>OX439130.1:31743130-32150630 GCA_949318235.1 Ecdyonurus torrentis
TTCCTGTAGAAATAACAAAACAGTGTTTTTGACAAGATTATTATGGTGGTATATATGGTCCATTGAAATCTCTTTCATGAAGGGAGTTACAATTTTGTTATTGTTAAAAACAAACAGAATATTTTATACATATGTGAATATTAAATGATAAAATGTGTAATGTTTTAATAAAAAAAATTTATACAAAAATAATATAAACTTATCCATTTTAATAGAAAATATATAAAAAAAATATCGATATTTAATATTAAACATTTCCACAAACATGATAATGTACATTGATTTTAAAATATATATTTATGGGAAGAGAGAGAGAGAAAAGAGAGGGCAAAAATGTAAATAAATTAACAATAAATATAACATGTAGATATAATAAAAATAACATCACTTTTTTATGTATTTTTTGTCCAATATCAGCATGTTTATAGATTATTGAACGTTTTCAAAATACCCCATAAAATTTTAAACGTAACGCATGAAAATTGATTGGCCAAAAAAAGTATGTTATTATTTTTACAAATAAAATATTTATTATTTTTTTTTCCTTTGAATTACGTATATGACACTTCATTTTTTTTTATTTGTTTAGTGGCTCATAAAATGATCATGTAATTCGAGCTTTGTACTTAACAGGATGTTTACTTTGATATCAATATAATAATATATAATTTTCTCTCTAATGGTCAATTAGTAATTGATGTCGTAGATTTACTATACGTTAACACTTCTCGAGCTAAGAGCAAAGTATCGTCTTTCCTTGACGCCTTTGCAAATCCCTATGGAACAGTAGTTTTCCTTGTCGAAACTTTCCTGGTAGATTTTGACACGACAATATTCCTCGTTCACGTAACCTTATTTTTCTCTCTATGATTTGCAATGTCAAAATAAATAGAGAGTAATAGTTTCCTATATTATAGCATGTGCGTGTAAGAAAAAGTTTTATGTCGATGAAATACCTAGATTTAACTTCTATATACGTATTGCATGTAATAGAACAAATTGTACTATATTACAAACAAAAAGAGCAAAAAAATATATATATTAATTACTTGAAATTGTATAAGTTATATAATAGATTGAGTTTAAAATAAAAATAATTGGTATTAAAACTCTTTATAAAGTGGGACAATTTTTTTTAACGACTTCTCTCTTTCTGGAGAAAAAAAAAACAAAAAAAAAAACGAAAAGTCTTAAATTTAAGACGTAAAAAACTTTTTAATAAGTTAGAAGCATGTTATAAAGATGGTATTTTAGCTTACATTTAAAGTTAGTAAGGTATACGATAAACTTAAGAAAAAGGAATTACAGTGCTGTAAGATAAAACTCTCTTTTCTTTTCGTCTTCTTTTTTATTATTATTATAACACTTATTGTTTGCTGTTATTATTAATCTTTTACACTTCTCTTGTATCAACTTTACAACCTGTCTTTATTTTCTGGAAATTAGTTCACTTTTGTACGTGAAGCATATTGTGCCTTCAAAAAGTCTCCCTATCTCTCTCTCTCTCTCTCTCTCTCTCTCTCTCTCTCTCTCTCTCTCTCTCTCTCTCTCTCTCTCTCTCTCTCTCTCTCTCTCTCTCTCAAAACATTAATTTGCTCTATGTTTTTATGTAATAAAAATTTAATCGAGAGAGAAAGAGTTTTTTTCTTCTTTCTATTGTTGAAATACATGTAATATAGGTGTTAAATTTATTTTTTATTCTTTTTTTTTTCCGTGATGATGAATATTATTTTTAAATTAATACTTAAATTTTGAATTCTTAAAAGTTGAGTTTGGAACACTCTTTAGAGGAGATTATTATTTAAATGATTGAAATAAATATCTGTCTCTCTGTCTCTCTGTCTCTCTCTCTCTCTCTCTCTCTCTCTCTCTCTCTCTCTCTCTCTCTCTCTCTCTCTCTCTGTATATAATACTACAAATACATATTAGTTTTAATAAAAACTGGTAAAAACGACATTTTAAAGTTAATTACATTAAAATAAACTATAGAATACGACGAGTACTGTATACAGTATACACAAAATCATATTTAAATAAAGAGTAGACATGTAAAGCAGACTTGAACTTTCAAAGGATTCTCTCTGCTCTGTATGTTATGAATTATCATTTTCTCAACTTTGCAAAAATATCTTTATGAACACACCATATTTATTTAATAGAAGAAAGCTCACAGACATGTAAGGTCTCTTCGTTATGACCTCTCTTCGTCGTGTGTTATATACTTTTTGAGAGCATGATGGTGTTGTGTCGGATCATAAGCGCTACGTTGATCCGGAAATAACTCGACACTTGAAGAAGAAGAGCAACCAGAAGTTGCGTGAACCAAAAAGATCATGACTGCTTCTTTCTCTCTTCTTATCTTTCGTACTAACAAAATATACAGCTTTACGTTCATCAAGAAATTTCATACTTTTTTTTTTATCTGAACTTGAAGTTTTGCGTCATAACACGAGAGAGAGAGAGAGAGAGAGAGAGAGAGAGAGAGAGAGAGAGAGAGAGAGAGAGAGAGAGAGAGAGAGAGAATTAATCACACGTTTGCGATGAATCCAACAATGATATAGTATTATTATTAATAACCCTCTTCATTTTGCAACTATTTCGCAATTCAAAAATGCAGGATATCTTCTTCTACGCCTTTATATAATATAATATTGCTGTCAAATAGAATTGTTATATTCTTTTAAAATTATTATTATTACAAATTGCTTTTACATTGATAATAATAAGCCCTTTTTAAACCAAATTGTATTGACTAAATATTAGCATTAAAGTCTATTTAAACTTTTCATTGCCAAATCAATCAATGCTCAGGTCAAACTGTTATATGTATGAATGAAAAATCAATTATAATTACCAATTATATAATTTCAATATTGCTTTATTACTCTATGTACCAGGAAAGTAAATAGAAGTTTGAAAAATACTTGTCGTGCCGCGGGTTTTCTTTGTATTAAACATTATGAACCACTCCTTTGTCTCTTAATTTTTTATTACATATATATATATATATATATATATATATATATATATATATATATATATATATATATATATATATATAATATAATATATTCTTTTTATCTGGTTTTCTTTTGTGTACAAATTAGTTAATCTTGACCCACTTGGCAGTAGTTTATAAAGCAATTAAAGTTGGAGATTTTAAAGCGTTTTATATAATATAAATAGTATGCAAAATATTTTATTTATTTAATCTTTAATTTAAATAATCATAATTGAGTACGTACTTATAAAGATAATAAATAGAAAATACTGCAGCAGTTATATATATATATATATATATATATATATATATATATATATATATATATTTAATTAATTAATTTAAATGTTTTAAAATTATCAGACTTAACTTTGAACAAAATATATCATTAGGATTATATTATGTATTTTTTTGTTTTATCATATTTTTATAATGATAACAACTGCATTAATGAATTTCAATTACTTAATATTACTTACACGGATCTCTCCTGAAATGATGTAGACAATTTTATCAAAATAAAATTGTATTGTTAACGAAAAGAGCAACAATAAAATCTTACGAAGAATCTAATTAACCCTTCTAGGTACAATTATAAAAATAAATAATAATAATAATAATAATAAAATAGAAGGTACAAATCATATTGATATAAATCAAAGATTGATATCTATGATAAACTATCAATAAAAAATTTGACAGGTATGTATATAAAAAAAAAAAAGTTAATTGGATTTTAATTCAAATATAAATTTTTAAGATAATATTTTGATATACGATTTTCTATATAGTCATATTTTTTTTATGTTGCTTTGTAATGCAAAATAATATAATACTTTGATTAAAAATTGATACTGAATATAGTTCAGAATATTATATGTATGGAGACAATATAAAAACTCAAATTAAAAACCTATTCATCAATATGACTTGTATTGTATATTGATATTATTTTTCGTCTCTCGTTCGCTCTCTCCTTGTAGCTGATATACAATTTAAAAGTAATTTAAACATTTTTTTTATTTCGTTAACAAGTAAAAAATGATAAAAAAGACTATATTATAGGAAATATAGATTTTCAATAATTAAAATATAATGATTTTCTTTGAAAAGGGAAAAATATTGCCTTGCAGAGATAAAACTTTTAAAAATGCTAATTTTAAAATAATGAAATATCCTTTTACGTATCGTAATTTCATAACAGTTTATTAAATTTATTTTCAGTATATTATAAAAAAAAAAAAAAATCTTATTGCGTATACCATTTTTTTTCCTCTATAATATTTTTTACTGAAATAGTATTAGTTAGGTGTCAGAGTGAGCCAGACGTGTTGTCAGGCCTATAAACTTTGCCCCTTCAAAAAGAAAAAGAAGAAGAAGGGAAAAAAAAAAAAAAAAAATGGAATTGAAAAACAGTTATTTAATTTACAGGCAGTTTTGTTGTTTGTTTTTTACAATTTTGATGTTGATTCGAAAGAAGAATGCAATTTGAAAATATGTCAATATGATCGTTTTTTATTTTTTTCTATATTGTTCTCATCTCGTACAATGAGGGATGAAAAAAAATAATAATAAAAGGTGAAATAACGATGCGACATATAGACTTACTGACTGCGCCTATAGATCTCATGGCGCCCCAGGGGTTTTAATAAAGCACCGGTGTGTTATAAACAGTAAAACCTAGAGGCGCCATATACGTTGTCCAAATATAATATACATACGTACGTACGTACGCTCACTACCTTTCATGTTTTACGTACAGCTTTAATTGATTAATCAACCTACAAAATTTACTTTGAAAAATGTAATACTTCCTTATACGATATTTAGAATTTTAAGTTTATTATATTAACTTTTTTTTTTTTTTTTTTTTCTATATAAAAATTTATGTGACATAATTTTATAATAACAAAAACTATATAAATAAACATGTTGTTTATTAAGTAATTTAATAAAATTATATAATATACGTGAATTTTTTTACGAGATATATTCTCAATGTATATTCGAGAGATGAAACGTCTTTTTCTTCTACTTATCTTATTTTATTATACGTAAACGACTCAAAATTTATCTCTTTTTTTCTCTCTACAATTTCACAATATATTTTACATACTCTTTTAACTTTTTTTTTTTTAACTGGAGTAAGTGAGATACTGGAATATGCAAATATCTTGTGAATCTCATCCATCCTTTAACACATTTAATTTTTTTTAGTCTACATTCTCCGCATTGCCTGACTTATATAATATAAAAATTATGTAGAATTCTCAGCTAATAAAAATTATCTGATTAACCATAAATTTTCTATATAAAAACATCGCGCTTTGATATTTTATCATTATTATTATTATTATTATTATAATCAACTATAGCATGCAATGATATATAATAATGCTAACTATACATTTTATTATTATATAAAAATATCTATATAACATGTAAATAATTGTTATATGTTTATTTTTATACCATTGTGAATGTTATATAAATTATTAGCAAAAATTAATAATGATTTTTTTTAAAGCTGAATACCGCTGCACTCATTCTTTAGTACACTTTTTACTCATAAATTTGATTGGAATTGCAATTGGATTAATTTTATTACTGAAATGCTCCTCCCATTGATAATTTATGTTGCATTAAATCTTGACTGGGTTTGAAAATATAACTTCGAATACCATTCTTAAACTTTATTTTAAATGCATTTTCTTTACATTACAGTATATCCTGATATATATATTTTACTTCATGCAATTTAGATGTGATTGTAAATTTATGTTATACGTGTATATATCGTTTTGATTCATTTTAACAGATGAGATTTTGAAAAATGTATTTTCTGCAGACAAACGTTTTTATTATTATATTATTTTTATTAAAAAAATATATCACACAGAAATTGCCTCCTTTAAATGAAATTTTGACCGCTTAGTTAATATTATATAGCACAAAGTCAGCATTTACGTTTTATATAAAACTGAACGCACTCTGCAAGACCTGTGTTACTGCATTATTAATCTGATGTGTTTTATACATTATCCATTAATTTTTATACGTGTTATGTAATGTATATTATATAAGAAATTAAAAGTATGTTAAATGGAATAACATATGGTTAATGCAGCTGTAAATTGCATTATGATCTCATGCCTTTAACATAAAGATTAATTATTTAAGTGTATACCACATTAAAATGCATATATTATACAGAGTTTTATACACATTGGGGAAAAAAAAAACATTGAGCAAGTTGCTTGGATTGTGATTACCGGTACTTTACATGCATATCACATGGAGATGATACGGCGCGTGCTCATTCACCCATCCAACTTTTGGAGCACCGAAAGAGAACAAGTATGGTATAAGATTACAATAAGGAGAGAGAGAGAGAGAGAGAGATGATAGGCTTTGAAAACATTTGAAACATTAGAACTTTATCCTTTTTTTATCGTTTGCTTGTACTATAGTTAAAAATAAAATTAGAAAACGAAGACTAATTTTCATTATACTAAAATATTCATTTCAAAAAAGCTTTTATTTTTGTTCAATTTAAAACTTTTTTTTTTTAATGGCAATAATTTTAATGACAAAATGTGTGTTTGTAATTATCATGCATTTCAGGCTACAATGAAGTTACCTTTTTTTTTTTATCATTTATTCATTATAATTAAATTTTCATTCATTACGTCGTGAGTTGTATTGTTATATGCGTATCATTATTATGCAAACACCCTATTCACACCTGAGTACTTTTAGTGTGTTCTCTGTGCGGAGCTTTATTGTATATATTCGTACAATTATAATACACATATATTTTCAACGCCAAACACTATGCTAGCAGAAACAATATTGCAGTGGTATATAGCCAAACTTGAATTAACATAAAACAATATGGTTTACCACTCTTGTAATTTTGTACTACATTTTAGACGCAACTCACATCAAATTTATATACATATATAGTCAAGTTATGTTTTTTTATTGTAATGCTGGAGCATTGCTCTGTACAATTTGTTTTGTTGTGCGAGAAACACAAATAAAAAAAGTATAAATAACTAACAAAATAAATATATATATAAAAAAAAGAGCATCGGTTTGTTGAAGAAAATCAATTTAAGTGCTATGCAAATTTAGAAACTTTATGTGTATATTGTCGTTATGCATAGGAAATAGGTTAGTGAATAACGTGATGTAACTTTATGGAAGAAAACATTTTCTATAATAATAATATATAGAAAACACAAGTGCCTGATAATATAATGCAATGAACTAAAAATTTATACGTTATTGTAGATTAAGTCTTATATCTACTTTATTATTATCTTATTATTTTTTTCCTTTCTTTTTTTCCTTTCTTTTGGTTTTATTCGAAAATCATATACGTACATACCCACGTCGATCAAAATAGTTTTTTCCTCCCGTATGAATTGAAATTACTTTTCTTTTTCTTTACCACCACGTGCTATAAAAACATTTCAATGTAAAGTTTTTTAAAGTTTTATATCCTTGAAAGAAATAAGTAAAAACCAATCTCACATACATTTGACTGTATCAGAACATGCAATCTAAAGTACTTTTTTTCAGCAAAAATACTTGCGCGAAGCAAAAGCTCAAGTACTGTTATCCTCATAAAGCTGCTCTAAATTTCCACAGACTTTGCAAAAGAGATTTTATTTTTCTCGGTTTTTACTGCATGTGACCCTTAACGTTTGGTAGTGGTGCTATCTCTCTCTCTCTCTCGCTTTTTTTTTTCTTTCTTTTTTTCGTTTCCATGTTCTTTATGCTTTAAAGTGGTAAAAGATCTGAATCTAAAGTGCATAATAAACCATGTTTTGCCACATTACACAAGTAAATTTAAAATCTTTAATAAACTTATATATTAAGAAACAAAAACGAATTTGCCAATATGTACTTTCCAGTGCAGTGTGTCGTATTGTCGATATCTACATGTGTCGCGGGGAAAGCAAAGGGCCTCCTAATTTTCTACCCTTTTATCATTGCGGGACCTTGATTTTTATGTTGTTGTTTTTTATATGAGAAAACTATATACTGCACCGAGGTTAGAAATTTTTTAAATGCCAGATACTAGACACACTTTTATTTGTTATAAAACTAAGGACCGGATCTCCAGTTTGTTCAGTTTTTGAATTATACATGCTAGGTTACATCTGAGTTAAGATGTCCACGAATCATGAAGTTTTATTGCCAAAAATGCAAAAAAGTTTGAACTGAAAAAAACTGATTTTGAAATTTGTAAACTGGGTCAGTTAGTTTAAGTTTTTGTAGTTTTTTCCAGTTTTTCTCAGTTTTTGGAAACTGAAAATTGACTTTTTACCGTACAAAAACTTAAAATGACGTGTTAAAAATATATATAATATATATATTAAAATAGTTATTTTCAATGCATATCTCAAAACTATCTGAATTCAACTGAACACCATTAAAAAAAAGGTAAAAAAGAAGTTCAAAAAGACAAGAACAGCTCTCATTGATACTCGCTGGTATAGTTTATTGGATAATAATTCAACTGATTTTTTAATATATATATTTTTTTAATAAAATCCTTCCATCTTTATCGATAAATTTTGGGTTTTAAGTTAAAATTTATCAAAACTGAATTTCACTGTTTTTGTATAATTGAACCGAAAGTGAACTCATGATTTTGCTGTTTTTACAAACTGATTATGCCAAAAAACTGGACTTCAAAAAAAGTCCTGAATTCAGTACTGAAAATGCACATTTTCAAAACTGAAAATCCGGGTCCCTATTATAAACTACAGCAAAAAAACAAACAAAAAACTAATGATAATAAAAAATACCATTCGTTAACTTACATTCCACTTATTAGCAATAGTAAATATGAGGAAAAAAAAAAAAGTGCTTACTTTGTATCTAAAGTAAGTTTTCTGTCTCATTATTCTTATCAATATGACTTTTGCAGGTCTGTATATAAGCACTTAACAGTATATCGTAGAAAACAATACTGCCACTGATTGCATCTTTAGAAAATCACCATCCTGTTATATTATACTTCCTTGCATATGGTGAAAACTTTATCTGTTAGTAAAAAAAAGGATCATTATATTATATTTCTGCAACATTCGCAAAACTGTATAAAAATAACGTGTAAAAAAATTATTTGTATATTTCCACATAAAATTGCATTGAAATGTATACGAAGTGTCCGATCTTGCATATAAAATAGCTTTTTATAATACTAGTTGAACCCACCGGTTACGACGCATGCGCTTTTAAAAAAA
Organism: Ecdyonurus torrentis; assembly: GCA_949318235.1. NCBI lineage: Eukaryota > Metazoa > Arthropoda > Insecta > Ephemeroptera > Heptageniidae > Ecdyonurus > Ecdyonurus torrentis. The sequence continues at coordinate 31,752,395 of OX439130.1, forward strand.
ACAACGTATAACACCCCAACAAAGTCGATTTTATAAGAGTATTTGATGCACATTTCTCTATATATGTGTAAAGTAAAACCACCTTGGAGTTTCGACCATACCACAGAAGTGAGTGTACGTGTACTACACCACAACAGAAATATTTTTGTGAGTTCATATTATTTAATATTCAATTCAAAATATAAGTATAATAAATTTAGATTAAAAATTTAAATATATACGCGTCTTTATTAAGAGATTATATTATTTTCTATTTTGTATTATATATATTATATATATTTTATGATAAATAATATAAAGTTTTGTTATGTAGATGTAAAGTTAATGTAAACATTTTATTCGTTCTCTTTGTATGTACATTATATGACAAGCGTACTTTATTCTGTCATATTTTTATGAAGCTAACATTAATAATACACTCACTGTATTCATACACTGTAAAGTCAACTTTATTTTTCTATTTATATGATGAAAAACAAATAATATAAAAATGATACCGAGTAACGTTTAAATAAACCATTTTTTTATCATCCGTTTATATTTTAAAAAAAAAAAAAAAGGAAGAAAATATTATATTGATGTTTTATACAGTTTGTAGAACTTATATTTATTTAACATTATTCGTATAGAAAACATAGCACTTTCTTTCTTTTTATTATTATTATTTTAAATAGCACACCGCTTTTTAAGCAAATATATAATCTCAAACTTCCATTTGATTTTCGTGTCCTGCGTCTGTTTAGTCAATAACTTCTTGAATAATCTCTAAAAACCCGAAAGTAGGTTCATAGATTATGAAATAAGCCCTTAATAAATTTTCTTGGACACCCTTTACAAATATGTAACTAGAAAAATGAATGTATAGGTTTAGGTTTGCGATACCAAAAGTACTAGTATAGTGATCCTTAAAATTTAGAGCAGTTGTGAATAAAGCTTGTTTTGAATCCCCTGGTGACTTTTTTTTATTTAGAAAATAAATATTTCCCTCTGTAAGTAAAAATATTTCTCTATAATATATCAAGATTAATTTTAATTTATTCTGTAGGATTTTTGTTTTCATTAAGAATGTGAAATATTGTTTATTGCAGCTGAACCAACAAATATAGACAACTTTGGAATGCTTTTTTTAAAGTTTTTTTTTCCGTGTGTTACTAATCTGCTTATGATGTGACGTTACCACCCTTGAACACAACCCTTGCTTGCCCGTGGTTCTAGAAGACAAAGTTATATGCGAGACTACAAATCGCTTGTTATCAATCTTTGTCTTCTGGCATAAGAAACTTGTCTTCTAATCCTTTTTCTCACCCTCAACTGCACTGCGCCTTTGCTCCTTTTTTTTTTTTTTTTTTTTTTTTTTTTTTTTTTTTTTTTTTTTTAAAGAAAGGGTGTTATATATGCAGACGAGGTTGTACTATATAGGCTAAAATCTTGATCATTTTTATTTTATAAAAATTCTTTACAGTTCTAAATCTTTATTTTTGGAACCCTTGCACGATTCTTTTAAATTTATTTTCATATCTAATACACAGAATTAAAATACGTAATTTATTCTATATATTTTTAAGCTATAGATTATTTCTCATAATTATATATATTTTCTTAAATATTTGAAGAAGGCTTATACATATTTTCCTAAAAATATATTTAACCAACTTATTTACCATGTTATAATAAAGTTTTAATAATTTTTGCATAACATTTCCAGAACGAAATGATAAGATAAGATAAGATAAGATAAGATATATGTTTATTTAGCATAAAAAGCCAATACATACATTAAAGTTACAATTTATAGAATTAGAAATATGTTTACAAAAATAACCTTATAACTAGTTATAAATATACGATTTTTTTTAAATATTTTTTTTTTAGTTTTATATAAATAAAATTCTATCATAAATTTATTTAGTAATTTTTTATATATATAAAAGCTTACGATTATATGGTAATTAACAGTATTAATAATATTTATTTTTAAGAAACATTTTTTTAACAAATGCAACACATTCCCTTTTAAACTCATTATTATTATCACACATTTTAACCCTATTGGGTAACGTGTTATATAATTTGAAACCATTGATAGTGAGAGATCGTTGATAAAATTTATTGCGTTGATTCCCTATGTATATATTATTGCATGACCTTGTATTATGACTGTGTATTTCATTTGTATAAGTTACTTGTTCACATAAATAATTAGGCAATTCTTTATTAAGGATTCTTCTTATAAACACTAAAGATTTAAGTGCAAATCTTTGTTTAATTGATAACCAACACAAAGCATTTAACATATCATTTACTGGCGTTAATTTGTGACATTTTAATATTACTCTCATTGCCTTGTTTTGAAGTTTTTGTAGTTTTTTCATGTTTTCTTCAGTCATACCAAACAAAATACTAGCACAATAATCAAAATGTGGAGCTATTATTGTTTTGTAAATGAGAACTTTTGTCCATGGACTTAAAAAATTTGATATACGAGCTAGATAACTTATTTTACTGCCAATTTTTTTACTTATAAATTTAACATGACTGTTAAAATTTAAATGAGAATCGATTATTACTCCAAGATACTTAATTTCATTAACAAACTCAAGTATTTCACCATCTATTATAACAACATCTCTATCTTCAGTTTCTAAAATTCTATTCTTTTTTAACGATGATGGACATATAAGTAGACATTTTGATTTGCTAGTATTTAGTTTGACTTTATTAACTTTTAACCAAATATTTAATATTGCCAAGCTTTTATTTATAAGAATGCACGCTTCGTCATATGTTTTTGCGGACGCAGAAACAAGCGTATCATCCGCAAAGAAATTAACAAAGACATTTTTTAACTGAATATACAGATCATTAATATACAGTACAAATAAAAGGGGCCCAAGAACTGACCCCTGAGGTACTCCGAGGTCATTAGTAAGGTCACTTGATTTTTGACTTTTATATTTTGTATTTTGTTTCCTATTTGTAAGATAACTGTGTATTAGGTCAACACTATTTTGACTTAAACCATATTTTTTTAATTTATCTATCAGTATTTTCCTATCAATAGTTTCAAATGCTCTCTTAAAATCTAACATAACCGCTATAATAATATTACCTTCATTACAATCTTTTCTCCATTTTGATAATACTAATTGCAATGCTGTCTCACACGAGAATTTTTTTCTAAAACCAGATTGGTTTTCACATAAAATATTATTTTTTTCAATATATTCTATAAGTTGCTCGTACATTACAATTTCAATTATTTTTTCATAAACAGGCAATAAATTAACTGGCCTACAGTCTTGTGGCTCTGTAGGAGTTTTTATTTTAGGTATTGGAATAACAGTAGATATTTTAAATTCATCTGGAAAAATATTTGTTCTTAAAGTTGAATTTACAATATTTAATAACTTTTCTCCACATTTTTCAAAAGACTGTTCAATAATTGTAGCTGTAATTTCATCCGGCGAACTTTTATTTTTATTTAATGATTTGACAATTTTTTCTAGTTTTTTTATATTTATTTCCTTAAAGCTAAAAAGATTGTTATTATCAATAATAAAATTAATTTCTTGCAGTTCACTTTTTTCTAGGTCTGAAACACTAGGAATTGAATCGACAATATCAACAACACTTTTAACATAAAATGAGTTCATTTTATCTTCGTCTTTTACATTATTAATGTCATCATCATTATTAAAAGTTATATTAAAATCACTTGATCCACTTTCTTTTCCTATCAGACCTTTTAGCGTTTTGTACATAAGTTTTGAATCACTTTTACAATCATCAATTTTAGACTTATAAAAATTAGTTTTTTCACGTCTTAAAACAGACTTACATTTATTACGGTTTTTAGTATACATATTCCAGTGCTCTACGTTATTTGTTAAACATGCAAGATTATAGCTATCAGTTTTCATTTTTACTGCATATTTACAAGTTTCATTAAACCAGGGTTCATTTTTTATAACATCAGATTCACATACAGTTTTCAAAGGAACTGATTCGTTAACTGCATTTTTCATATTTTGTATAAATAAATTAGCAAGCTCATTAACATTTTCATTTTCACCCCAATTACAAGACTCTAAAAAGTTATTTAATTTATTTTTATCAATATTTTTGTAGTTTAAAAACGTTTTAAATTTTTTTGTATTACTAGTATTATTTTTTACTGGAAACATATCATATTTTATAATTAAAGTTTCATGATCACTTATCAGAAATTTTGAATCAATATTATATTTTATTTTTTTCTGGTTTGTTATAATTAAATCGATAAGTGTTTTTGTGTCTTTAGTTTTCCTAGTATATGATTTTACAATTTGTTTTGCTCCATTACACTGTAAAATATTATTTAATTTAATAGAATATGTAGTATCTAATTTCATATTTATATTAAAATCCCCAACTATAATATAATTTTTACCTTGCGTGCACAAGTCTTCTAAAAATTCATTAAAAAAATTTAAAAATTCTAAGTCAGATGTACTCGGTGAATGATATATACAAACAATATCTATCATTCCTCGAGTACATTGAATTTGTACACCAATTAACCAAAAATTTAGTTCGTAACTAAAATTATAAATTAGTGAACCTTTTACGTCATCGCGTATATAAATTATGCATCCCCCCGTACGAGAATTATTTGAAAAACACGAAACATAATTATATCCATTTATTGCAATTTCACGCTCTGCTATATTTTCAACTAGATGAGTTTCACTTAAACAAATAACTAATGGTTTTTCATTATATATTATATTTACAATTTCTGCTTTATTATTTAATAAACCTTGTATATTAGTATAAAAAATAGTATTGGATGCGTCGCCATATATGCAGGATCGCTATTCTCTGCGATATCGATTCTGCATATTTGACAAACGTTGGATATAAATTGGACATTGGTGACTGTATGAGGTGTGGTAAACATTGAGATCAACACCTTCGTTCTTATTTGCGCGAACACAATTTATACAACATTCTTCCATACTTTTACACTCATTCCAAGTGTGATTTCCAGCACAATATGAGCATGTTACATTACGTTGACATTCACTCTTCATATGACCAAACATTTGACAATTATGACATGCAATTACATTAAAATATTCTTCCACATTACAATTTTTGTATCCCACTTTAATTTTTCCCACATTCATAATTTTTTCTTTTGTTATGTGATCAACTTCAATGATAATATTACAAAGCCCTTTATTGTTGGTCAATCCCACTTTTTTAATTTCCAAATGAAAATCTTTTTCATTCCCATTTAATTTATTATAATAAATAATAGATTGCTTTAGATTTACTTTATCTTCATTTTCTACGTCAACTCCATAAGCACCAAAAATTTTCAAACGTGGCTTGAATAGTTCAGGTTCTTTTATTTGACATTCATTTCCTAATGTTTCAGTCATTTTCTCTTTTATTTTATTTCTTTCTTCTAAGTTCACGCATTCAATAACAACATTACCATTGCGCGTAGTTTTAATGTCATTGATTGAGGATTGAACTAACTCAGGGGTTACCTTTGACTTCACTTCCGCAAGAAGGTTCTTGTTAGTGCTGCCATCTGTGTAACGTTGGCTGATAATAACTGCAGCAGACGTTTGGGGCTGTATACGCCCCCTCTTTTCTTCCCCTACCACCTTTGCCGCCGCACTAGCGTAAGATGGAGATTTCGACTGTCGATTGTTTTCAGTTTCATTTTTTAGAAACATATTTTCAGTTTCTAATACTGCAATTCTCGCTTTTGCATCCCCAATTTCTTTTAAATATTCTTCATTTTTGTCTCTTGCCACTTTAAGTTCAGTTAATAAATGTAAAATCACACCATTTTCCTTACTACTCGCATTGGATGCACTCCCAGCTGATGCCTTTTGAACAGGTGCGGTGGTACATACACTACATTTCCAGTTTTTAGGAATTGTTGGTTCTTTTTCCCCAGTATTTTTACTCAAATTTGCAGCAACACACTTTATATGAAAATAAACATCACAATTACCATCACAATGCACATTTTTGTCGGACTTTTTAATACTCAATGCGCAGGCTCCGCATTTTGTACCTGGTGACGGCGCCATCTTACAATAATAGGTGCTTAAGAATACATTTGACGATACTTTATATTACATTGTATACAAAATGTATGATATATAAGAGTTCACGCCCTATAATGCATGTACGAATATAATGGTCATATACAGTACCCTGATAATATATCATTTTGTAGGCCATTTTTTTCGTTCTCAAAAGTATGATCATATATTATAAGATATTACCAATAATGCACACTTTTATATTCCAAAGTTGACGTGCAAATGTTATCTTTCTGTACTTTTCTCACACCCAAAGTACGTATAGGAATTATTGATGACATCATCTATAGTGAGAGGCTCCACGTCGATTTTTGATAAGATATGTAATTTATGTCCATAAATGTGTATATATATAATATATAATATGCATAATGTTTGTACAATACAGTATATTATAGAGTATATTATATACGAAATAATCTAATCATTATACAAAAAAATGGACTAGGCCATATAATAAACTTTGTTATATACGATTTACTTATCAGTGTATGTACAGTATATTGCATAAGAAGTATATTCATAAATATGAAGTAATTAGTGAAAGATAACTGATTATTTTTTTCCGTCTCTGTAGATTAAAATTTTATATGTCGTGGACGTGATAGGATATATTATATAAAAAGTAAGTACGAGTTTTGAAGTTACATCTTCACTTTTTTTTTTTTTTTTTTTTTTTTTTTCAAGTATTACATAAAGAATTTAAAACTTATATTCAATTTTTGTAGTCTATATACGTGATTTTTTTTTCTTTAGCTCTTTGCAACAAGTGCTCTTGATAATTTAAAGATTCAACTGAAATGTGATATTGAGAAACTTGAAAAAATATGTATGTACTTCAATTTTATTGAGATTTTTTCTCCTTCCATTTATAGATGTGTAAAATGTCGTTTTGAATATAAACCATCATACACAAATTTTGTTACACAGTTAAATCTAAAATTGTAGAGGAAATCAAGCAAATCAAAAGAAATGTGCATCGGATGTCAGTTTCATGAACAATCTTTTACGTAATTTATTTTAAAAATATATAAAAATAATTTAATTGCATTTTGATTATTTTATAATAAAAAATACAGTTTATTATTAAATACTTCATAATTTATAGGAATTTAAAACAAAATGCAATATGTATATGCTTCTTTTGCATTTTAATAAAAAAAACAAATTTAAAATTTCGAGTATTAAAAAGTTCTTCTTCATGTAATGCAATAATAATGATATAAAGAGCTGTAACGGTATAATAAGAAAAGATAAAATTAAAGGTAAATGTAAGTCAAAATTTTTATTGCCTCCGGTATGTTTCAGTACGACTTACAGTTTAAAGTTACCTACACTTCGTTGTGATTTATGAATATTTTAAAATAATATCATAATGAAAATTGACTTCATTATAATAAAAGTTCACTTATAGAATTTTAACATTTTTTTTTCCATTGCAGATAAAATCATATTATACATAGTACGTCATATAGCTTCTGCTTTGTCAATTACTCAAATTATTATTTATATTACATTTCATATATGGAGAAGTTATAATATAGTTATAGAAAGGGTCGTAAAAAGAGACAGTTTCAGCATTGCGGCGGCGTCTGTTATACTTTTTTTTTTTTTTTTTAAATTATGTGTCGTTTCTCGTCGCATATATAGACGCTAACGTAAAACATAGCTAGAAAAAAGTTTTTTTTTTTTTTTTTTTTTTTTTTTTTTTTTTTTTTTTTTTATGGAAGAAGACTTCTAATTTACATTTTTGTTCTACAAATCGAGTGCCAATTTTTTTTCCATGCATCTTTCAATGATGAAGTTTTAGTATTGAAAATTTAGAAATAATGAATGCATAATATGTAAATTTTGCGTAACTTACTAGAAAGATAAATATCGAATATCTTAATTAGTTAATAATAATAATATTGATTTTTTTTGTGTAAGTATATTAATGCGATGAGAAAATATTTAATCACAAATTTGGAGTTCTTGTTCTTGCATATTTACGCAATTTTTATATTAAAAAATTATTTATCTTTAAAAATTAATTGATCTGAGGCTCAGTGGTCGTTTATAAAATAAAAATGTTACTAAAATAACAATAATGTTCCAAATGAAGTATATAGGAGTTTATTTTATCGCAGTTACTGCGGAGGACGAGAATCTCTGTCTATAGTATTTAGGAAACTTCTTATTGTGTTTTGTTTTGTGTACATAAAAAAGACCATCTGTTACATTTTTATTTTATCATGGGCAAAAAAAAAAATGGAGAAAAGTTTATTTTGAGTTTGTAATATTGATTAATGTAAATTTTATCTAGCGAATTTTTTTTTGACAGCAGTAAGCACAATTTTCTTTTGTATCAAAGTTTACTGAATAGCTTCAAAATTGATTGAGTTTTGAGCTCATCATTTACCAATAAATAGACTATATAATTATAAACTGTTTGGTAAATTTACACCATATTGAGAAAGTTTGAGATTGTAATTGAGATATAACCACACGTTAATCGTTTTCCTTACTGAAAACCATGTCTTTCATGATAAATAAAATAAAAACAACTTTATAATACATTTATTCACTTATTACGCGGTATAGAAATAAAACCACTATTTGCAATTGAAACTGTACTCATAGTGATATACTTTGTGGTTATTTCTGTATAAATGAAACCTATTTCAAGAGCAAAAGAGCCAAGAATGGTGCACATAATATACTGAAGCATACAAGGAAGAGATGCTCAATAGTGGCCTGTGGTGCGTATATGTATTTAATTTATCCGCAATTTTTATGAATTTGAAAATACATATAAAATGTTGTATGAATTGAAAGCTATAGAAAAATTACATCAATGGTGGTGGAAATAATTTAATCTTTACTATTTTATGAGTTGGTTTAGTGATTTCAGGTATATTAGAATTGAGGCTCAACATTGAAGTGTGTATTCATCGCTTAATTCATGAATGATACACATATTATATATTTGATTAAATAAAGAAATTGTTATAAGATTAGAAACATTAGAAGTTCTTCTAGGGTTCAAATATAAACGTTCAGCTTGAAATCTCATCTCTTTCTCTCTCCTTGTTCTAAAATTCCCTATATGCCATGCGTTTATTATGATTATGTTATATGTGATGTGTGTGCTGTGTTCGTTAGAGCAGCAAGCCTGTTTTTTTGTTTTATACTCCTCTATCCATTTATATATATATATATATCCCATGTGGTCACCCTAAACTCGTGCGAGCTTCCCATCATAATATTCCTTTTTAACTTCTATCACATAAGCGTAAATATGTGTATATACGCAAAACCATATGCTCAACTTACACTACGTATGTATTAGCATTTTTTTTTTCTTCGCAAAAATATTATGTAGTGAAAAATTAGATCATGTCGGAAGTAATTTATTACTTTTTTGTTTGAAAAAGTTATTATTATTATCATTATATTACTTGTTAAGATAAACTTTTTGGTTTGAAAATATTATATAAACAATATGTGTAATTTGTGGTCTATAGTCGGTACTTTTGATCTATACTTAAACAAAAAAGCATATATTTTTCTGTATGTGTTGGAGGTGTAAAATGTTATACATTATAGTAATTTTTACATTTATAGGTTACTTGGACAGAATAATTTTAGGAAATAAATTTTATATATAATTGTACGACCTTATAGTCTTATAGGGCAATGAATGAATAGTTGTCATTTTCAATTATTTTTGATGATGTTCAACGAAAGCGTTGGTTTGACGTGTGATTTTTAACACATTGTAATTGTTGTATCCTTGACCTCTCCACGTATTTATATCATATATATATAATATATATATATATATATATATATATATATTGTGAAGTATTTTAAATTGACCTTTCAAAACTTTATTGTTCTTCAAAATACTTGAACGAATTTATTATGTAAATTGAATAAAGTATTCGATACTACGAAACCATATATAATAAAATATTTTATAAGATATAGAGAGAACAGAGTATGTCAATAATTTTATTATATATACGTGGAAGTGCCTTAGGAGTTTCGGACAAGGTCATAGTAAAAGTTATTTCACTCGTCCTTTACATAATCTACAAGTTTTTTGAGTTGATATTATATAATATAATAGCAAAATTTATACAGTTAAATTTTGCAAATATGATGAAATATTTGCTGGTTTTCTTAATTAAGGTAGTGAAGAATTTCAAATTGAATTATCTAATATAATGTTTTGCTAAGATAAAATTTGAATGGAAATCCTATCTACTAGAAAGAAGAATTTTTCTTAAAATTAACATATAATAGTTTTGAATAAAAATAAGGGCTTTGTAAGAAAGAAAACTTTTTTGAAAGTAAAGAATTGGTAACTGAAGATTAAAAAGTACTGTAAATATAACTTCTAACTTTTACGTATGGATTTTAAAAAAATTATTTTTAAATTTATGTACAAAATGTAATGCACGTAATCATGAATTTACCACATCATTATAATATATTTCTTACACATATTCCCTTTGCATCTCTTTCTTGGTTATTTTGTTATAAAAAAGTAATCTACATTTTAACATAACTTTTTCTTTTGAATTATTCAACATGTTTATATGTACAGGGTTGTTATGAAAAACAGAAGAAAGAAAAAAAAAAGCATAAAAAAGTTTAAATAATAAATAAAATTAACGATTAATATATAAAGTTAAAGATGCAATATGAATACACAAGAAGTTTAAAAAAATGTTGATTGCATTTTATTTTTATATCTGAAGACATGACTAGTGACCTAAATTTGCTGTGAACTGCAATAAGTTATATAGTTACGTAGATCGCGTCTGGATGTATAATAAAACTCTCAAATGTGATTCATATTTCCCCGGGGTATCGTCGTTTGTTGTCGTAACAAACCACGGTACTTGGATAAAAACCGTTTAACCAGAACTATATAACGTTGAATATAAGCTCAATGCAACCTCTGATGGTATAACAAAAATAATAATAAAAAACAAAACAAAAAATAAAGATCTCGATATAACCGGGTCTTGAACTCTATTCTCTCTCTCTCTCTCTCTCTCTCTCTCTCTCTCTCTCTCTCTCTCTCTCTCTCTCTCTCTCTCTCTCTCTCTCTCTCTCTCTCTCTCTCTCTCTCTCTCTCTTTCTTTTTTTTTTTTTTTTGCATCAAAGTTAAAATTGTAATGCAATAATGCGGTGTAACACGATTATACACATTTGATGTGAAATACAGTATATTGCAGTTCATGTTGCAGTAAAGGATTATTATATAAGGATAATATATTCCATTTTAAATTATAGTTATTATTTTTTTAAGCTGGAGAAATTACTATTATCTTATTAGGCATTTTTTTTTTTTTTTTTTTTTTTTTTTTTTTAATAAATTGGCTTATTTCAAGAGAAATTTCAAAGAATCGAGGGGTACATGATATATATACGCTACTTAAAATTTTGCCTCCCGTAATGAAACATTGATTTTTTTTTTTTTTTTGTACATCTTATCGGCGGTGCTCACCACACACTAATTACGTATAGTAGAAAGAATAATTTATTAATAATATAGAAAAAAACTGTCCGCAAGTAATTGATTATGTACGCGGTATATATTAAAATTATTTTAAATATTTTTTCATGCTTTTAAATTAACAATTACACTTTTTTTTTAAGTATAATCACTGAAACTTGTTTGCGCTCACGTTACAAAATTTTACATAACACACACTCATTACCTCTTACATTTTTTTTTCTCTTGTATGTAATGGGCGTTGAAAAATTAAAAGAACTGATTATTTAAATTAAATAGGTTACATAATATAAAAATGTGTTAAAAATGTTATGAAATTTTATACAATGTTCTACTGAGTACATCTCAACATCTCAATTGAATTACAGTTTCTCATTAATACATATTATTCTATAGTTATTTCCAGTGTCAAATAAGCTCATACACTGTATAATTATAATACCTAACCTCCGAGTCATTCTTACACTGTTATATATTATGAAGTAATGTGAAAACGTAAAGCATAAAGTAATGTTATTTAAATATTTGTCCTGCGTCATCCGAGTAACCAACTAAATAAAAAAATATATATGTTGATAAAAATTGGCATAAAAATTATATATATATATATATATATATATATATATATATATATATATATATATATATATATATATATATATATATATATATATATATATATATATATAATTTTTATTTGCTTGCTTGCTTGTGGACTTATAGCTTTTTGATATATAGCATGAAAATAAAATAGCCTCGAGTACCAATAAAATTTAAACCCAATATAATAAAGGTCACTATGGAATGAAGTTGTATGTTTGTTTTTTTGTTTGTTTTTTTCAGCAATGTGAACGGACATTGTTATAAGATTTTTTTTTAGTTGACTAAAAATATTGTATTTTAAATTATTATATAAATCAATATTTTGACAATTTGTATGCGTGCTGGTTTTCCAACTATACACTATTGTAAAAATATTATAATGATGGTTGTGAAAAAAAGAAGAAAAAAAGTGTGTATAAATTTTTTATATTTTCAATTTATTGTAATGAGAGAAAGAAAAATCATTGTTCATCAAAGTTTGTATTTTTCTTTATAAAGCTTTAATGCAAGTAATATATCAATCAAAAGAATTTATAATTGTCATTTTTTAAAAGTGCTATTGATGTGATTTTATTAAAGATTTAAAAAAATATATTAAAAATAAAAAGAGAAAAAATTGCGGAACATTGTATATTATGATATCTCGCATAGCTGTTTGAAATCCAATTTTCACTTCGTATATAAAGCTTGCAAAATATATTTCGCATCTCTGAACTGAAAAAGAACATATGTGTAACAAATTGCTTGCAGTTAAAAGTCTAACAAATCATGATTTTCTTGTTCACAGAATCTTGTAAAGCAAACGGGAACGAGCAAGCAAGCAAGCAAGTGAGAGTGATTGCACTGGCTGTTTTTCATCAGCAGCCCTTGAAGATTTAATTTAGGTGAGTACCTTTTGTGTGTGACATCTTCTCTCTTCTTTTTATTATTATCTTTTTCTTCTTATCTTTTCTTTTCAGTCAGTATTGTTTTCACGTAATTTTTACCAAAGTAAACGAGGCGTTAACAAAGATTAATAATATAATAATAAAAAAAAAATAAAAAAAAAACAAGAAAAAAAAGTGTTTAACTTATTTGGCGAAATTTCTAATATTATATAATTTACCAGTTAATGATGATATTACTTAATTAAGATAAGAAGTATAGATATTTATATAGAGAGGAGCAGGATGAACTTCCAATTTTCACATTTAGTATATAAAGTTAGGTAATTAGCAAGTGGGAAAGGTAATTAAGAGTTTGATAAATTTGACTTTTATCACCGTAAACATCTCTCAACACATATTAAATATTATATATAATATACGTATGTATATGTATAGTACATAGATAGAAAAGTGTCAACAATGTTAAAGTATATGAGTGTGATGTCGTGTCTGTGTGCAAATAATAATAGACAGACAAGAGACAGGAGGAGATCTTCGTCTTGTATCTTGGTCTCTCGATCACGTCATTGTTATTCAGATCAAGTACATTCACAAGCAATTTGAATGAAGATTTGTATGCTAATAAGACCTTGAATTATTATTAACTTATTGTATTTTTTTGAATTGAAAATTAATAAAAAAAAAAAAAAAAAAATCATTTGATTACACCGCAAAGGCAAAAATAATTTTATTATTCAAAGTATATAATAATGTTATTGTATTTTATTAATCAATAAAGAAAGATCAACACCACTTACGTAAGGTGAATATATTATTGTAATTTATTGTAACTTCAGGTTATATGTTTTTAATATATTTCGCGGTTGTAATAATATGAAAAATCCCATAAATATAATTAGGATTTATAGTTATATATATAGACAAGATAATTAATTTCGGAAGTACATCATTATTATGGATAAAGTGTTAATTCATCATTTTTATTTGAATTAAATGTTTATACTCACAGTAACTTGTACATTATAGTTAACAATCTGAATCGTATATACAATACTATACATAATTAAAGTAATGAGGGAGAAAGAGAGAGAGAGAGAGAGAGAGAGAGAGATAGATAATGAAACGTTATGCCAACTTTGAAGCCAATTTGCGGAAGTATATACATATGTGATGTGCGGATTGCGACAGCACGTGGGTGACATATTTTTGCAGTCTGTCAGTACATTTTACAGTGAGTTAGCTTCACAGAATCTTAGTGTCAGGAAAAATGGTCACGTCATTTATGTAAGGGAGTTGCAAAAAAAAAAAAAAAAAGAAAAAGAAACGAGACAGCAGGCACAGAGAAGATAGACAGGAAACAATTTTTCTTTGTCTTATACGAGCTCTATAGGTGACATGCCATACATTTATATATTGTACAACTTGTTAGTATACTATACATACAGTACGTATATCACACAACATATACGCTACGCGTATACAGTAAGTACTTTTGTTGTCATTTTGTAATCTCTTATAGCTTCCGCGAATTAACATATCTGTATAGTAAGAAGATTTTAAAATCGAAAGTAAAATAACAGCACCCCTTTTCTTGAGAGAGACCGCATCTGCTTTTTAGAAAACTTTTTGTTTTGAATTTTTAACTGGTAGTTTAATATATTAATGTACTATAATATAGTAAAATATATGCATTTCAATGTCGTTAAAGTTTCAGTATGAAAGCAAATAATTTAGTCTGTTTTGAAACAAGAATATTGATGAACATCATTGATACATTGCACTTACATGCAGTTCTATAAATATACTAACTGATGAATGATTCAACATATTTTAGTCCGGAGCTGTACTTTACATAATATATTATTTATACTGTGACTGTACAAATGCATATTATCATCATGCATTATTAAATAGACAATGACTGGAAAAAGAATCATGTTTGAAACTTTCGACACACCCAATAAATATAGCGTCTTCAACGTGCATTCTTCTTCTAATATGAATTTACAGCAGTGTCTATAACCCTCCGGCCTCCTCCAAAAAAAAAAAAGAAAAAAAAGTTGTTTTCTTAGGTTTCTTTTATATTAATGTTGCAAATTGTTGTAATAAGTAGCATTTTGCTATTAATATTAGACCTCGTACCCTTTTTGTATACTTTATTACATTATATCCCTTTATAATGTAACTAAATTAAATTATAACACATCAACTCGACCCTTTGAGTACTGCAGCATGACTGTATACCAGTACTGAGTGAGGCATAATAAGCACCATATTTTTAATAAATAAGCCCCCCTCCCCCCTCCCTCCTCTATAATTATTTGTATACATACTACATAGTATCATATATAATATAATATTCTAGCTGTACTTGAGCAGGGGAGCATAGTAAGCTGATGAATTTGAATTAAACATACATCAAATTAAATAATCAAACATCCGTATGGGAGAAGAGCAAACGAGACGAAACAAAAGGGGGATAAAATAATTGGTAATTGAATAATATTTTCATAGTGGTACTATTATTTAATAATAACGTAAAATATTCTCACACTTTCTCCATTGCTATAACATTTATTTTTAAGTTATTTTTATATTGGGATATTTTAAGACAAAAGAAATAAACTTTTTTTTATAAAGTTTATCTTCTTTTTTTTTAAAACTGTTTTTTTACGTTTATAAACATAAATTTTTTTTTTCTCGCCCTTTCTCATTTAAGATTTCATTTATTTTTAGAAAAAAAAAATAGTAATTTTTAAACTTTATTGCTGGATATTATTACCTTTTTCATTACTTTCAATATAAAACATTTTAAATATAATGTCTAAACATGAAATAACAACACTAATAATAAATAAGGGATGACGTTATTTTATATAAAATACCAAAATTTGACCTTATACTTCTTGTGTTCTCGTGATAAGGCTTGCTTATAGATTAATATTGAGTGTATGCGGCGGTGTGTGAAGTAGCAAAAGTTTTGGATGAAGACAAGATACACACTTCTAGTAACTTTACCCCCACGTACAACTTCTTTGAAATTGCAAAAAGCATATTATATATATAACACAGAGTATTAGTGCTTTAATATAGTATAAAATATACTTCTAAAATGTATAAGCTTTTATTTATTAGTTATATATTTTTGTAAGTATTATATAAGCTTTACAAGATCTCGAAATATGGTCATACAGAAAGACATAATGACAACACTATGCGTCTATTATGTATAATGCTGCCAATTTACGTTGAAGATAAAAAATAGAACAGAAAGATTTGTTTAATATTATTGTTATTAACCGGATATGACTAATTAAATCGTAAATTAAAGTTATTATACGTAAAAACTGGATTCAAGAAGTTTATTCAAAATATTTTAAATTATTAGTGGAAAGACTTGAGAATATTTGAAGATCCTGTAAATTAATTAATTGATGGATCCTTATAAATTTCAATCCCCATTAAAAATATCTACTTAAATCATACTTTTAAAAAAATATAACATATTTTTCTTTATAATAATGTACAGTATAAAGTGCTTGTATTATAATATAGAGAGAAAAACTGTGAGCTTTTGTAACTGACATAAGCTTTAATATAACCAGACGTTTTATGCTAAATTGTAAAGTCGTAAAGGTAATGTTAAAAAAAAAAAGTATATAAATAATGAAGTAAGGCTTATACAAAATGAAACAAGGTATATAACTTTCATCATTTTTGTTTCACAAACTACTCTGTACCTGATATTATATTGTGCACGTGCAACACATTAGAGTTTATTAGTTACTTTTATAAGCATGTCAACTTCCTGTATGAAAAAAATATTATTCTTTCCATCCTCCATTAAAAAATACTTACAATTTATCAATATGACTAAAAAAAATGCAAATTTATTTTTTTGCATCATGTAAAAATGTAAAAATATAAACATTTTAGAAGTTTTTTTTTACAAACCTTTTAAAGTTTTTTTTTATTATTATTGATTTATTCTTTTCAACGTTTTATATAAGCCATGCGTTTATATTTTAAGTAAAAATAGAGGTATTTAAATCCCATGAGGGGTTACGATAATGTTTAGTCTATCAAGGATTTTGTTTGTGTGTGTGTTTGAACGATTGGAAGCGACTTTTTGTTTTATCGTATTAAAAAGAAGAAAAAAAAAGGGGCAAAGAAAGAGATTAATAGCTTATTTCTTGATTAGAAACTCTTTGAAAAAAAAAATGTCAACAAATTATTTCACGTTCATGAGTTGAACTTACAAAAATAGAAAGACGAAGTAGGTAAATTCAAGTGTAGACACAAAACCTTTTCTCCATATAATTTTAAAAGCAGTGCATTTTATGAGGTTTCATGTTACATTTAATATAAATGTAAATTAATATAATAGCTTTAATAAATCTTATTGTATAAAATAGATTGGGGTCAATAATTTAATTCATTCTATATTCTATAAAAGAAAAGAAAAAAGCTGAATAAATCCTTTTTTGTATTCTTTGATGTACAATGTGGATTAAAATAAAAATTTCCAATGTTAATCATAGTGTGAATAATGCAGTGATTGAAAATTATGGTAATGTGATCGTATAGTTGAACCTTTTTTTTTTTTTTTTTTTTTTTTCGAATCAATAGAGAACATATGTAATTCCATTGCTACATTGCATTCGTGCTCAATTACTGTGAAATCTTTACATGATATGCCTGATTGCTTTTAATCTTTTTTTTTTTTGTAGCTTAAAAGTGCATTTAACTGCACTTTGGTGTATGCATCATGCTTGTAATTTGATAAATAGTTCAAGTGTCACAGTATCAGTAAATTGAAATACACTCTCTGACTTCCATCCATAAATAAGAAATGATATACAAAGCACATTTTTCATCTTACAAAATTGATATTGACTTATAGTATAGTCTTAACCTGTTTAGTGTGTTTGAAAAAATAAAATCGTTATTGATTATTAAAATATTATCATTTCAATAAATAGAGATTTGAAAATATTTTTAGAATTTTTATAACAATTCAGGTTAGATGATATAAATTGCTCCTTAATTTAAGTACTTTCTATAACTATATGTTGACAATCGATTCTAATCGTTTTAATAATTTAAGCTAAGGCCGATATATTATAATATACATACAGGTTAGTGGCTGATGCATTTGATAATAATATTATAATCGTAAGATGAAAAAAATTAAACGTGAAGAATTTAATGAAGCTGAGTTCAAAACGTTACAGTATCTTTTATTAAAGAAATAAGCAATCAAGTCGATATAAATAGATATAATATTAATAGATATCAGCCATTAAAATGAGTTAAAAACAGATTATAATCTTTAATCTCTAAAAATGACAGACTTTTTATATATTTATAAATTGTCACGTAAATCTTTCTTTAAATATGTAATAATAGAGTTTTTGGACCACTAGTGAGTGACCACTATAGGCCACCACCATGTGAGACGAGGAGAGCTGATGTCATGAACAGTGGCGGAAGGAAATGAGAGCCACGTGATCTGAGTTCAAAAGTAGTTGTGTGGTCCGCAAGCAAGTATGAAGTATAAGCGAGTGAAGCAAGCAAGCAAGCATCAAGCTTGGTGAAAGACGTGGTCAGCCTAGCGATTTGTTTTGTATGTGTATATAGGTATAACAGGATGCTCACATATCGTGAAAATCTTATAATAACCTGCTGCTGTGATGCACCTTGCATTTATCTCTAGACATATAATTATGATTATTTTTAGTAACAGTGTTTTATGGTCTATTGGCATAGAAATATCTTTAGTATAAGTTATGAATGTTTGGGTAAAATGATTCGAACAGTTACAAATTTATTGATTTTAATTCGAAATTCTCGGATTTGTGTTAGGAATACAAAGAAAAAAGAAATAGAAGGAAAAAAAGGCGTATCTATATATATATATATATATATATATGTATATGTATATATATATATATATATATATATATATATATATATATATATATATATATATATATATATATATATATATATATATATATATATATTGCAATTTTTATCTACTAGAGCAATTATCGTTTCAATGCATTATTAAAATTAATAATAATATATAAAATAGAGTAGAAAGAGAAACTTCAAAATTTATTAATAGTAATTACTCAAATTTAATAATAATTAAAGCTAAAACCGTGGAAAACATTAATAAAATTGAAAATTAAATATTCTATACACTAAAAACAAACACAAGCGTTATTATATAATTATACAAGTTATAAGCTCATGCGGTGAAAAATTTTATTTTTCCTTTACGGAGATTCTCTTTATTATAATAAAGTATAAAACAAAGGTTCATAATTTAATTAATTTAGTACGTTCAGTACAACGGCTGTGGTGGTTTCAGAATCACTTACAAAACACAATCAAATTATTCCTCCTAACTTTATTTCTCCCCAAGGGTATTAGGTGTCTGTGTATCACTATATTATATAGGACAAAATACATTATGAAACCGTATAAATTTTATACATTATATGAATATTAAATTTAATATTTAAAAAAAAAAGTTAAGACTTATATTATGACGTAAAAATAAATTTCATGATTAGATAATATATATATATATATATATATATATATATATATATATATATATATATATATATATATATATATATATATATATATATATATATATATATATATATATATATATATTTTAATACAATCATCAACAATATTAATTAATTTTTTTTATTTTTAATGTTTGTGTTGATGCTTAAAGAATATTGAGATTGGGATTAAAATGATGTAAAAATAAGTTAAGAAAAGTTGCTATGGATGACAATATCTGTTAAAAAAAAGATAAACCTCCATAAAAACTACAGGAAAGACGAGTGACGCCATCTCATCAACTCAGCTTTACTCGGCGAATATCATTTCTCTACATCATTAAAAATAAAATTTTAAAATTCCATATTTAAATTCAAAGTAAATCCCTTATTATTAGATTAGGATTATGTACATAATAAAAACGATATGTACAGATATATATAAAAATCAGGGTTTCTAGCAACAGGGAGAACAGGGAAAATGCAGTGAATTTGAAAACCTCAAGAAAACAGGGAAAATGCAGGGGGAAAAAGCATAAAATGCTGGAAATTGATAGAGGAAATTTATACTAATAAATGATGGAAATTTATAACAATAAAATAGTTTTTATACAAATTTCTTTTTTAAACTTTTTTTTTTATATATATTTTACTAGAGCGTGTTCTATACAGACCAACTTTTATTAAATTTGAGTTTTAAAACAATTTTTATGACTTTTGTTTTTTTTTTTTTACTGAAAGAAAAAATATTGCAAATTGAATTTTTTAATTAATAAATTATTGAATTATTTCAATTGTCGCCATTATATATAAATATATAGTATATTTTGATGTCAACAACAATAATATGAAAGAAAACTAATGAAGATTGTGCAGTAATCACTGTCTATTTAAATATTTATTAAAGTCTATTGAGAAGACAAATAAACAATTTAATATTATTAAAAAACATATATGTGATTCATTATGATAGACACTGAGACGTCACGTTTGCTATCAGATGAAATTATTCTGTTCTCTGTCACTCTCTCGTCTGTGCAGACAAGTGAAAAATGACTATATGATACGACTATGACTATAATGACAGGGCGGAAAATATAAAAATGCACCACACGTGTAATTGAATATCATGTATAGGCGTGATTATAAAGTCACTTGGCCTGCATTATTACGTCACATCAAGAATATAACACCTTCATTAGCATTACAAAAAACACACAATATTTTATGGGAATGTTAAAAAAAAAAAAAATGTTTATGATGTAACTCAACAAAATTTTATGTTTTTCAAACCTCGTTAATACTACATTTTTAATTTTGTTTTTTTCCTTTTTTACGACTCAGAATTGAGTTTGTTATATAAAACGTGAGTAAATCATTGTTATAATCTATGATGGTACCAATAAATCATTGTATTATTGACTGTCAGTATGGTATTATATAATATAGAAAATGTAAAACGCTGTTAGTGTAAAATTCCTTTGTAAATATTGTGGTTAGATGTTGAGCGCACTTGCAAGGTATCCCATATAAGTTAGATATTAAATTTCTTCTTGTTGCTCTCGTCGTCATAAGTATTTGCTGCTCCACTGAGTAATTATACTCTTGCATGTCCTTTGTTACCCCCTGGAAAGCTAGGATTATTAACATTAAAAAAAAGAAGCATTAAATCATTCTTTATATTCAAAGAACAATTGTGTCACACGGGTCATAATAAAAAAAAACTTAAAAAAAAAACTAAGGCAGTATAATTTTTACAGCATCTTCTGAATATACAGTGCCTCAGAGAATGATATTTCTTATAGCAAATTGTAGTTAAGAAATCTTTTAAATTGTATGTAAGAAATTTGAAAACTTTTATAGTTTTTTTGTTTTAAGTATATATGTAAAAGATAAAAGTTGCGTTCTGAATATTATAGTGTATGTATAATTTGAATCACGTGTACGTCTTTACGTAGTTTTGTATAATTTATAAAGAAGAGCATGAGATAAAGCGAAATTCAACCTTTGACCTTTGCGTTAAATAAATTCAAAACAGTTTCTATGTAGTAGCTTTGAAGATATGATTAAATTAACATATAATATCTTATATGTAGTTATACATATATATACAATTATATTTGAAATTTTAATGTACAAAATTTGCAAGTTCATGAAGTTGTTTTTCACGTCATGGATAAAAACAAGGACGAATTGAAGACAAAAGTTCAGTAAACTGTATACATTGGCCAGTTCAATTAAAACGTGATATTCTGTAACTTTTAAAACAAAAAAATATATATATTATTTTAGAGCAGGACAATAAAAAAACTTGTTACATTTTTTTTTTCCCTATAGTTTTTGAATCTTTGTGAATACTTTCAAAATATTTTACACCAATGTAAAAGGCACCACTTTTTTGTCCGTACAATTTTCTATTTCTGAAATTTTCATATTTTACCTCGCTAACTATAAATCTAAAAGAATTTCATTTGTAACCTGTTATGTGTATAACTATAATACTAACTTACATTATAGTTTAAAAAAATCGTTTTTTTTTTTCGTTTTTTTTTTTTTTTTTTCGTTTTTTTCCTTCTGTATGTTATGAACAAAAGATTTGTGTTAGAAAGCTTTTCTTGAGGGTAAATATTCCTTACATGTCGTTCGTAAACTGTGAGTTTAAGCGAAGTGTTTTGTGTACTGTAATGTCTGGATTTGCAAGCAAAGTAGGGGTCATGACTCCAGAGAGAGAGAGAGAGAGACAGAGAGAGAGAGAGAGACAGAGAGGGTTGTTGTGTATTCTGTTTTGCCCGAGTGAATTGTAAACATTTTACTCAAAGTAAGGACAAAGGATTGTTTGTCCTGGATATCGATTCTTACTCTCTCTGAACTCCTCATTTTTTTTTTAACTGAAATGAAAATGTGTGTGAGAGAAAGAGAGAGAGAGAGAGAGAGAGAGAGAGAGAGAGAGAGAGAGAGAGAGAGAGAGAGAGAGAGAGAGAGAGAGAGAGAGAGAGAAATTTCCTCTATGGTGCTACTATGATTGCAAGATTCATTTAAAATCACACTGGATTCGGAGAACAATTATTTTATTTATGAAAGCATTTGGAAATTTCAATTTGACCTGTATTAAGATTTTTTTTTATATTTGCAAACCTATATTACATTGTCTGTAGTTGGCACACTGTATACGATGTATTGTTAAAACAACGATAAATTTGAAATTTGGTATATAATATTGCAATTATATTTATCCTTCCATTATATTCATGTTCAAAATATTTTTTTACTGTGAAATAAACTCGATTGCATTGAAAAGCATTAAATTTGCATTTAAACAAATTTAAACTGCATTCGGACTAATTGCGTAATAAATATGCTTAGCTCGTTTTCAACAGCATTTATTCATAATAAGTCAATAACATAGTTTACGTAATATTGATCAATTATAGTATACGGCACAGCATAACAAATATATTGAAGAGCATTATTATTATTATGATGCTAATACAAAATAGTAACATCTAGCTATGAAATGCATGTAAAAATAGCATAAAATGCGTTATACTTTTATCAAGAATGCAAATATTGCTTCATGTATACAAAACCTTGATTAAACCTTTTTTTTTTAAAGGCACACATAATAATAGTAAAAAAATAAAAAATTATTATAACATTATCATTAAATAAATATATATTTAATAACAAAAAAATAAAACTTAAAAAATGGAAACATAATAATAGTCATGAAAACTAAATTCAGTATAAAACACTTTAAAAGAGGACATAGAATTAAAATGATAACAATAATAATCATAAAACACTTGTTAAAAATTAAAATTTAATCACTCTATATTCAAATTTAAACGTAAAGAGTATTAGCGTACTTTTCTCTCCATTAAAACTTCTCTCCCTGCTTTTTTTTCTATACTTTTAATTACAAGTGTTTAATTGACTCATTAAAACCTTTTTGGTGGTTGAATTTATTTGTAACGTTAAATACTTGATTCTATATATAATATATATTTTTCCTTTATAATATTAAATGTAATTTCAATTTTTATATTAATTCGCTTTGTGCTTTGTGAAGCATATTGAGTATTTAAATTCTATACTTTGTTAGTTTATATTAATTAAATATTATATATTTGTTTCATTAAACATTCAAAAAGACTTTAATTTGATATTCAAATATATATAATTAATAAGCACAAAAGTTGTTACATATATATTTAAAACATTTAAGTAAAGTTTCTTATGTAAAAGGAAGTATAAAATTACCAATCAAATAATGGCAAAATAAATCTTTCTTCAATTGGCATTATTTATAAATAGATGTTAATTTATTAATGTTAAAAGGAAGAAAATTATTAATTAATTTGTTAAGACGATGTCAAGATCATATTCATTGCAGCTGTTATATATGATTATGATGATGATGATGAATCAATTATGTATTTCAATCATGTACAGTAACTATTGTAATAATAATTAATATATTATTTTGATTAATGTTGAATTGTTTTTGACTAGTATAATACTAGAGGTTAAATATATAATGATGAAAACGGAAGTACTTGAGAATAATTTAGAAAAGAGAGAGAAAGAGGATACGACACTCTTGTGACAAAATCTCTCTCTCTCTCTCTCTCTCTCTCTCTCTCTCTCTCTCTCTCTCTCTCTCTCTCTCTCTCTCTCTCTCTCTCTCTCTCTCTCTCTCTCTCTCTCTCTCTCTCTCTCTTCTCTCTCTGTCTCAAATGTATGTAACTACGTAACTCCTAAGGTTTTAAATCTCTCTCTCTACATTCACAGTACAAACAGGGTCTCTTGACACCGCCAACCACTCCTAAATCCACCCTCTTTTTTGCCACCCACTTTTCCAACCCTTAAGGGAATTTTAATATCATACAGACACTACATAGATATACGTGTACATACAAGCTTGTCACCAGTTTCTACTCTGTTTTTGGTATATACAAAATTTGCATCTTCCCCTTCCCCCTTTTATTTAATCCTGACATTTTTCACTGACCACAAAAAATTTAATACTGTGTAAAAAGAAATAAAAAAAATCAAAGGACTTAGCTTACGGTGAAATACCTTTATAAATTGAATTTTCTTTTGTAACATAGTACTATACAGTCACACACGCAAATATATATTGCATAGAAAAAGAAGATTTTAATATGTAAAGTATTTCCTCATATAGTGCATTCTTTATCTTTTTCTCTGTATCTTAACTTAAATCATATAAAAAACTTTGTTTGTACAATATACTGTGGTATATAAAACCTAGATATAGATTTTTTTTTTTTTTTTTTTTTTTTTTTTGAAGATTCCAATTATAGTGTCTCGACTGTTACGTATAAATTTGTAATAAAAATCTCTTCAAAAATCCACTTGATAGAAATATAGAATGTTGTATGTGTATTTTATAGTGTCCTATAAATGATTCAATAGTTTGTTTTTTTTAAAGTACATACGCGAGAAAAGATGTTTATCCGCAGGGTCTTTCTGCAATAAAAATATCACCTTATCACGTGTGGTTTGTTTCGTCTTTTATTTCTTTGAACATTTCAAAAAGCGTGACTGGTATACGTCCATACATTATAATATAGATCTGCATTACGCATTTCTTGTTTCCTTCATAAAAAGTGATAATTTTTTAATTGGAACATTTTGTGTATAATATCAAGTCTCATTGGAACATTATTAAAACTCGCAAAAATAGTTTTACTGCAAATTCTATGGAGATTGCCAACAACTCTTGATACCTTATGGACAAAGAAAAAAAATCTTAAACCCGTATAAGATCTTAAACCCGTATAAATTAATTGCTGTTCATTTGTTTAATTTGTTTAATGATTAATAAAAAATGCAGCAATTAACTTTTTTTTTTCTAATGGTATTGAAATGGAATATGGAAAAGTGAAATGTTAAAAGCTTCATATTATATTCCAATCCATATTATTACTTCAGTTCACATAAATTTATAGAAAGATCATATATAATGAACTAACCTTAACAGTTGCAAAATAATCAGCTGAATAAACTCTTGGTTATTTAAAAAAAATTGGCAAATAATGGCAAAGTGTTTTTGTTTGGACCACAAAATGATAAATGTTAAGAAAAGAAATGTTGACTTGGACAACATCTTTGCTACATCTGTAGTGTCTTATCATATAGATAAACTTGTGACTAATATCCTTAGTTTGTTATCACTCCGTGACCGCAATTGCAATTCTTGTCTCGTTATAGTGATTCAATCATTAAATTTAAATTCATCATCATTATTTAGTTGCATTTCAATCGTATAACAAACAACTTTGCCAATTTTTAAAATTCTATACGGTAAGTCGTCACGATTTTTTTCTTAATAACTTGCATTGTACCGAGTTCAATTATAATATTATTTATTTCTAATTATTTAAAATAAATTATATTTGTTTAAAGTTTTATCACAAAGGGGAATTGATATAATTTTCGATTAGAAAAGAGAGAGAGAGAGAGAGAGAGAGAGAGAGAGAGAGAGAGAGAGAGAGAATGTTAAATACAAAATTATTCTCAATGGAATCAAGTTTAATATACTATACTTTAAATTAAAATCACCGAGTAAAAAAAAAAGTGCTTCATACAATTTATTTTTTCATTTCCTTTCTGTGCATTGTTTTTCTAAAAGTGAAAATTATGATTGAACCTGACAAAAAAACGGAATAATTTAATGAGGTTTCTTATTAAAATAAAATAATGAAATATATTTTATTGTTTTGTATATATATATGAGCATTGTTCAATTTAAGCCAACAGATATGTCTATTTGCTAAATAATCATATCAATAAGATAATCATTTTTATTTAAAACGTATTACCAAGGTATAAAGAAAATTCAAGCTTACAAAAATTATATATAAAATATTACATTATTAAGACCTAAATCATATTAGGTCCCTAAGGGTATAAATAAATTGACAAACTATGTATATATAATACCATGTTGTTATATACATTTCTTTGACGTTCTTTTCTTCTTTTAATTAAAAATAAAATAAAAGAAAGACACTGTAATGTTACTCATAGTCAAGTTTATTTATATGACGAATGAAGTCATATTAATTAAATGCAGAGACTAAAAATAATATGGTATGTTCTACTCATCATCTAAATAGAAAAAACATATGTACATACATGAACTTTTTATCTTGATCGCATGTCAAGTGTATTACACTTTTTTTTTTCTACAAAAAATTTATATATTATATACACTACTTCACTTCACTGTGATGTGAATGTATAGCAAAGAAGGTATTTGAACTTATATGTAAGTGGATGAATATAAAAGCAAGTCTATGTTACTTCTTCTCTCTGTCTTTATATATACACTGATACAGATATCTATTTAACACATTTTTTTTATTATAATTCTTTGCACAGACATACATTTTACATTAACAAACACCATGTTTATTTTCTTCTTATATAACAAGTTAGGTTTTAAATCCGTGAGAAATGATGAAAATCTGTATGTATATACAAGAAAGATATATAGTACAGTATAATATTTAATTTAGATGAATGTTGCTGTATGTAACAATCATTCATCATTTTGTTGGTTATATTTTCGTATACGTTGAATTTCATATTTGAAATATGTATAGTTTTGGAGAGGTCAAAAGTCAGTGACGTCACAACAAAATATGCACAGCTGCTTGGGTCATTGGTGCATTCACTGCAGCAGGTACATATACGAGATGACGTCACTAACCCCAGGAGACTCGTAGTGCAGACATGAGTAACTTGATGTTAAATTTTAACTTGAACTTCAGCATAGCACTCCTTTTTGTAATTATTGTTGAAATTTTTAAAAATTAAGTTAAATTTAAACAATTTCTAAATAGTTTTACAACGTTATGCTCATTGAATTTGATTTTGAGGGAATTTCAAGATAAAACTACATTTTGAGAGACTGGTATAAATTTATAAAAAATTGAAAACTGTTAACTTTAGTTAATATCTAAATAATTATATTTCTCATTTTATAGAACGATATATAGTCGACTTTCATACATGCACGTTGTATCAGAATTATAATTTTTTCTATTAATAGTTAAGATAAAATCTCTTACCTATATATTTCTGTAAAATTGTATAAAATGTTATAGTAAAAGAAAACGTAAATTTTTTCATTTATAAATAATTCAGTTCCATGAATTGGTCTCCAAATATAGAAACATTTTAACTAAAATTGTCACAGTGTAAAAAGAAAAAAAGTGATTGTTTTTAAATTGATAGCTACAAGTTTTTTTTATGTTATGTATAGTTAAGAAAGTAAAAAAAAAAAAAAAAAAAAAAAAAAAAAACTGTTGGCGACAGTTAAAAGAAATCGTCTCAATCTTTTTCATTTTACATGATGCTTCATGATGACATGAGTCTTGTGTCTGCCTGAAACGTGACGAGTACTTCATTTCTTTCATCTTTATAAAATTGATTTCTTGTACTCTGATGCTAGCTACTTCAACCACTGCATAGATTAATACATTATACAGGCCTGTTGCCTTCTTTCTATATGGTTCGTGATCATAATACAAGATATAACTTTTACACTGAAAGACTGTAAAATACAAAGTACTATAGCAGTTTAAAATTTATTTAATTAATTGTATTCCAGCTCAAATTTGTATGTCTTTGTCTTACGATTGCAAATCATTACATTTTTTTTCGTATTTGGACCTTCTCAAAATTCCTTTCAGAATAAAATTGTTTATGGCTGCTTTTCTGGTTAAAGCTATTAAAATATGCAGAAAAAAGTCATTAAATTTGTAAAAAAAAAAAAAAAAAAAAAAAAAAAAAAAATGTAGCAAACGTTTGAGGTTAAAAATCGTCCTTTTTTTCTTTAGGGCTATTAACAGTTTTTGAACATCTCCCATGTATGTGGGAGAATTTAAACAATAAGTTTGTGAAGGTTTTGCAAATGGTCCATTGAGTTCCAACCATATAATTCCATATATATACATATATATTATATATTCCACTTAGTTGTTTTAGGATCTATATAGATATGACAATTCCTATGGTCATTTTGAAATATCTCTCTCAATCATAGATTTGTACTGGAAATATGAATCTAAGTTATTAAATAAATAGAGGGGGGAGGGGGGGGGGATGTGCCGAAATTGAAGCGTAGCACCAAATTTTAGATTCTGGGTTGCAGGAAATGTAAAATTTATTACTTCAAAAAGAATATAAGGCACAAGATAGAAGTGAATGTCAAACACAATTTCGAATTGCAAAATTTTATAGCATATTTATCTAAGAGAACTTAAAAAGTATTTCTTTTACATATTTTTCTTTTTCTCTTATACAAATTACTAAAATTGTGCCTGTGTTTTAGATAAAATAAAAAGCGAGGTACTCAAATGTAAAATTTGCTTTTTCATAATTTATAAAATATTTTACAGCACTTTAACTTTTAATGAAAAACTTAAATTAAAATAATTTTTTTTTAAATATAATAATAATATAATATACATATATTGTCTTTTTAGCAGTGTATATAAGTGCTTTTTGCCTTTTATATATATTATATTTTACCACTTTATCACAAAAGGAAAAGGGTAAAGAGAAAGAGAACAGAAGAGAGAGAGAGAGAGAGAGAGAGAGAGAGAGAGAGAGAGAGAGAGAGAGAATTGGTTCTCGTTTTTAGCCGCATGCACTAACGTTATACGTTATACTGTACTGTGGTGCGTGAGTTTCGGGTCGATAAGAATGCCTGGCCTATATATTTGTTTAACATCAGTTCCAAGGTGTGTTTACATCTGAAAATTATATATCAAATGAAATAATTCCCCTCTATTTTAATAGTTTAAAATAAACATGTAGAATATACGATCAATTAAAACTAAATTGTCTAATGATTTAACCGTACCTTTGTTATTTGCATTGTATGTATAGAAAACTTTCTTTCGCACGATAACTTAATTTGTACTCAATTTACAATTAAAACTGCTAGTAACAATATAACAATTTAGTTATCTCATAAAGTTCAAAGTATTAAATTGAAATGTCAGTATCAATTTTTATATATTAATTATAAATTTATATGGTATTATCGTTTCATGTTTCAAATAAAAAAAAACTTTTTTATAATTTATAAATGAAAATGTTTTATTGATTATAGATTTAGTGGTTTTCATATTATAAACATATTGAAATAATATATTTATATAAAATCAACTGTTTGATCAAATGGAAGTTGATGTTATACAACAAATAATCGTATATAGTTAAAAAAAATTATGAGTTATAAAAAAAAATTCTACGCTGTTGTCTCAAATATTTATGTAAACAAAAAAACGAAACGAAACTAAATAATAATAATAATAATAAGTTACAGAAAAAATAAATAAATAAAAGATAAAACGTTTGCTATAAAGTAGAAATGTTTTTACGTATAATTTGTTAGTAATGAAATGTAAGCACTGACAATTTAGTTTCACTTTGACATCAGAGACGTAATTCACAACGAGTTTTTTACTCTACACAAATTGGTGTATAAAAGCGAAATATAGCTAGCAAAATACATGCTGTAGTGTAGTGTATAATAATATAAAATCTTATGTATATAACAGCAAAATTATTATATTGTTTTATTTTATAAATTATGGAATTTAAAAACAATTTATTTTATATATATAAAATGTATGTATGTTTATATGTATTATACACGTTCCAACTGCATTATTCATTAAACTTGAGTAAATAATAATTTTATACATCATGAAACATAAATTCATTAAAAACAAAAATCAATACTTAAACGAAACTCTTTTTTTTTTATGTAACATCAAATTTACACTTTGTGCCTCTGTACGGTTATTGATATATAATTATAAGTTTTTAATTACCAATTTCATATTAAAATATAGCATGTATATGGCAATAATATATATCTAATATGATTTTTCAATAGTTTCAGGTGTTATAGTAATAAAAATAAAATGGTGCTTAATGTTTTATTTTATGAAGGTTTCTAATGACATTTTAAGCTTTATAACTGCAGTATGTGGTTGGGGAATTAGATTTAGAGAGAGAGAGAGAGAGAGAGAGAGAGAGAGAGAGAGAGAGAGAGAGAGAGAGAGAGAGAGAGAGAGAGAGAGAGACGTTGACGTTCGTAATTCTTCCTTTCTTTTGTGTATATGTGTTTGTGATGCTACGTTAAATAATCAATACAGAATGAAAGTGGTATAAAAGTATATAAGGCAAAAGCATAGATATATATATATAGGTATAGTGTAGAAAAGTAGGTGATGTTCACTTCACTCTACCTTCGAGAGTTTGGGAAACAAAACTTTTGTGTCGAGTATAGTGTTCACAGTTTTAGAGTAATACAACTCTCGTAGGGAAATTTATTAGAGATCATATTTCGATTAAATTTCAAAATTAAACTCAAGTTAAAGGAGTAGGTTAATTACTTTGAGCCAAAAATATAGTCAGTTTCAGAACTTAAATTTTACATTAATTAATTTATATACAATTTATATCCAGCAAAGTATTAATTAAATCTTTTGAAAATATTTAGTTTAAGAAAATTTTGTTTTAGGAAGTATAAATAAAGTTGCTTAGCATTGGCGCTAAAATTTTGAATGTTTAACATTTCAATGTCAATTTCAAAGCTCAATATAAACTTCATTATCTCAATGCCAATGCAATATATGTTTGTTATAATAACAAAACTGAAGAATAAGATTGCATCATAATTTCACTTTAATTTTATATTTTGTAACTATTCCAGTTTGTTAAGATATTACCTACTTTTTGATATCGATACGAAATTTATATTAAACTTTCTTTCTTGAGTGACTTAATTTCTATTACTATGTTCTAAATGTACTGACAGATTATTTCTCCATGCAGTGATGCAGATTTGCAGATATAGATACATAAATATATAGATTTAATACTTAAGGCGGGAAATCTACGGGATTTGACTATAAAGTTGTAAAGAAAGAAAAATCTGAAATTTTGCACTGTGATACATTACGATCAGATATCTTCAAAAATGTAAAAAATTGGGGGGTCACCATGCTAGAATTTAAATAATATATTTTTTAAACTTTTGTCCCATAAGAGCCCATGTTAATTTCAATAAATATTTTCTCTGATTATCTGATGGTCATGAGTCATGAGTTCTAAAAATTTTATCATAAGTAGCTGTTACTTTTAACTTTCAAATGTCATCATAAAGTTTGCAAGTTTTTTATTTTTATTTATTTTTTAGATTTTAAGATACAAACCATCTAAATACAACCCTTTAAAAAAATTTGTATATATATATATATATATATATATATATATAGCTATTAGCTACGTTGTACTACAATTTGAATCATACAAAGTATAATGAAAATTCACATAACGTTCTTTGTTGTAAGCATATAATTTAATATAGATTGAAAGGAGAGATTTTTTTTTTTCCAAAATTGTAACCAAATGTAAAGTTTATATTGCGCTATCATTTTCCTTATAATAATCTGAATATCTATCTATATATTATATTTATATTTTTTCTCTTTTATTATTATTTTAAACTAGCTATTATAAAAGTACTTGAGGAGTCAGAAAACTCTTAAAGTTTGTGAAGTACCACGCTAGCTTTATAGAGAACCACCATCCACCCACCAACCCACCCTCTTATACACTCTATATAGAGCTGCTCTCTTAAAACATCCAAATTTCATGGCGCGGATTGCACATCGATCAAAGTTCTTCTTACTATATACTCAACTTGTATGTGTGTATAGTTTAAAGAAAAAGAGCCAAGCTCTCTTGTTAGCTTTAACGAGACTAAAAAAAAAAAAAAAAAAAAAAAAACTTTCTTTTCTTTTCTTTCTTTTTTTATATAAATGTAAACTTAACTTCATGTGTAAATCATGAACAAAGTCGCAATAGAAGTTTTTCTTATAAAAGAATAACATATAAGGGAGTTTTTTTTTTCTCTTTCAAAGTGATTAAAGTTGATAGAACGTTAATAATAAAATATTACAGTATATATATAATAAAATATTTACAAAGCAAAGACTTTAATATTATTTTCTTTTTAAAAGTAAAATACGTTAATTTTTAATAACTTTAACTTAAAACATCGAAGAGAGATTATTGTGTGAAAGTTAGATTAAGTTCTGAAAATTGTTTAACAAAAAAGCTATTTAAGCTTCTATGACTTAGTATATAGAATTTTTAATGCTTGTTTTGTTTTTCTTTAAACAATCAAAAACGTGCTGGAAAACAGCGAGGGATGTCTTATTTCGTATATCCTTAAGCAATGCAGAACCATCCTTTAATAATAATAATTTTATTTAAGAAACATACATGGCTATTTCAGCCATATTACATGTTCTTGACCAGAATATTACAACATAAATTTACATATAAGAAGTCATAACACAAAACAACAAAAATACTTAATAAGGTAGCGCTACTTAAGAAGTGCAATTGATTGTTACCATAATGATAATGATAAATAAGATTTAAAAAAAAATACATTACATATTAACTTGTTACAACTTTTTCATATATCTAGTTAGTTTTAACTTATTTTAATTGTTCTTACTTTACTTATATTTTTCAACATACTAAACATTAAATCAACATAAAGGCATAGACAAGAAGAAAACATCAGCACATCACTTGATGGGACTTATACATAAATAACACAAAACCTGTAGCGCCGCAGCAGTGATAAAAAAACAATTCGACTCATGCAACCCGCACAACATTTTCATACTATTTTTTTGCCTGTTTCAGAAATATTCACGAAAATTGCATTCTGTACAGTTTTTTCACGCTCTCTTGTGGGGCTACATTTAGTTTACATTCCGGTAAAATTTGTCATCAGTTTTTGTAGATCTCATTTTGTGCTTAATCATTAAAGAGAACGTGTGAATTTTGAGATTCTGCAGTTGAACGCAAGAAATTTAGAGCATGTATACTAGAAACACCTTTTAAACTAATAAAAAAAAAATTGATACAACATTTTCGAGGGTTTAATGAGTATTTCCATTGAATTTAGAGTATACTCTAAATTCAATGGTATTTCTATAGTAATTTTTTAAATGTCTTTCTTTCTTTTAGTCTCCCTACTTACATTATTTTTGTTATTAATATCAACATGACAGCAATAAATTTAGATGCAATTTACTTCAAAAATGTGAAGAAAATATCCTACATAATTTTAAAAGTTTTATATTTTTCCAAGCAACAATTTTATATTATACGTATAAGACAGATTGAAAAATGTTAGTTTAGCAAAGAAATTACTTTTTTTTTTAGCAGGGTTTTAGTATTGTCAAGACGTTTTTAAAACTAATTGTTGTTGTTTATTGTAGTTTGTAAAGCTCTTTTTTGTAACATAGATATGATATTGTGTACATGTATCGATAAAACTCTTTATCCCTCGTATTTATAACAAAAGTTTGTTTGCGAAGTGTTAACCGTGTATTATATATATAGACACATAAATTTATGGTTTTGCTTTTATGTAATGTACTATCATGTATAAAATAAGAGTAATTTGACATAAATATGAATTTACTTCATGAAATATTACTTGTTACTGGACTTATTACATCAGTGGAACTATTACGTCATTTAATATCCTGACAATAGTCCGGAGAAATATATAATGTAAATGATTTAGAAATTTAGTTCAAAAGCAACCATTATTTTATTGCTTTATACCATCAAATGGAAATGAACAGTATATATATATATATATATATATATATATATATATATATATATATATATATATATATATATATATATATATATATATATATATATATATATATATATATACATATATGTATGTATATATATATATTCGAGAATTTATATCAATATAATATACAATATGAAGAAAAATGCAGTATTACTTCAACAGATATTTTTTAATATCCGTAGCAAAGATTTAATTACATTGTAAAATAAAATTGTGACATTGGATGTTTTTAAGTAATGTTTTTGTTTTGATTTTTCATAACATGCAGTGTTTGTTATTATACTATGGAGGGAGTCTTAAAATGGTTTACGGGGCTATATATTTCAAGCAAAAATGGTTGTTAGAAAACTTAAATCCTTGTTTTATATTATTATAACAATGTTGTGTATATGTATAGTGTATAAGAGTTTGCTATTTTTGCTTGACTTGAGTTTACATTTTGCTCCTTACATATTTTCTAAATATTTACAAGAACTCTTACGGAATAGGTATAACGTACTGAAATGCATAAATTTTATACAATTTTAGCGATTTTAGCAAATAATTTTCTCTTGTTTCATAAATTGGTATTTTTATTCTTTTACGTTCTATATATTATATAAATTTTAAAATAACTAAAATGTATTGTCATTTTTGTTTTTACTATAAAGAAAGCATTGTATGAACTATTATAAAAAAGTCAATAAATTATAGTAGAAAATATATTTAAATTAAAACCAAGGAAACAAAAAAAGCTCTTGCTATTCGTATATTCAAATTAATAATGAAATATTTATTATAATATCTTATATATTATATTTTTTTGTTATTTTTATTAAACATGTCTTATTGTTCTATTGAAAAAATATTGCATGCAGACAAGTAATAAATAATGGCGTTCATTTTTTTTGTGTTAATAAAAACGTATAAATAAAAAAGCTGTTGTACGAAATGATAAAAATGCTCAAAAGAGATGAGGTTATTGTTACACGATTGTATGTGAAGTGAATATGTTATCAAATAACAATACAAATTTATTTAACTTTTATTTGTTTTAATATTTTACTAATAACAATGCCGATTTTTTTTTTTTTTTTTTTTTTTTTGAAATATTGTAAATAAAAAAAATTGTTAACTTTTCTATTATCATATTTTCTATTCAGGTCATTTATATTATAAAACTTTTTTTTTAACTCTATTATTATTATTATTATTATTTGATGTAAATATAAATTATAATGTAATTTATGGAGTTGTTAGTTTAATTTTATAGAGATAGCGTGTTCCGAAATGAATAGATAAAGGTAAAAAAAAAAAGTGTCATGATTTGTATAAACCCCTGTAATATAGGCAACTCTTTGGTTAGGTATGTCAGGCAGATTGCCTAACCAGTAGGGGCTTTAGGTAAAAATTTCTATTTTACTTTTTTAACTACATGTTATATTTTTTTATCAATTAAATCTTTTTATATAAAGGAAAACATTAACATAAAAAGAACTGACATAAACGTTTTACTGAGAAATAAATAGAAAATCGTATTGTTTTCGTTGATATAATACACATTTCATTATTTTTCCTCTGTGTTGATAAAAATCAATTAAACGTACTGTAGTATCGATTGAATAAAATTATATTTACATAATAAAATTAAGTAGATTTTATGTAATATAAAATGTAATTTTATTTAAATCAAGATCATTGTAATAATTTTTAAATTGTATTAAATACATAAAACGATGAAAGGCTTCGAGGCATATTACAGTATATTGAACGTTTATCTTTTTACAAACGAAAACGATTGTTTATGAATATCATATTGAATATATTATAAAAAAACATGATATTTATTTTGTATTTTGTAGTAGTTATAGAAGCAGCAAATTGATTCAATGTCTCTCTCTCTCTCTCTCTCTCTCTCTCTCTCTCTCTCTCTCTCACACACACACACTCTCTCTCTCTCTTCCTCTTATACACATAGTCTACAGTTCATGATACGGGTATTAGTAATAGTTTGTGATCGATATCCCTCCTATATGTATGTAGTCCTATCGTATACGCAAATACTTGGATATTACATTTAATTCAACTCCCAACTAAATTTTTTTTTCCAGGGTGTGAGTTAGAAGATATTATATCACACATATAATATAAGATCGATTTTCCAATATTATATAGAAAACACATCGAAAAAGATGGAAAACTAAAATTTATATGTATATATCTCGTCATATATGAAATGATAACCTCTTCTTTTTCTTAACGTTTTTTATCGTTTCAAATTCTCTTTTATATTTTCGACAGACAAAATTTGCAAGGATGAAAATTTTAATATATTGCAGTTCACGCTTTTTTGAGAGAGAAGAAGAAGAGAGAGAGAGAGAAGCATTTTATTTTGTCCTTCTTTGTTTGACATTTTCCATTATTTTCTGTTGTTTAAAAAAAAATATATTTTTTATGTTAGAATTATTTATTGGCAATATCAATCTGTTAAATAAATGAAATTGATATTGTATTGCAATATAGCTTTCGCAAGTACACATTCGTGTTTATAATGATTTAACTTAACGTAACGTGCTTACTCGACTGATACTGATATTAACTTTGCTTTGAGTTCACATTTCCAGCAAACCAAATAGATGAATAATTTATTTTAATGAAGCAACTTGGCGTGTGTTAATTATTAGACAAATAAAACGATGTACTATATATTATTCTGTCTATATGTATATAATACAGCTTCTCTTTTCTCTACACTACTATACCTTGATTAATTTTAAATGTGTATATACACACAGTTTGAAATATATTTACATATTTATCTACTGCGTCCAGGTGAGATCAATTTAATTATATATGTGTTGAGGGTTGCAGATAGACATTTTATATAACCTCTTCAGTCCCAGTATACAATACAATGGACATCACATAATTCAATAAAAAAAGAAAAGAAAAAAAATTGAAAAAGTTGAGTTAATAATACAAAAATTGAACCAGAAAACGGCTCCTAAATTTACGCGATTTTTAACGCTATTTTAAGCATTCTAGAGTAGGTGGTCCGCAAAAGCAAGGAAACCTTTTTGACAAAAGAAGCATATTTTTGTCATTCTGTGAGTCGCACAAAAACGTGGTTAAAATTTACGACATTGAATTACATTTCTATTCTAAGTTGAAAATATATAATATATATATATATATAATATTATTATTTTACGTTTAATTGCAAAATAATGAATTTTTATATTATGGAGATGGAAATTCATACTTCTCTCAAGTCGAAATCTTACGTTGGTTTGACTATAGTGAGAAATACATCACAAGAGTGTGTATCGAAATACATATAATGTAAAGGCTTTCTCACGCATCGGGTAAAAATACGCATGAATGATTCAACTTAAGTCCTATATATTACATATATATAACAAAAATTTATATGCATCCTTATAAATATCTGAAACTGAAAAATATTTTTATGTATTGATTATGTGCCTTGTATTTTAAAAACTTCTACTTTCTTTTTTAACATGATATAAAAAAAGCATGTTATTGAAATTTGCTTCATCTTTTTTTTTTTTTTTTTTTTTTTTCCCCAAGTTATTTTTTATAAATTATTTATATTTTTACCTTTAGAAAATGTAAGTTACTTAAACTTATATCTTCGATCGATTTTAATAAAGAAATTTTCGTGTACGTATATGTATACATAGTATATTATTAAACTAAAGCATAATAATCATCAAAATTATTGCGTACAAAAAGGAAATGTACAAAAGTTCAATGCCTTATATAACCTTTGAATGCAAAGATATGTTATATAAAATAACAAGTGTGGTGAAATATCAGTTTTTTTTTTTTTTTTTTTTTTTTTGTCGTATTGCAAAATGTTTTGTACGGTTTGCTTCACAATCGTTTTGATGTATAAAGATCACATAAACGTAATGATGATTCTCTCTCTCTCTCTCTCTCTCTCTCTCTCTCTCGATAAAAGAGTTTGCGTATAAGTTTGAGGTCAAAATTTCCCTTGGCTTTACAATGAAGGGTCGAGAATAGATGATAACAAAAGGAAACCACGCCCCTTAGAAAAAAAAAAAAACTTTTCACAGAACCCCTTTGCCTCTTAAGTCTTTCTTTTTTTTAGCATGAATGAATGGTGTTCACCATCATTATTATTGAACTACACCGCGTATAAGACCGGAGAACTTATAAATCATACTGACCCTCTGTGCAATTAAACTCACCTTCTTATGCCGGAAAATCAAAGATTTTTTTTTTCTATTCTATTCGTTTCATTTAAGATACTTTTAAGTAAAGTGCACACATACTTTATTTGCCTTCACTGTGTGCGTGTATGTGAGTGAGAGAGGAAGGAGAAAACTTCCTTTAATTATTGCTTAATAATAATATTTATAAATTTTAGTTTTAATTTTTACAAATAATATCTGAAAAACTATTTTATGTAGCAGTAGAAAAACCATGCTTGCGTAATAAATCGCACAGGACTTTTTTTTTCTTTCTCTCCAAACAAAAATCATGCAGTCATGTCAAGTATTTGGTTCGTTATCGTTTGGATTTTATTCAAAATTTAAAAATTACTATCTCCTTTCCCTATATACCGTCACACTTCTATTTATTTTTCTAATCATATGGTTTCTAAGCCAATGAAAAGCACTACAGAATGTATTGAAACGTGTTCTGATTGATATTTGATGTATATGAAAAACTCTTCTATAATCTCCCTAATTTTTTAAACATCATTATGTCATCTCCAATTTGTTACACAGTTAAGAAAAAAACTGTGACCTCACGAGGCGTAAGTTATTTTAACACTTGAATGATTTAACCAAGTTTATAATTGGATCTCCCATAGAGAGAGAGAGAGAGATAAAGTTATTATTTCATATAAATTGATAAAAGCTTTTTATTATATTTATTTTTTTTTCCATTACATTGAACATTTAAAATGTAGAATGAATATTAAAAACAAAATCTTTCATAGTATGGGTCAATATATATTCTGCGCTGTTTTGTTTTTGTTCATTATTATTATATAAAAGTTTTGGTGAGTTCTATATTGTTCTGTACGAACGAGGGAAAAGTTATAATGACCAGAGAGAGAGCTATAGGTCTGCAGAACGAAGTATAGAAAAAGAAAGAGAGAGAGAGAGAGAGAGAGAGAGAGAGAGAGGGTGAGTTTTTAGGGGGTGCGTGTTCGCAATTATTAGCCCCGAGTGGCGTGTGAGAACTAACAGAGGGAGTTATTGCTCCGAGGTTTCACAGCTAAGGCCAAAACCTTCTCCTCTATGGAGCAATGTAAATTTATACTGAAATAACATCGTGTTTTACATATTATTAACTGTTCCGCTTTTGTTTTTTTTTTCCGTGTGTTTAAAAAGTATAATATATATTTTTAATACAATATATATTTTTAAATACTCTATTTTTATTATTATTATACCATTGAATTTTTAACATATTATACTAATAAAAATAAGTTTTATTTTTAAATCTTTGATATAGCTTTTCTGTATATACACATTCTGTGATATATATATATATATATATATATATATATATATATATATATATATATATGTGTGTGTGTGTGTGTGTGTATATATATATATATATATATATATATATATATATATATATATATATATATATATATATATATATATATATATATATATATATATATACACACACACACACACACACATACATATTTAAATTTGGATTATGACTTTACTCAAAGGCAATATAGTTCAATTCTATATTAGTTTGTACAGTAAAATAGTACGTATATACAATATTTTTTGCTCCCATAAGCTAAAATTGCACTTTTTTTATCATACTTTTTTTTTAATTATTCTCTCGTTGTATACAGAAGAAACTTTTAGAAAAATAAAAATATCAGTTTCTTTTTAATTAGAATGATGCAGGCATGAAAGCATTTTTACTGTTCATAAATTAAAAGTTCATATTTTTGCTCCTCTAGATAGAAATTATAAATTGATTTTCTGCTATATATATATATATATATATATATATTTTATATATATATATATATATATATATTTTTTTTTTTTGCTTCAAGTAATTAAGAAAAAGATTTTAATTTTTAAACAAGTCTCACTGACTTGAGTGACATTGTTATTAACCCTATGTTCTGCAGATTATTAAAATTATGAATAATTACGCAGAGCAGGTTCACTTAATATAATAGTCTGCTGTCTTTTACATTGTTAAATTTATAAATTTTTTATTTAATAATGGTAATGTACAGAGAAAGGAAAAAAACCTTTTTAGAAGCTAACCATTTTTGTTTTTTTCTTGGTATAGAGAAATTAAGAAGGTATAAGTAGATTAGACAATATAAAGCTTTATAGTAGTTAATCTTAGATTAAAAACAAACGGAAGGATTTAAACGTGAATCTCTTCCCATTTTCTTGCAAAAAGCAATTTTAAGCTTTTAAGGAAGCAATACTAACAGTTAGTTGTTGTTGTTCTTCTTCTTCTTCTCCTCGTTCCTTTTTATATATTATAAACAACGCGGCTGGAAATGTATATGGTGTTTTGTAAAAGTTTTCTGAATATGTGAGACCGCGAGAGGCGCACTAAATTATCTTATTATCGTCTTAGCAAGAATGTGCAGTATTTTATAATCCCTTCTTCTTGGACTCAACAAAACCAATTTGTCTTCTTCTTACGTATATATTATTAACAAACTTTTCAACGGTCAATTAAAAAGTTGGTGACGTTATATACTGATGGTGCGACGTGTTATGTTTCAGGTGTAGGAATGGTGATAGCGTGAAGTCGTGACGAGAAGTGACGTGACGTGGTGACCATGGAGACGTGCCTCTCGCTGTTACTGCTCGCCAGCTTGGGCATCACTCTCGCCCTCAGTCCTGTCGATAACAGACTGCAGCAGGAACTTGACATGGGCAGTCCTAGCAAGTAAGTCGAACTAGCGATATTTTATCTTTATTTTCTATCTAATATATTTCCTCTAAAATAAAACTCCATAGAAATTTAAGTTTTTTTATATTTTTAAATACATTTTGGGTTTTAAAAATAGATAAACTTTCAATTATTGTTCTTATGTTATTTTTTTATTTAATATTGCCTAAATCTTAAAATTACTGTATGTTAACATGCTTTGTTATTATTTTTAATGGCTTTTAAATACTTTCCTGTATAGTCTTGTTTTATTTCTGTCGTCAAATGTAAAAACTAAAGTTGAATGTTATCTTCAGTTTGGCTGCAACTGCAGTAGCAGCAGCCATGGAAGGAGACGATGACTTCGGGTTTGAGTTCGGCATGGGTTTGATGTCCGAGCACCGAGAGGAACAGACTGAGGAGCCCTCACCGCTCAGCTC
The DNA here is from genome assembly GCA_949318235.1 of Ecdyonurus torrentis. NCBI lineage: Eukaryota > Metazoa > Arthropoda > Insecta > Ephemeroptera > Heptageniidae > Ecdyonurus > Ecdyonurus torrentis. The sequence goes on from OX439130.1 coordinate 31,794,204, forward strand.
GGAGGATTTAGTGGAGGACACTTCCTCGTGGCCCACCTCCAATACTGCACGAGTACAGAGGCTATGGGGCATTCCTGATACTTCTGCCACCATTGGCAAGCTCTTCTCCTTCTCAATACCTTCCGATGCCTTCTCAGGAGGTGTCGATTCATACAAGGTTAGTTAATTCCTCATAACTCGCGGCATTTAATCCAGGTTTCCAAATTTAATAACTAATATACTTACAAATATCAAATTTCTCTTACAGAATTTAAAATTTGTAGTTACAATGAATCAATTTAAATAATAATAAAAAAGAAATTAAAACTTGCTTTTAAAGATCAGAGTTAACAGATTAAAATTGGAGTTTGATAAAATGTTTTGTTTTATAGGTGACTAGTCTACAGGGGAAGTCCCTGCCCAAGTGGGTGACATTTAGGCCAGTGAGTGGTCAGTTTGAAGGCGTGCCCAGTATGGATGACCTGGGAGAGATGTACGTCAAGGTGCAAGCTCGAGGTGTACAGGGAGATGTGGCTAGAGATGTATTTGCCATCAATGTTGTGACTGAACCCACTGTACCAGAAAATAAGGTAGGTTAACGTAGAGCAGTTCACTATTCATAGCTATGTTCACATAATTGGATTGATCTAGTGTGAATCAGGAGAAATTGTTGCTAGGTAGGTGGCATGTGCTCTCATTTAGCACATTGTCACTGTGTGCACTGTATCAGTGCAGTTAATGCATGCAATGCAAGAATTGATGGCTGGTCAGGCATGCTGAATATGCTAAACGAGAGCATGTACTACACAAATCAAATATTTGTATCGGATTTGTAAAATAATAGATACACTGCTTATGCAATGTTGCAATCTTGTTCCGCTTTGCAGTAGATCAATGGTATAAAATATTATCACAATTGTGTGTACTGTTTATATAGAACATAAAAATCAACTCTGGACAAAATTAAACATATAAATAATGTGTTACAGTTGGCAGACTGCACTTCTGGCCATGATAGACTTCAAGTTTCCATTCTAGTGGATGCTCCACTGAAAGAAATCAACGCCCAAAAAAGAGTGGCAGCAGTCAAGAATCTCGCCGGATTTTTGGGAATTCTATCTGTGAGTAAAAAACTTAAAGTGTAATTATTTCTTTAATTTGTTTTGGTGCTATCATATTGTACATATCAATTTATTTTCATTTTCAATTTATATAAATTAAAGCTGTATAAAAATAATAACACATTAAACTAATTAGTAATAAAATAATAATGCAATAAAGCTATTTCTGGAGCCTCAGTTTACCTTGAATACTAAAGTTTATTGTTTTACCGCAGAGCTCTGTTGTGATGGAAACACAAGATGCAGAGAGTGGCGTATCTTTGCACGATGAGTCTGTGGTTGCTGCTGGAGCTGGTAACGTCAAGAGACCACGGACTGCTCTGGATCCTGCCACCGTACTCAAGTTCCCCTCCAACTGCGCTGTCACAGGCCACCCTCTTCTGACTGAGCGCCTGCAAGCACTTGCCAAGGATGGCACCCTAGCTGAAGTCCTGCAGCTGCCTGTTATTGGCTGGCTAGCTCAGTCAACCACCACCATGCCTGGCCAGAAACCAAGCATCAAGAGCTCCAGCCTCTCCAGAGAGAAGAGACAGGTAACTTCATTTTATTTTATTAGTGGAGGCATAATTTTAATTATGAATTAAACTATATTTAAAAGCAAACACAGAAGCTTGAAAATGGATATCTTAACATTTTAATCTTTACATTATCCATGGATGTAAATTAATTAACAAATAAATAGTTTTCTTTATCCTTAGTATCCTATCATATATTATCAAAGGAAAATAGGAAAGCAAACGAGCACCTTACCAAGTTGAAGTCTGTAGTCAGGTGAAGAACTTGATGGCACAGTTAACACAAATATTTACATTGATTAAGACATTTCCAGGGTGCTTTCTGCATTTGCTTAGAGTGAAGATGAGGGCTGTCACTCTTGAAGTATCGTAATCAATGTAAATATTTGTGTTAACTGCGCCGTCAAGATCTTCACTTAATTTTGAACTTCATCATGGTGAAAATATATTTATACCAAAATGGTTTTCTTTTTACTTTTGTAATTATTTATCCATAATATTCTATTAGTAGCTTTGAATATTGAACTAAATAATCTTGTATTTTACTATTATGATCTCTACTTTTGTGTTTACTTAATTACAACACATTTTGACTCCAAAAATAATGTGAGGGAAAAAAAATGATAATACGGAAGTTAATTAAACAAATTTGCTTGCAGATTGAAGGCTCTGGAGACTACGAGTATGACGGAGAAGAAGAAGAGGAGGAAGAAGAAGAGGAGGAGGAGGATGAAGAAGAAGGACCCACTCCTGATGCAAGAGAAATCCCAACAATGGCTTCCCCAACATTCCCTGAGCCCACAGCTACCACACCAAGAATGCAAACGTCATCCCCTCAACATCCACACAGACATCACCATGGAGATGGCACCACAGATGAAACAGACGACGATGAAGAAGAAGCTTCCAAACCACCTTCTGCAAGTCCTGGATTATATGCATCGATCATTCCTACACCAGTTCTTACCCCTGTCAGGCCCACTAGACTTCAACCTCCAGTATTGAGCAGTGATGTGATATCCTCTGTGTATGAACCAAGCTTTCAACCTAGTCGAGTGGGTTATGAGGATTTTGCACCTGCACCAACACCCTCTGTGACACCAGGATTAACCTCAACTACAGAAGAAGATTATGGAGAAGAGGAAGATGGTCTACAACCTTCATCTGTGACCCGCAGACCTAGTACTTCACATGTGACGGAACCTCTGCCTCCTTCATCAAGCACACCACAGACACCGTCAGAAACTACCACTAACCTCCTTGAACCACCTCCATCCTCGACAGAACGTTCAAGAGGTACAAAACCAGGCTCCGAAACTGTTGAATATGATACTAAAAACTTCCCTCCAACTATTAAACATAGATTACGTAAAGTACCTGTTGTTGCTGGCAAAGCTTTAAGATTTGTTATACCTGAAGATACATTCCAAGATTTAGAAGATGGTGGTACTAGAAATTTACGTCTTATTTTCAAGAGTGCACAAGGCACAGCATTACCACCAAGTTCATGGATTCAATTTAATCCTGAAACACAAGAAGTTTATGCTTTACCTGTTGAAGAACAAGTTTCAAAATGGAACTTTGAAGTTGAAGCAATGGATAAAGAAGGTAAAACAGTTACTGACTCACTTGAATTGGTTGTACAACAACATAAAGGAAGAAGAAATGTTAATCATGAATTTACACTTCAACTTAGAATTGAACAAAAGTTTGATTTCCCATCTTGTGTAGACTGGCAACTAAATGTATTAAATGGGCTGACACGATTCTTTGGTGACTCGGACGAGACTCATATAACTGTAATTAACGCAACTTCGAGTATGAGTTCTGTTGATAAGGTTTACTTCACGTGGACTAATGACTCCTTAGCTCGTCACGAGTGTGAAAATAATACCTTAAAACATATGTTTGATGCAATGACTATTAATGAGAGAGGTGAACCATCTATGGCACTAAAAGAAGCTCTAGGAGAAGCCTTCAAGGTTAAACAAGTGACATTCAAGGGGCTAAGTCAATGTGAGAACTTCATGATGGGTCCTCTACCCCCTGGTACTTTACCTAAGGGTAGAGCAGAAACTCCTGTACAGCCTCCTGGGTCTATTTACCCATTGGACAACTTCCCACCAGTGCTGAGGAATCAAGTGGACCATCTCAATGCAACAGTTGGACAACTGTTAGTTTATAGAGTACCTGAGGTGAGTAAAATAAGTATGGTTGTTCATTGCCGCTGTCATTAATTGCTCCTCTTCCTAAGCGTGTTGGGGAAAAACAAAATACTGCAACACTTGGACACTTGAAATGTTGTTATTTGTATTTTTTCTTTCTTATTCTTTGCATTACCCAGTGAATATTTTGAATATTAAGTATAAGCTTACCTTCAAAATTATTTTAATTCATTCTACCATTAATTGTTTTAAGGTACTACTTTAGGGTAGGAGTGAAATTTTTTTATTATGACTTGGAATTAAGTTAAGGCTGGTGTACCCAAAAATGAAATCAAAAAAATTCTATCTTAAAAACTCGCGTCGCAACAGAGCGTCAAAGTATCGCAAATGCCCCGCCCCCTAATGCTAATGAATCTATATTTGGACCCTAATTTTGAACAACTTCAAATTTTTTTCAGCGGTTAAAAAAAATACTAGCTTGTTCTTCGTGTTGATTTTTAATGAAAAATGATTTTTCAGATTTTTCTAGAACGAATCTGCCGAGAAAAAAATTATCGCAAATTGACCCATGTTAATGTGAATATGCAATCTTCATTAATTTTTTTCTCTATAAATGTCTCGTAAAAATCGTTTAAAAAGTCAAATTCATTAAAACTTGATCTATAGAACACACTAGTATTTTTTGTTTAGAAGTTGGTCAAGAAAAATTTTGCACACGGGGAGCTTGAAGTTTTGTATGCTTTGCGTGTTAAAGGGGGCGTATCCCAACGACTTTTAATGCTAATTTGCGGAAGATTTGATTTGAGCCGAAACTTTTTGGAGTATAGAGAATTGTTCCTTGGTTCATTATGAACCTAAAAAGTGATATTGAATTAAATTTTACGACAACATCGCTACCCTAAAGTAGTACCTTAAGACAACTGAAACATAATTCATGTACCAACATTATTTAAAATATGGAAATGTTTTTGCCAGGATTCATTCTACGACCCTGAGGATGGCAGTACTCGCAACATGCAGCTGTCTTTGCTGACCATGAACAGGCAACCTGTGGACTCTGACCACTGGCTTCAGTTTGACATCAAGAACCAAGAGTTCTATGGAGTACCCTCAGAGAAGGACAGAGGACAGAAAGAATATCAACTGGTAAGCTCAAACTGCATCCATCCAGGAACTAATATATAATTCTTTTTTACATGGTACACCTCTGAACAATAGTTACCAAACAGGGCAGCGGCTGCTGCTGTGGTTTCTCTTAATAGAATAGTGTGGTCGCTGGTTGCCTATACACATCGTTTGGAAATTTTTGTCCAAAGATGTACAGCTCTGGCCAAAAGTTCCCGGACGGGGCAGCGGCGGCCGCTGCTTTTTCTCATAAAGATAACATAGTGTGGTTGCGCTGCCTATTTAAATCATTCAGGAACTTTTGGACAGAGTTGTACGTACTATTTTGTGATTGACATGTCACATAAGTCCCTCTACTAGGGTTATACAGGGGGAAAAAAAATAGGCCAACCCAATTATAACTAATTCAGGACCAGTTATAATTAATAATAATAATTATAAAAGCTATTGTTAACAAGAAAAAATGTTGAAACACAAATAATTTATTTGTATTGTTAACTGCTAATTAATTATCTTCTCGACAGGTATGCACCGACAGTGGTGGTTTAACATCTAATGATGGTCTTGTGGTTGTTGTACACTCTGCACCTCCTCATCCCTACAACGTTGAGTTCAGAATGACCCTTGCTGCACCCTCACTGGATGAACTTGAAGACAGTGCAGCCTCAAAGAGAAGATTGATGGAACGTCTTGGACAACTATTTGGTGATTATGACGCTCGTAATCTAGTTCTAGCAGGATTGCGTCCTCCTCCTTACCAACATGTGGTGTCAGGTCCTAGTCCTGCAGTAGAAGTATCGTGGTATAACAAATCCTTACCTCGAGAGGAGTGTCCAGAACAAGAAGTAGCAGCACTTCGACGTATGCTTACTTCTGATGAAGCTCAAGGTTTAGGAAATCCTTCATTACCAGGAGCATCTCTAGGAGGTAGAGTTGCAGAGATAATGAAGTCTGAGTTTCCAGTATTACGTATTGCCATGGTTCCTACTGCTCTATGTCAAGGAGAATTGACATTTGTACATGCACCAGCTCCACCAGAACCACCTTCAGATGAAGATCTAGCTACCTTCGGATCCTCTGCATCTTCTGATGAATATTTAATTACATATATTGTACCAGCAGTTGTTATAGCCGCTATGATATTATTAGCTGGTCTTGTTGCTTGTGCACTATATAGAAGAAGACGTAGAGGAAAATTGGCAGTGGGAGAATCAGGTCCTGGGGCTGCAGGTTTTCGTACTCGAGGCATTCCTGTTATATTCCAAGATGAATTAGATGAAAAGGCAGTAGAACCTGTTGCTAAGAGTCCTGTTATTATGAAAAATGAGAAACCACCTTTGCCACCACCAGAGTATCCACAAAATATGCCTTCCTCTGGTCACACTCCTCACGCTACTCCACCAATGCATCAGCATCGACAACCAACTGCCGAAGATCCCCTTCTCTCCGAGGACCCTGAAGCATCACCTTATCAACCCCCTCCACCGTTTACATCAAATAGAGATACTGGACGTCAAAACAGACCTAAGCCAACTCCAACATACCGTAAACCACCTCCTTACGTGCCTCCTTAAGATTAATTTTAATATTTCCTAACCTTTAATCAGAAAAAAAAAATGCATACCCTAAAAAAAAAAAAGAAATTAAATACCATTTTGGTATAAACAGGAATGATTTTATATTTAAAATTTTCATACTTTAATTTCTATATATATGAAAAAAAAACTTTCGTTTTTACAATTCAAACAATACTAAAATTCTCAGGATCATCAAAAAGTAATAATTAGCTTGATTTAGAGTTCTGTTTTTTCTGTACCATCAGGTGCCTTTTGGGTCTCTTAATAAAAACTGTGAGGGTAAATAATTGCAGCTCAACTATATCGTAAAAACCCTACAGTTTCAATATTATTAAAGAAAACAATAATAATCACAGTAATAATTTACTAATTATCTATACCTTAAAAAGAAGGTATAGATACATAAAAAAATAATAAATGTTGAAAAAAGAGAGAAAAAAAAAGTAAGTAAGAAAAAGAGGCAGCGCATTTTCTAAGCTTATTTCAATGTATTAGAGAGAGGTCAATATATTCCTGTTATTATTGCATTGCACTGCCACCAATAAATACCAAAAACAATAAAGAAATAACTGAAATAAAACAAAACTTCCAGAAATGTGCATAAATCTTAATCAAATTTCTTAAGATTTATAATTAAACAAATGACAGGAGAAATGTTAATTATTATGAAATATAATGAGAGAAACAGTGAAGTATTGCATTATCTTAAAATGTTTGCAAATAAGTAAATAATGATAAAACTTTTTAGGAAAAAAAAAATCAAATCAAATAAATATAAAAAAAAGTGGAAAAATTTTACGTCCAATTTTTTGCAAACATGTGCCATGCTATTATTAATAATAATTAAATAAATAATTCTTAATTAGTCTGAGAGCTTCCTAACAATATAAAAAAAAACTGTAATAATCTTATATTTATCCCTAACAATGAAAATATATATCATTAATTTTTTTTTATATAACACTTACATGAGGAAATTAAGGGGCCTCAAATAATTTTTTTTTTAATTGTAATTAAATGTTAGTATTTAAGTTACCAAAAAAAAAAATGTGTACTTCTAAATATTAATAAAGAATGATTGTAAAGTGTAAAAGTGAAGAAAAAAACAAAAGTAAAGTGAAAGAAAATAAAGAAGATGTGAATTACGGTGTGATTACATTTTTAAAATACTTTTATCAAGAAAAACAAAAGTGTAAAGAAAAAAATATATAAGACTGCAAAATAAATTTCTTTTTCAAAGAAAATATATAAGAGACAGTCAAAAAGTAATCTAAATCATCATTAAAAAAATATATATATATTATGAGAATGAAGGCAATGTAAAACTTTATCAATACTATAATTATTTGTTTGAATTTAAACTTAAACAAATCCATTTATGGCTGGGCTGTTTACAATGATGTGTAAGTTCACATAACTTTCACGTAAGAATCCAAATAGCATTGAGCGTTGTGTCTTTGCGTAAATTACGCAACGTAAGGTAAATTAAGTTACGTGAATTGACGTGTCATTGTGAACAGCTCATTATACATGTCATTCAATGAGATAAATGATAATTATAGTACTACTAAAAGTTATACAAAATGGAGCTGGGTACTGTTTATTCCTCTTTTTGGTGTGTTATGTGTCCCTCATAAATACTTTTGAATAGCATCAAAACCTCAATGATAAAATAAAATAATAAAAAAATTAATAAATTGAAAAAAAAAATACTATACTTGTAAAAGAATTACTCATGTCAGTTTATTTCTTAAATACAAAAGGTATCATGCTTGCTATATATATACATATATATTCTACTATTTATTATGTTATTTATACAACTTATTATCATTGTACATCAAACTCATTTACAAAGTTCTTGAGGTTTTATTGCAAACAAAATCATTACATCTTTCTTGTGATTCTACTAAATATTACTAAAACATCGCTTGATCTACAAGAAAAAAAAAAGTTTCCATCCTAAATGGTTATCTAAGATATAAATATTAATTAATAATAATTTTGTGTACTGTATATGTAATAATTGTATTCACTATAATCCATATTAAAAAGAAAACAATTGCTTAAAATATTATTAAGTACGGAAAAAAAATTTAGTACTAATAATTATTATTATTACTGTATATTGAGAGAAAACATACAAAAAAAATAATAAAACTCTTTTTTGTACTTTATTATGTGTGAATAGGCTGAGCTGAATGTGGTCAAATATAATTAGATCTGTATTGCAGGGATCTTTAAATTGACTTTATATTTGTTAATAATATTGATAAACAATGGACAATCTAAATAAATCAATATTAATAACAAATAAAAAGAAACAAATTAATGTATTTCTAATCAGGAAGCAATGAAACAATAATTATTAATAATAATAAAAAATTGATAGGGTTATAGTTTGCAAATTGTTTGTTTTATTTATTTCATATCTACCTTTTTCTTTTTTTTTTGTCATTGTAAGTGCAATAATAATTTTGAATATTTAAAAGTTAAAATAATAATAATTAACCTAATAGGTAATAATTAATAGGTAATTTTTGTACCATTTAATTAAAGATTTTCGCGTAATAAAGCGTGCTTTAATTACAATTATCTATTACTTTGATTTGCAATTTAAACCGAAATGTTTTTTTTTTTCTTATATTTATATTATAATCAATGATAAAGAAAAGGATAGAAAAACCAGCAAGGGCCTTACCACAGTAGAAGTTCTATGGAGAGGTCGAGGTCTTGCATGGCACAGTATAATGTTATAAAAGTTTCTTTATAACATTATAACTTGAGAGCTTTCGTCATATGATAATGACATTATCAATCAAAAGAGAAAATTACTTGAGCACATCACTGAGCAGTGTCTTGTCTTGTACAAGACGAAAAGCTCTCAAGTTATAAAGAAACTTTTATAACATTATACTGTGCCATGCAAGACCTCGACCTCTCCATAGAACTTCTACTGTGGTAAGGCCCTTGCTGGTTTTTCTATCCTTTTCTTTATCATTGATCCTAACCGCGATGGTTTTTTCCTTAAATTGTATTTATATTATAATTAATACATAAAAAAATACTAATTAAGGAAACTAATAGTTGATAGAAAAACACATTTAAATTAGTAAAACTTGGGGAATGGGAGATAGCATTATTCAATTTTTCCTAATATGTTTTTCTATCACATTTTTTAATCATAGTCGATTTTTTCCTTAACACTATTAATTAAGGAAACTACACTTAAAAAAGTCCAAATATATTGTATATTAAAAAGGCATCCCCATCAGCTTAGAGCTCGCTATCTTCCATTCACCAATTTTTTAAATCCATGTGTTAATTATCACATCTTTATTATTGGGACGTTAAAGAAAATAAACCATCAGGGTTACATATGATAAATTTGAAAGAAAAGGATGGGAGAAACCAGTAAGGGCCTTACCATAGAGAAGAGAATCCCATACTTTGGTGTAAATATTGTTAGCTAGAGATAAAAAAGTTTCAACACATTTTGGATAGTTTTTTTATTCTAAACTCCCAAGAGAAAAAAGTGTGTAATGCCGTATCAGTCCTTACAGACTTGGAGAAAAAATATGAATAATCATTCACAGTTTCTCTCAGTCTGTAACGACAGAAAAGGGCACAAATTTATCATATTATTATATAACCTCAATGGTTTATTTTCCTTAGTAAAGTACATTTCTTTTTTATTAGTAAAAAATAAAAAATAAAATTAAAGTAATGCCAAACAAAAGGAACAGTGTTTTAAAGAAAAGCCTGAAAAATGCTATTTCTTTCTTTTAAATTAATTTCAAATTAGACTACTGTGGTGAATTTAAAAAGTTAAATTTGTGAATAATATTATGAAATTTATGATTTTTTTAGTATTTATTATTAACGATGATTGTTGCAAAATAAATAAGTTCAATCTATTGTGAGGTGTAACTGTGCTGATTTTCTTTTGTTATTGTAATAATGTAGCCTTTAAAAATTATATTATCGTTGTTAATAAGCCTCTGTATAAATTAAATATCTGGTCAAGGTTTTGTAAAATAGGGCTGTCAAGCCCTCACAACGCCTTAATAAAGTTTATTATTATTATTATTATTATTAAAAAATAAAAAATAAAATTAAAGTAATGCCAAACAAAAGGAACAGTGTTTTAAAGAAAAGCCTGAAAAATGCTATTTCTTTCTTTTAAATTAATTTCAAATTAGACTACTGTGGTGAATTTAAAAAGTTAAATTTGTTGGGAAGATTATATCAAGAGAATGGAAGTATAGATGGGGAGATTGAGAGGAGAGTGGCGGCAGGTAGGAAAGTAGTTGGCAGCATGGCAGGATTGGCCAAGAGTGATGCTTTATCAAACAAAGCAAAACTTACAGTGTACAATTCTGTCTTACTCCCAACTATCTTATATGGTTCTGAATCATGGGTATGTCAGAGTAGGCATATGAGTAGGGTGAATGCTGTTGGTATGTGTTTTCTTAGAAGTATGTGTGGTAAAACAAGATTAGATAGGGTAAGGAATACTTGGGTGATGGAGAAATGTGGAGTAAAAGAAACTGTGACTGAGAAGTATGAGAACAGTGTATTACTGTGGTTTGGTCATCCTGAAAGAATGGGTGATGAAAGAATAGCAAAGCAGGTATTTCATAGTAGAGTGGATGGAAGGAGAGATAGAGGCAGGCCTAAAACATCATGGTCTGAGGTGGTTGGAAGATGTTTGAAAAATAAGAATGTACGCAGCATGAAATGCAAAAGGAAATGTATGAAACAAGGTATGAGACTAGAGGAAGCGAGTGAAGTATGTCAGGATAGGAAGTTGTGGAGGTCTATCACTTGGTCAGGATAAAACATCTGTGTTGTTGGCTTACCCCGAAAGGGATTATAGCGTCATGATATGTATGTATGCAGGGCCGGCTTGGCATAAGGCCTTAGTCCGGGATCCCGGACCGGGCCTTTGCTTTTGCGGGCCTTTTATTTTGGGGAAAAAAAAAAGACAAAGAGAGAAAAAAAAAGACAAAGAAAAAAAAAAGAGAAAAAAAAAAAAAAAAAAGGAAAAGAAAATGAAGAGTAAAGTTGATTTGAAAAAATTCGCACATTTTTTAAGCTTGCTGAGGAATAATTTTTAATTTCTCTGGAAGAGTGAAAAAATAAAAATTTAGTTTAGAATTAGCCAAAAATCCACGTGCCACGCCCCCTTTAAAAAAATTTTCACCTGCGGCGCAAACTGGGGGGCTGGCGCCCCCAAGACTCCCCGTTGGGATGCGGGCCTTTTCTTTTGTCTCCCGGACCGGGCTTTTAGCTCCCAAGCCGGCCCTGTATGTATGTATGTAATAAAAAAAATCTAATTAGATGTGATTAGAAATAGTTTTGTCTCTTACACAATGTCATTATCTCTCCATACCCAAATCATATTTTTTCCCCTCTTTTACAAATAATCATTTTACTACTGTAGTCGTTATAATAAGAACTGGTTCAATATTGCTTTTTAATTGTTTAATTTTTTAAATTGTACAATAACAATCATTTTGCACATAGAAAAAAAATCAACATCATAAAATAATATTATTCACGCTGAGAACTTTGTAATTTGAAGTACTTTTTGAACAAGAGGAGGGAAACTGGAAACACACATGAGATCATGTCCAGCAACAATTCCATTAATACAGAATGTTGCCTAAGTGTCGAGTTAGAATTAGTAGGAGGATCTTACGAATTGATCTCAATTATTAACATTTTTCACAACATTAACAGCTTAGAAAACTAAAATATTTAATTATTATACTATGCCATAATTGAACAGAGGAAATAGGAATTATTACTTGCTTTGGCATGCCAAATTTAAAATATTCAAACATTACTTTTAAAAAGTTCAAGTTATTTTGTATGGTAGATTACTTTGCATACGTAGTATGAAACTCACAAAAATATATTAAAATAACTCTATTTTTTAAACTTAAGTACTGTACAATAAAAATATTAATAGAAAATTTTCAACCTATTACATAACTCACCTTTTTTATATAAGCAATAAAATAACAATGATTAAAAAAACAAACAATGAACTCAGTATCTCAATAATAAATTGAGATCAACCCTTTCACATCATTAATTCATTTAAATAAAGGAAATTGGAATCTGTTTTGGTTTGAATATGTTATCAAAGGGAGAAAACAACAACAGAAGAAGAACCAACAGGCACATAACCACAGTAGTAGTCAGTATAGCTAGGTGAAGATCTTGACAACACAGTTTATACTAATATTTACATAGTTTACTGTATTAGGACATTTTCTCAGTTGCTTCAAGTGAAATGAGGGATATCTGTGTATGTTAATATTTCTGTCAACTGTGCAATCAAGATCTTCATCAAACAGACATCATCTTGGTTACGCACTTGTTGGCTTTCCTAACTTTTTCAAACTGTTAGTATATGTGAATGACTTAAAAATACTTTGAATGACAATGTTGAGTTGATGATTGACTGAGGTGTACTCTCGGGAGGTGGCTACCGGGGTTTGGCAGGTGTGAAAGTAGAAAGTGGGCGATAGAAGCGACGGACTGGAGCATTTGTTTTGTGACTCGTGCCACAGCAGACATACGGAACATGTCCAGAGACATCCTCAGAGATGCGTAGGAAGTTGGGTAACTCAATGGCTCCCAGTAACAAGCAGTTCACTTGAGCAAGACGTTCCCATGGCTCTGGAGTTTGAAGGTACAGTAGACCAGCATCAAAGTCAATCCCACACACAACACCTGGAATATAAAGTTATGAAGTTAGACTGAAAGATATCAAAGTAATAAAATAAATGGCAAAACTGCAACTTTTACAATCTAAACATGAACTAGGTGTGATGAATACTTGGTTTTTATGATGCTTACTATTATAATTTAAGATGTAATGAAGACTCTAAAGACTATACACAATATCCCTAGATTCAGAGCTCATTTGAAAAAAAAAAAATTGTACTAAAGAAATCTGCCTTAAGCCTGACTTGAGATTATGTAGGACTTGACCAATTCTTACCATATCCAAAGCAGGGCAATGCCTCTGGTCGAGGCAGGAAACCAGGTCCTCTTCTGCTGCTGGGTCGCAGAGCTTGATGCATGACCTTAGAATTAGCACGACACAAGCCCACTAGGTTACCCAGTACAGTACGTAGAATGCACCAGGGATCTACTTTCTTGTGCATCACACCAAGGATAAGAGAGTCCACTGGAATCCTGTAGAGATATTCAGTAATATAATAACTAATTGCATTTGACATAAAATATGACAATATTCAGAAGTACATTCCGTAATGGTAACTGGTAGTCAAAGGGTACAAGTCAGCTGATTTTTGCATTACGTTCAGAGGTGACTTATACCCCTTGACCGCAACTGTAACCAGTATGATACAGTATTATGAGTAGTACTTATATATATATATATATATATATATATATATAGGCTATTATATATATACATCTACACTGATAAGAGATCAATAATAAAGAAAAATATAGAATTACCAGCAAGGGCCTTACCACAGTAGAAGTTCTATTGAGAGGTCAAAGTCTTGCGTGGCACAGTATTTTGTTATAAAAAAGTTCATTTCATAACAAAACACTGTGTGACACAAGACTTCAACCTCTCCATAGAACTGTTACTGTGGTAAGGCCCTTGCTGGTAATTCTATCCTTTTTTTTTATTATTGATACTAACCGCGGTGTTTTTTTCCTTTTAATTAATACACTGATTGAGAGTCCAATATATTACTACAAAAATACTTTAAATAATACCGATAATGTAACATGTACATAAATATTTAAGGTAAAAACATCATGTTTGTTATATAAATGTTAAAAAAGTTCAAAATAAAGTACAATAAAAGAAAATAGAATGTAGAATGATTAGAGCATGTTAAATTGATAAAAAATAATAATGATTGGCTCAATGTGAGCCCAATGTTATGTTATAAAAAGAAAGAAGAAAACAGAATAATAATAAATGAAGAATTCAGGCATGAATATATTATTCAATAAAATGTGGCTAATTTACTTTACAAGGACAGTTGATACTTACATGTACGGCTCTGTGGCCATAAGTGAGAAGTGTGGTTTGCTGAGAGCAGGACTCAGGTAGCCAAGCAGAGAAATCTCACGCAGCTGCTTAGGAGGAAAGCCCCTGAACAAACAACAAATTAAGTCAATAACTGTAAATGTTTGTGCTTTGGGCTGGTTTTGAATCTACAGTAAACCCTCCATTTTGTGAAATTCTTATATTATCCAAGGCTTATTTTTAGCAAACATTTGAAAAGCTAAAGAATAAATATTTAATAACAAAATTGCAAGTTACAATAATGTACAATTAATAAGAAAAAGTTAAAACCATTTCGGTTTGAATATATGAACAAAAAATAGGATAGGAGAAACCAACAAGCGCCCCACCATGATGAGATCCGTAGCTTGGTGAAGATCTTGATGGCATAGGTTACACAAATATTTACAAGTTAACTATGTTTCGAGGGCAACAGCCCTCTTCTTCTGTCTTTACTCTAAGCAACTGAAGAAGAGGGCTGTTGCTCTTGAAATGTCTTAGTTAACTTGTAAATATTGTGTAACCTGTGCCATCAAGATCTTCACCAAGCTACAGCATTGTGGTGGGGCGCTTGTTGGTTTCTCCTATCCTTCTCTTTGTTTATATACAGGCCTATATATAAAATTGCAAGTTAAGAGTTAACCTCAGTTCTTGAACACACCTTTTCTTTCTTTTTTTAAATGATAGTAAAATTAAAATTACTTAAAAAAATATATCTAATTTTTTTTATTTTAATTTTTTTATTATTATTATTTTTTTTTTTAACCCTATAAATATTTTACATTAATTGTTTAACCATTTTGCAGCAAAATTAAAAAAGACATTCAAAGGGGCAAAATAAATCTTTATTTTTTCAACCACAGTATAAAAATATCTATAATATCAGAAAGTTTAAACTCAAGTGTTAATGATATGTATATTTTCAGCCTAATTATCTCTAATCACAAGGAAACTTGAATATTGTGCTAACTGTACTGTAATTAATAAATAATTAAGAAGAAGAAAAAAAGAAAAAAGAAAGAAAAAAAGCTCTCAAGCTGTTTTTGAGATACGTATTGCGATTTTTTTTTTTTTTTTTTTTTTTTTTTTAGGACTAACGAGGTTAATCCTAAAGTAGCATATTATTTCATTTCGTAGACAGGTTACTTTATTATTATTATTTTACCCATCCCGTAACTCAGTCAAAATAGGTACCCTATATTTTTATTATTAACATGTTGGGACATCTAATTACTACATACATAATACTTTTGAATTAACTGATATTACTTATTTGATCTTGAAATTTTAATCTCATGCACTTTTAAAATATTTGTTTTTTAAATTACACAAAAAAATGTAATTTTTTGTTATGTACTAACAAAGACGCCATTAGCTTGAAAATTTTGAAACTGAGCTTAAATAATGTTCAATAATACATATATTATGCCTTAGGATAAAAATAAAAGTATATTTTTTGTGAATTTTTTCTGAGTGCTACTGTAAACTTGAAAACATCAAAATCTGAGATACGAGAAAGCTATTTGACTGTGTCAATTTAGGACTCACAGGTAAGGTTGTTGCTGCTCTCTGCTCCTGGGCGCATCTGTAGCTGAAGATATTGGGTAGTGGACTAGAGAGGAGAGCAGCTGCTGCGCCCACAGCTGAGGAGGGTAGTTACGTCTGCGATCTGTGCTGCACACCTCTACGACATATGCATGGTTCTCACTGCTCACTAGCTGCAGAATTTCTCTAAGAAGCTCTACTCCCAGACCTACCACACATCAAAGTTATCAACATCTTAGTAACATAACTTACTAGCAAATAATAATAATAATAAATGTTTGCCCCAATCAACTGTTATTGACTCAAATCAAGCAGTCTGTAAGGGCACACAAAGGCACACATCCATCCCACATGTTAACAACAGCTATCCAATACTTAAACCTGCAACCTGCAAAAGACACAAGACTGCTGGTTTTGTCACACATGTGTGCACATTTATCTTCTTATTGCTCCCATTTTTTGCCTCATCTCTTACCCGAGTTGGTAATGCAAGACGTGGAATATTTTCTTAAATTTAGAGCTTAATTATTTATTGCTTTATTTCCCTTAAATAAATATTTATTTATATATACCGAAGTTGCTTTATTGTTTCACATTTTACAAATAGGTTTCTTTCATTTATATATTATATTTGGTCCTCATGCATGCCAGCACCATTAAGAGTATGCAAAATGTATTTAACTTTTTTTTAACATTTACTGTATATAACTGCAATGTTTTTTTCCTTACATATAGTTATTCTGTGTCAATA
This sequence comes from Ecdyonurus torrentis, assembly GCA_949318235.1. NCBI lineage: Eukaryota > Metazoa > Arthropoda > Insecta > Ephemeroptera > Heptageniidae > Ecdyonurus > Ecdyonurus torrentis. Next base: position 31,811,053 of record OX439130.1, read on the forward strand.
AGAAGCGATGTATCTCACTAGCATGAATCACAGACCAAGACAGTCAAGTAGGCATAATATTGATATTGTGAACTTTCTAGAGTTGAGGAACTCAAGCAGATAAGCTTGCTGTACAGAGCTCTCTGCAGAGTCTTACTGATGAGTCCTAGGTAAGGGACAAAACCGGTCTAAGGCCACAAGTGAGGCTTTTTATAATGCCTTTGATGTAGTGTAAGAATGTGAGATACTAGATTGGTATATTGTATGTTACTGAAACAAATCCTTTTAATGACTATTTTATCTAAAACTACAACAACAACATTAAGCACTTGTAACCAGGGACCGGAACCGCCTCTAATATTTGCGGTTCTTAAGTACCGCGGTTCCGAGAGATGCAGTTCTTATGAAACGGTTCTTGAAAAGCGGTTCTGAAAAGGCGGTTCTTAAGAACCGGTTCTAAAAAAGCGGTTCTTAAGAACCGGTTCTCGGAACCGCTTCAGAAAGAGCGGTTCCAGGAACCGGAACCGGTTCCGGTTCTTGAAAAATAATAATTTCTAATAATAACTAAGCAAGAAAAAAAATTAAATTATTATATTTTTATTAATATTTCAAATATAAGTCGATAATAAATGTAACCTGTTTCTTTTTAAGGCATCCTGGATGTGTAAAATGTTAAAATATGTATTTTTAAAACCAAAAATCACGATTAAATAGTGATTAGATAGTCAAAAGTTACTTTTTAAACATTATTAGAGAGATCCTAAAATTATTTTAATTTTTGAGAACCGGTTCTAGGAACCGGTTCTGAAAAGGCGGTTCTCAAGAACCGGTTCTGAAAAAGCGGTTCCCAGAACCGGTTCTCAAAAGGCGGTTTCCAAGAACCGGTTCCTGGAACCGGTTCTCAAAAGGCGGTTCTCAAGAGCCGGTTCCCAGAACCGCGTCCAAAAAAGCGGTTCTTTAGAACCGGTTCTCGGAACCGCCTCAAAAAAAGCGGTTCTCAGCGGTTCTCGGTCCCTGCTTGTAACATTTAGAGCATTTGATCCCAAGTTCCAATCAATTTAAAATTAATGAATATTCACAATTCAACTAGCTCAGGGGGTCTGTTCCGTAAGGCTTCATGATTCACGAGAAACTTGGTACCGAGAAAGGGGGCGTGGCTCACGAGTTTTCCATGATAAACAAGTAAAACGCCCCCTTTCTCAATACCGAGTTTCTCGAGAGGACTTACAGAACAGACCCCCTGATCTCTGCCTACTACTTTCTATTAAAAATATTATATATAATATATTTATTTACTTACGTTTAAAAAAATAATAATTAGAAAATAGTTGGTAGAGATTAGAGCACGTTGAATTGAAAATTAATAAAACGCGAAAATTCTCTAATTTAAATAGTAAATTGGGACTAGGGATGCAAATTATTCTAGCTTGCGCTATATAAAAATAGACGTTAAAAGGGATGAGGGGTACAGTGTCAATGTAAAATACGATATACCTAACATCTCACGTTCTCACACTACATCAAAGGCACAACATTATAAAACAGCATCAGACTTACTCTTGGCCTTAGACCGGTTTCGTCCTTTACCTAGGACTCATCAGTAAGGCTCGGCAGAGAGCTCTGTACAGCTAGAGATGGCTCACACCACATCTGCTAACTGACTGAGCTGAGGAAGCAAGTGGCAGCCGCGTTTTTATACGCGATGCCCCGGGCAGCTGCTCGCGCTGATTGGTTGAACAATCGCGCGCGCAAACCCGGCTTGCTATTTAAAACCTCTCATCCTCACACTGTAATATAATATTGTGCACTAAGAGGGATGCAAGACTGGCTGCCAGCAAGCCACATGTGCCCTCCCTCACTTCCTAGAGTTCCCCAACTCCAGAAAGTTCGCGAGAGCAATGCGCCTGCCGGCCGCCTGTATCGTGATTAAGCTAGTTACATCGTTTAATATATTGACACCGGGGTAGGAAAAGTAAAAAAGATGATAGAAATAGGAGAGATAGGATAAAAATATATGCGCTTTGGCATATTTTGAATTTAATTAATTTAGTACGTGCTCTTATTGGCGTTGGCAAGTAAAAAGGGCCGAGAATACAATATAAATGAAAGAATCTTATTTACAAAAGCTTAAATATTAAAACAAAAAGATCGACATTGCGATAAATATAATATATAGGAAAAAACCATCGCGGTTGGTATTAATTACGTTTAAAAAAAAAAATTAGAAAATAGTTGGTAGAGATTAGAGCACGTTGAATTGAAAATTAATAAAACGCGAAAATTCTCTAATTTAAATAGTAAATTGGGACTAGGGATGCAAATTATTCTAGCTTGCGCTATATAAAAATAGACGTTAAAAGGGATGAGGGGTAAATAAGAATCTTTCATTTATATTGTATTCTCAGCCCTTTTTACTTGCCAACGCCAATAAGAGCACGTACTAAATTAATTAAATTCAAAATATGCCAAAGCGCATATATTTTTATCCTATCTCTCCTATTTCTATCATCTTTTTCACTTTTCCTACCCCGGTGTCAATATATTAAACGATGTAACTAGCTTAATCACGATACAGGCGGCCGGCAGGCGCATTGCTCTCGCGAACTTTCTGGAGTTGGGGAACTCTAGGAAGTGAGGGAGGGCACATGTGGCTTGCTGGCAGCCAGTCTTGCATCCCTCTTAGTGCACAATATTATATTACAGTGTGAGGATGAGAGGTTTTAAATAGCAAGCCGGGTTTGCGCGCGCGATTGTTCAACCAATCAGCGCGAGCAGCTGCCCGGGGCATCGCGTATAAAAACGCGGCTGCCACTTGCTTCCTCAGCTCAGTCAGTTAGCAGATGTGGTGTGAGCCATCTCTAGCTGTACAGAGCTCTCTGCCGAGCCTTACTGATGAGTCCTAGGTAAAGGACGAAACCGGTCTAAGGCCAAGAGTAAGTCTGATGCTGTTTTATAATGTTGTGCCTTTGATGTAGTGTGAGAACGTGAGATGTTAGGTATATCGTATTTTACATTGACACTGTACCCCTCATCCCTTTTAACGTCTATTTTTATATAGCGCAAGCTAGAATAATTTGCATCCCTAGTCCCAATTTACTATTTAAATTAGAGAATTTTCGCGTTTTATTAATTTTCAATTCAACGTGCTCTAATCTCTACCAACTATTTTCTAATTATTTTTTTTTAAACGTAATTAATACCAACCGCGATGGTTTTTTCCTATATATTTTATATATAATATATACATTTTTTACTATGATGATTTGTTCCTCATTTATACATACAACACACAAGAATAGAAAAAGAAAGTACTATATTACAATAAATTGTCGTGTTGCATTGAAAGAATATGAATAATAATATATTTTAATAAATGAAAAATAAAGACAGAAATCAAAAGTGTCAAATGTACCTGTGTTGAAGCCCATAGTGTTGACAATCCAAGGCACATTCTTGTGATGTTGAGAGCAGTACCTGATTATGTCACTCACTGATGATTTGTAGCCTCTGCACACCTGGCTCACATCTACATGGCCCAGGAACATCATTCTGAAACATGATAAGTTTATTAGTTTAAAACAAGTTAGCAGTGCTATCAAAATTCTACAGAGTGAATATATTTGTAAAATATTGGTGTTCATAGTATCACAGTGCATAATCAGAGGTTACTATAATATCTTTGAAATTTCATTAAAAAAAAAAAAAAGAAAAAAAAGGCGGGGATTCAGAGAAAATATATATGTGCCCTAATTTTTTTTTTTTTTTTTTTTTTTTTTGTTAAATCTTATTTTTATGCGTATTAGGAAAAAACCATCGCGGTTAGTATTAATAAGTTTAAAAAAAAAAAAAAAAAAAAAAAAAAAAATATTTAGAAAATAGTTGGTAGAGATTAGAGCACGTTGAATTGAAAATTAATAAAACGCGAAAATTCTCTAATTTAAATAGTAAATTGGGACTAGGGATCAAATATTCTAGCTTTAGCTAGTTAAAAAGTAGACGTTAAAGGGATGGAGGTATAGTGTCAAAATAAAATACAATGTGCCTAGTATCTCACGTTCTCACACTACGTCAAAGACACAACATTATAAAACAGCATCAGACTTACTCTTTGCCTTAGACCGGTTTCGTCCTTTACCTAGGACTCATCAGTAAGGCTCGGCAGAGAGCTCTGTACAGCTAGAGATGGCTCACACCACATCTGCTAACTGACTGAGCTGAGGAAGCAAGTGGCAGTCGGGCAGTCGGGCAATCTTATTTTTAATTGACTTTTGTATTTAGGAAAAGGAAAGGTACCATTGCTGAATTACTAACCGCAGCATTAGTCTGACGGGGTACACTCAGGAATAATGTATTGTATTTAATTTCATAGTATTTAATATTTTTATTACTTTGTAAATGTATCTGTTATGTTGTACACCAAGTGTGTTTAATGAATAAAATAAAATAATTATTTTTTAACTTGGATGATTATTTATTAATAGTGTAACAAATAATGCCAAAACCTATGAAAATCTGCAGCATAAGATTTAAAGTGTCACCTTTGTGGTGTGACCTGCTGAGTGTAGCCAGGTCCTAGAAGAGGTTGCTTGACGAGCACTGCAGCTAGGCAGCCAGGAGCAGTGAACTCTGCTTGACCTGGGTCAAAGTCTAGCACCAGCACACCTCGGCTCTCAGCCACCTTTCTGCTTAGCAAGGTGTTGGTCAGCACACGCAGAAATGTTGACTTGCCTACACCTTTGCCTCCACATAGCACTGCCCTTGTGTTCTCTGCAAAACATAGTGTAATTTGTTACAATAAGAAGTACTGTAAAGATGATAACAAAAAATATATGTTTCTTATAAGAAAATTTGTATAAGGAAATGACCATCGCGGTTGGCATTAATTACGTTTAAAAAAAATATCTAAAAAAAAAAAATAGTTGGAAGAGATTAGAGCACGTTGAATTGAAAATTAATAAGATTCTCAAATTTATATAGTAAATTGGGACTAGGGACTAAATATTCTAGCTTGAGCTAGTTATACAGGATTAAATATGTATTAGGATTAAAAATATGACATGGGGCTCACTCTTTCAATTGGGTCATTACTTTGTTTTGGGGTGTCTCAACGCATGCCATCTACTTGTTTAGTTCTGAAATTTGATGACCATGGTCAACATGTCCTAACGACCTCATATAAGTTTGTTTGAAGTCAATAGACATACCAAGAGCTGAGCAATGAGCCCCAAACTAGAGCACAAAAGTGCCATTTAAAATACATTGAACCGTATGGGGCTCGCATTGTAAAAAAGTTCATCAAACGAGAGGGTGGGCCAATAACATAAATACAGCATGCATTACTGTACTCACCATTAAAACTTGCAGCTTGAGAAATATTAAGAAGAGCATCTTTCCACTCTGGAGGTATAACAGTAACTTTAGCATCCAGGGACTTCTTCATAAATCTACAATCGAGATATCTCTCTGCTTGAATCTTGACTCTAGCTGACGGAAGTACATTGGTGTTTTCTTTCTGAGCACTGAATAACTGACTTGGTAGCAATGTTTCTAGACTTGACGCCAAGTGGGAGTTAAATGGTTTCAACTCCACGACACTTGCTTGAGACAAAGACTCAATTCCCAGGAAACTGACACCTCTGGGAGAGAAAATTTTACGTTCATCTCCCTCATACATATCCCAACCAAGAACTTGTACATGTCCACTTAATATTTTTATATTAATTTTACCATGAAGATATATTATTGTATTTGGTTCCAAATGCATTCTAAAGTTATTAGAAGATTCTTGTTCAAATACAACAGATGGTTTAGAATCTATTGATAATGTTGACTCATTTAAGTCAAATTCCCTAATATCCATTTTTTGTTTCTTGTTGTTAGATTCTTCATAACGTGATGATATTCCATAATCTTCCGTTACTGGTATTTCTGTTTCTATGAATGTTTCTTCTAAAGATGAAAATATTTCTGTTTCACATCCTACACAACTGTTGTCAGTTTCTAAGTCTGATTCATCAGCACAGGAGCTAGATTCATGTTCTTTAGACTCAAAACTCATTTCTTGAAGTTTCATGTCTATTTCTTGCTCCAACCCATCCGAACTAGAAGTTTGGGTGCAGTTGACTGAGCTTTGTTGGCTGGTGTCAAGTGCAACATACTGTTCACTTTGACTTGTTGAACTTTCAACTTCAGTCACAGTAAATGAAGTGGTTGCCCGAACTGTCACCCTAAAATAATAAAATGTCCTTACATAGAAACAAAATAATACAGGCAATACAATATACCTTTTTTCATAAATTCAGGAACATAACAGAGAGGCATACATAGCTGTATAGCTGGTAATGTGTAATATGCAGGGTATGTTTTATTTATAATGAAAATTAATAAACTTTGAACTACATACATAGGGGGAAAAAATCATGCCCGGAGAGGCAATGGTACATATATATGTCCAAATAGATTATAAATTTATGTTGTGTTAATTTAAATAAAGATTATAAAGAGCATGCAGTAAAGTAAAATCTCGTTCGATCCTAGAACCAAAAGTCTAGACAGCGTGCGTCACAAATATCTCAAATTACTCACCTCTTTGACGATTTCATTGTCCGTTTACGTTTCCCAGAGTTCATGATTATATTAACTATAACTTAGATTTGCAAAAATAACCTGTAAGAAGACTAATAATCTAATAAAACGATTATTATACTGCTGCACACTTTCAACATCTAACCACGTGATCCGCCATTACTTTTACCAGCTGACTTGATGAAATTTTTTGATTGGCTAAAAACTTTTATAAAGTAAAAAAGACGCGCTAAAATTTTAAAATGCTGAGAACTCATTCGCCCACAGTAAATTATACCATCTACTGTGTCATTCGCCGAATGTCCTTCACTATTCTGATTCTGATTCTCCACTCACCATGGCACCAAATACTTGTGTAAATGAATAATTTTAATCACATAAAATTATTCCCTTATAAGAAAAATATATTCTGGATTGATGTCAAATATCGATTCAAACAATTTATCAATATTTTCCACGTAATTATGGTTTTCAAAGGCCCATTATAAAGCATACCATATTTCTTACTCAAATTCCTATATAATAATATAATGTGCTAAGCTATATAATGTGCTAAGCTGATCTTATTAATTATGCAACTCTGATTTGAAGGATATTAGCATAAAAAGGTTATAAATAATAAACATAGATTATATTTAATTTTATGTGTGATTTATTGAATTCGTAACGTATATTAAGAGCAATTTTACATTACATAATTATTGTGTATTTTATTATTTTTTTTATAGCCAAATGAATTTTTATCATATATTTTTGTTTTTTTTATTTTTTGTTTTTCATTTGCTTTTTGTTTACCACATATATGAAATTATAATTACATACAAGCTGTGTTTTATACATTAATTTTATCCAATCTATATCTAATAAATAAAAATTAACATTGAAGGGAAACATTTTCTTATAATAGTGTTATATTTTTATTTTTATCAATAAAGCCCTCAAACATTGGTGACATTTTTTTTATAATGTTCATATTATATAGTGTTTTTTTGTTCCATTTAAGATTTTTTTTCTTTCATTATTATTTTTTTTATCACAATTACAGTCATGGCGACGACATCCAACAATAATATAATTATTATTATTATTATTTTAATCTTTTCCTCCACATATTATAACAATCGTATTTTTATTATGTTTCATCAGTTCATAATTTATTTTTTACACTTTTTTTATGTTGCTTTATTTATTTATTATTTTCAGAAACCTGTTATTTAAATAAAAAATCACAGGATACATCATTTTTGTTTTAAGAAAGATTTGTTTTCCATGTTTACTTTTAATTCTCCAAATATAGTATTTTTATTTTATGTTGATATCTTAAGCGTCATATTTATTTATATTTATATATATTATATAGTAATGTTTGTTATAATTATATTTAAAGGTGCTATCACTCACTTGATTTTTATTATTATATATATTATATTTTTAGTATTATATAATGTACATTAATTAAATTTACATCTTTATTACACAGAAATATGTATTTTTTTACATTTATTTATTTTTATTTTTTACCTATACTGAATTTTGATCAAATCGAAATTTTTTATTAGTAAAATTTTGAAATTTTATTTTTGATGTACCAAATTTATTCTTTTCTTTGATCAAAATTCACATTTTTTACACACGTATGATATTTAATCTATTTACTAATTATTTTGTTGTATTATCAAATCAGCAATATAATGAATTTTAAAGTTTTTTATTTCCTTTGTTTGGGATATCGTTATAGGTGCCAAGAACAGAGAAGAAGACAATTTCAAACGCAAAGCTAATATCTATACATTTATATATTGAAGTTTTTTTTTGTTTTAAACTAATACCATTGCTAAACCTTTCAAATTGAATGTCACAAAATTGTACATTACGTTCAGAATTTGTTGATATTTTTTAACTCTGATTATTGCCTTAACAGCAAGTGGACTAAGTCATGTTGATAAAAAAAAAAAAAAAAAAAAAATAGGCACCAATTTATTTGATACAATTAACCAAATAATAATAATAATAAAATCATGATACAATTAACACTTAAAACACAGTACTCCAATAATTTCATTTTTTTTCTGGTTTAATCATCATACAAAAAGATCCCAATTTTAATGTTATATATTATATAACTGAATTGTCTTGCGATGAAGTGTTAATTATACTAAATTAATATAATGACAGCAGGTCACGAATTTTGTTTTGATATGATTATGAAGTTTTCTTTTATTATTATTATTATTATTATTTTATATTACAGTTTTTAATTAAATTATATTTTACAAAAATTTGTAACGTGTGTAAGAAAAATTATATTTCTATGGCTATATTGAGAATTTCATGTTGGTAAAAGAAGGACATTCATAGCAAAAAAAAATATATGTATTTACATTTCCTCTCAAAAGAAAAAGAAAAAAAGGTGAAGTCAATCAATTTTAAACTTTTGATAATATTTGATTTTAAAAAAAGTGTTTCATTGTGCAATATATATTTTTTAATTTTATTTTCAGTTGAATAATAAGCTTATTTCCAATATTTCATAACGAATCATCTTTGGGGGGGGGGGGAACATAGGGAACATAAACAAAAAACATTCACAGTAAAACAAAAGTAAAAGAGTGCTTACTCCAGCGATATATTATAGTATTTTATAATTCTAGTGCAAAATATTATTATTTTGATAAAGTATAATACAGTGCATTAATTTTTTATGGTCCCTTTCACATCTTGCTGTACTTTTTTTTTATTATAAAGTGAATGAATTAAACATTATTAAATATGAATGTGTATTATAATTGATGTGAAAATTTTTCTCGTATTATAGTATACAATTTTTTTTTCTATAATTTTTGCATGGTATTATTATTATTATTTTTTTACGTCACCCCAAGTATCTCTAAATGTAAAAACTATTTACAGCAAGCCAGCTGCTGTAACTGAGATATAATTAATTAATCAATTAATTAATAAGAAAAACACACTTCAGTTCATGTTTTGGTCATGGACATATTTTTTTTTTCTTCTTTAAACTAATATATAGGTATTATTTGTTATGTATTTGTTTCAAGTGTTTTTAATAATGTAGTTTGTTAAAAGCTATTACTAAAACTAATTTGTGCAGCAATTACGGCTTTTTTTCATTTTTTCTATTCTAATTTTTTTTTTAAATATATTTATATATAATTTACCACAAGAAGGAAATTTATAATCTAGGTAACTATATAGTTATGATTGAAGTATTTTTTTTTATAACAAAATTAAATTAAAAAAAAAAAAAAAAAGGTTAAATTATTTTAACCATAACGTATTGAAGAAATTTACAATATTATATTTCAAGTAATAAGTTACTATTATAATTCAAAAAATTTATAGTCTTATACTGTATATAAATTATTATTGTTATTATATCAATAATAATTTCTACATTTAAAAATTTAAATAACAATAATTTATGACTAAAAATTCATTCGAAGCAAATACCCGCAATGTCCAACAATTAGTTTTATTATTTTCATGTAATGTTTTTGTTTTTTTTAAGCAGAAGATTATATAAAGAGCTTTATTAATATTTTATAATTATATTAAATTTTTGTTTGTTCATTTTTTTTTTCCCATTTTGTTATACATATAATAATCATGTTTAGTTCAATGCTCAACACTGATACTCATTCGCAGTCTGATGTCGATATATTTTATTCAATAAAAATAAATTAATAAAAAGAATTATTAAGCTGTGAAAAAAAATTAACTTTTGTAAAAGTTATTAATATTAATAAATATTTTATTTTTATTTACTCTATAAATGCAAGAATATCATTATCTGTATAATTTATTTATAATATTATAGAGGATATTGCTATATATGCACATAGCACTTTTTTATACAAATTATTGTTGCCATTTTATTTTTATATAATTTTAAAATTTTAGATTTTGCTGTAATAATAATTAGTTTGAATTTAAAAAAAATTGATACCCTACATGAACAGATTGCTAGTTAGTCAGTAAAATATTTTATCGTTATTAAAACGTCTCGTGGGCTCCTAATTTTAGATTAATTCATAGCAATCTAACCATATAATCACAGATTTTATTTACATATAGAAAGTTATTTTGAAAAATTCGAAATATATTATAATTTTAATGAAGATTATTGGTTTTAAAAACTATTAAAAAATTTCTATGGTTTAAAACACGTAAAAGTATGTCTAGTGTTTTCTCCAAAATCAGTGGAGTAGTTTTCTCAAAAATTACAATTTTTTCCCCCCATAAGTGTAATGTTAAATTAGGGGACCCTTATCTTACCCCGCGCTCTGAACCGATAAGCTCCTTTAGAATGACACATTAGACATCAGTAATTATTATTATTTTTTTTCCCCTATTATATTTTTTAAACATAACATTGAAAAGTTGCAAGAAATTAAATTACAGCAATTTCATATAATATATTATATATCCACAATTTAAGTTTCATTTATTATAAAATGGCAACATTTATAAAACGACGTAAAGCTACTATACACACATATTATGATACAATTCACATTTTGTATATTATTTTTTTTTTACTACTTAAATTATGACTGCTTTTTGTATTTAATATTTTGATTGTTTTCATTTTTTAATTGATTATTATTATTTTTTTTTTTTTTAAAGATTATGATTTTTTTTTCTTCTTCCAATTGTTAGCAAAAATATATAAAAAGAAATATTATAGTTAATTTAAACTCTTTTTATTTAGCAGTTATAATTAAAGTAATATAATATTTAATAAATAATTATTTTATAATGTATTATACAAAAATGCACATGATATTATATTATTTAAATTATATAATTACATAGTTTATTATTATTATTATCATTACTTTTCTTTGTGAGTAAAGACTAAATGATTATTTTGCTCAAAGTCTGTAAAAGTGCAATTAACAGATTTTAAAAGTGTTCATATTTCTGTTACATTGAAAGTTTTAAAAAGTGCATTATTGGTGTTTATTTATTAACGTTTTATTAATATGATTTTAGAGAATTTTTTTCATCATTAATTTTTGTAGCCCATTATTCTGAGTCACAATTTCACTATACTCAACGACAAATTCATGTCACAAGATTATCCTTTTATTATTATTATTATTTTTAGTCCTATATCAACGGGCACTATACGATTGTGTTTTTGACAGTTGTCCTGTTTGATGGTGTTTACTCTTCAGTGGCTACTTCTGGAGCAGCAGGTTCTCCACTTTTGTCCCCATCCTCCGCAGTCTCACCAGCCTCAGCTTGTTGTCTTGCAGCCTCTTCTTCTTCTTGTTTTTTCAGCAGAGCGCGTGCTTCAGCGTCTGAAAGTGATCGTTTAAATAGCTTAAAATGCTAAAAGAAAATAAATGGGGAAAGGAAAAATCTGCGTATTTTTCTAATCATAAAATTAGGTCCTAGCATACATATTTTATTTATTTCTGAAAGAGCTTTATTTTCCTCTTTTTTTTTTTTTTTTTTTTTTTTTTTTTTTTTTTTAAATCATTATTAAATTATTTGTTAACTTAGTTATTTTGGAACTTGGAACTATAATGTTCTAATTATTAAAGCAGGATATTTTTATCGTCGCTAGCACTACTTAAAAAAATATATTATTTTTTTTTCAAGTGCTCCAAAAAATCTGAAAACAAAACAAAAATTAAATAAATTAATAAAAGAAATCGAGCTCTTTCGCGGATTGTACTGCAGTAATAAGAATTTATAGGACCTTTACAAGCTATCCATTAATGTTTTATAATAATCATAAGTTGAAAGAAGAAGAAGAAGAAAAAAAAGTGCATTTGCACAGTTTTAAAAGTAATAATTTATGAATAGTGATCAATACAATGATTTATTTATTTGTACCTTTAACGGCTTGTTCTTTCCATTTCTTCTTATTCTCAGCTAAGCATGTTGTCCATGGTTTCTTGAGAACAAAAGGAGTTGGCTGATTGCTAGGAGTTGGAGATGGTGTGGCTACTGCACTCTCTTGCTCTGAAAATTAAATGAATCACAAAATCAAACTTTAGGTTAAATATAATTTCTTTGCTACCTTGGCTATAACATAGGTATTATTTACTTCATGTCGATCTTCAATTTAGTAGACAAACATTTTAGATTATTTTTTTATATCATTTAAAAAAATTCTTTCAAACACGTCTTATTATCTAGAAATAAATTTATTTTCTGTCGTCATTGTCAAAAATATTAAAAATAATGTTGTTGAAAATCCGAAATTATCGGTGTGTTTCATTATAAAGCAAATTGAAGTTAGAAGCTATTATTTACATCATATTATAATTATCATTATAATTAATAATAATTATAATCATAATGTCACAGTTAAAAATGATTATATTTTAATTTTTGTAAATTAAAACCATCATATCATACTTTTTTTTTCATGCCAAAAAATGTTTTATTTATAGATAAACTATTTATTTACAACTGTTAAAGTGTATAATGTGCACACAAAATTAATCAGTTAGTGATTTTAAGAATTGACAAGTTACTTTTACAAACTTTTAATGAAAAGGTTAAGTATTTACAAAATTGAGAGACGCTGGCGGAGTATGAGAGAGAGAGAGAAGAGAGATTTTATCTTGCTTATATAACATTTCAACTGCTGACGTTGGTCTCCATGGCAACCGAAAGAAGGAAAACTGACGAATTTGGTGACCTTATCATTTTATCATTACATTTATACCTGATTTACTTCACTTTCCTTCAAAGCTTTATACGTATATAGAAAAACGAACGGTGTATGTTATTTTTGACCTCCGGCGAACAAACACATACCTAGGTATTATACGCACTCTCTCATTCTTCTAACAGTTAATTTTTTTTTTCCAAGTTATATTTCCAGGTAGCTCAAAATCAATATTTTTTGGGATTTCATCAAAAATACAATTGTAATAAGTTTGTATTGTAAAACATAAAATATACATCAATATATATTATGATGAATAATTAAAATTTGCTGACAAAAACGTTTATAATGCGTGTGTATCTTGCAGACTAGCTATTTTTTATTGAAATAATTTCCAAGACTATTTAAAAATCTTTTGAATTTACAAACTTAATTTTATTTTTGCGAGTAAATTTAGTACTTAATTTTGGAATTAATTGAAATTAACAGTTCACAATAATATGAGCTACATTTTAGAATATTATCCCTATTTTATGACTCACCTGTCTCACTGGGTTCCTCTGATATACTGCTCGTGCTCTGAGGTCCACGAACTGAAGCTGTTGATCCGGGGTTTGAGGATGCATGTAAGGGCGCCAATATTGACTCCAACATGTCACTACAAACACCCATACTGGGCTCCACGATGAACTCGATAAAACCTGAAGACCAAGTGGTATTTTAATCATTATAGATACTGGTTATAGCAAATATATAAAATTTAGAGTATATATGCATATTTTTAAAGAAAATATTTTTAAAAAATTGGACTTAATTTTCAAGTTAATGGGATTTTTTTTTAACTGTAAGATAATAAGTTTTAAACAATGGATTACTTATTATAATAATAACAATAGAGTTAGTGACACGGACTTACCGATTTGACTTTCGGCGACTAGCGTATTGTTTCTGTCACAGAGCGGACTGAAAGGTAAGCCCAGTTCCTGTTCCTTATCTCCTTGCAAGAAGAATTCTTCAAGCAGAAGAGACGTCCAGCGGTGATGCTCATTCCAGCGTTTTGCAGGGTGAGAAATGTCACAGCAATGGATAACCAGGGACATCGCTTTCGACTTATCCACACTGAAAACAACAAAAATAATTTATAATTAGTTCTATATTTTTATTTCAGCCATATTACATGTTCTTGACCAGAATATTACAACATAAATTTACATAACACAAAACAACAAAAATGATATGTCTTAATACGCTTAATAATCTTTTAAATGGTATATTTTGTTTTTGTTTTTTTACTGCTGTCCAATGTTGGTTCAGTGATAGGGCCTTTGTTTTGCCCTGACTGCACCATTTGCCTATTTTGCAATAAAGATTATATTTATTTATTATTATAATGAGGTAGCGCTACTTAAGAAGTGCAATTGATTGTTATACCGTATTGATAAATAAGATAAAAAATATATTACATATTAATGCGTAACAACTTTTTCATACATCTATAGTTAGTCTTAACTTATTTTAATTTTAATTCTTTTAACATTATTATTTAGAATATAATCGTGTGCGAATACATATCAGATTCACCAAAATTTTATTCTATAATAAAGGAGAAACATAAAAGTATTTTTTAGCTTCCAGCAACTTGCAAAATTGTTTTAAAATTAAGTTTCTCAAATAATTGAAGTTTTGAAAAGGTCATGTAAGTTGAACAAATTTCTATACAAGTTAGCTCATTCTCTATAATAAGCATTATAGTTTTACCTTTGTAAAATTTTGACCTTTTCATTAAAATGAACAATGTTTGGTACGAAAATTGTTGTGTGCTTTTGGTAAATTAAATTCCAAAATTATACAATATTTATCACTGTGGTTTTACCCGCTGTCATTTGTAGATTCTATTGCGTCAAAATATAAACTTCCGCGATAAAACAATCAAATTGGAAATAAAATATCATGTTGTATGTGATTATTAATGACTATACCAGAAAAATGAAATGACAAACAGAAAAAAAAAATTAAAACTAATGTAGTATAGAGTTATTTATTGTTGTCAGTAAAATTTCAGTGTTTTATAAACATTAAAATTCATATGATATTAGCATAAATCAATTTACTTTCAATTTTACAATAAAAATAAATATTACCAACTGTATATTTCATGTTTCACTGGAAATGTATAGCAAGCATATTAATAACATCATTTTGACAGAATATAATAGAGAATTTTAATATAAAAATATATTATATATTTCACTACAAATAGAAATAAATTCAAACGTAATATTCAAATTACCTATTACTTTACATATATATGAATACCAATATGTTGATAATGCTTATCATTAATGCTTAATTATTATATTTATATTAAAAAAATATATTTAGTGTACGTATTTATTCCATAATTTTCATACTACAGACAAATGTTTTTTTACAATCAAGTCTTTTAAATTGATCATATTGTGAGAGAAATCAATCAATGTTTCATAAAGTTAATATTAATTTGGAATTAACGACACCTCTTAAACAGTTTTAGAGTGTTATCGTGATATAGTGTAAAGTATATACTCATTTAAAACCAATGTAAAAGATGCTTTTTAAAGCATGTATTATTTATATTCTTTATTATTATTATTATTTAATTTTTGCGATCATTTAATTTTAGGGTATATTTTTTATGTTATTTACCATATTGGAAAGTTGCTGTATGAATTATTATTGTATTACAACTTAAAAATTTTTAATATACAATATCTTTTTTTTTATTAAAATGAAGTACACAATATAATAAATAATATACTGCACAAATATTGAACACTCAGCAAAATTTTCTTCTTTATTGCACTTTCAATATTTGCAAACTCCAATAACGCTTTTATACAAATTGCTAACTCAGCAGCTATGTTTAGCTTCTCTTTCGTTGAATCTAGGCCGTATTTATTTAACGTATGTATATTATGTATATATACCTACTGTATATTATAATAGTGTATTTCACTATTATTTACTATTTAAGTTATACGATACGATTATTATAGTTCTGTGTGTATTCTACTGAAACAGAGTAATTTGATTTGAAACACTCTCAAAATAAATTAAGAGCTGAAATTGTTAAGTCAAATATGAATATTCTACACTACATCAGTTCTCATTTTACAATACAAATATTTATGAACTTCCAGTTCAAAAAATAAATAACTAAATAAATAATAACGTAACAATGTGTGTGTGTGTATAGTATATATATATTATATATATATATATATATATATATATATATATATATATATATATATATATATATATATATATCAATGATACCTTCTAGGCACATCAAATTTATTCATAACTTTTATTACTATCTGACGTAAAAGAAACTATTGCATGTTTTACAAATTAACTTATAGAAAAAGAAAAAAATACTTAAAAAAAAATACATTTGCTTTGTTATTTATTTTCCTACATCACTACAGTATATAAAAATGTCTAGAAACAAATTTTAATTACGTTTGTCTTGAATGACATTACAAAACAAATTCTGCAGCAAGTTATAATAAAATTTGCATCATATATGCCGGCATTAAATTTTCATGGAAACTTTTTTTCTTATAAAAGTCAGAAGAAAAATATGACTGTAAAAATATCATTTTTTAAGAAAATGAGATTTACATTATTATAAAACTAAAACAAAAAAATAGGAATAAAGAAATTTGTAATGATATGAAAACTTGACTTATTTTTATATAAACCAATTTTATATTTATCAAATTAATAGTTTAATATCAATTTAAATAAATTCTAATCAAATGATTAACTACAAATAATAAAAAACTAGTTAATAGGTGTGTTTGCGTGACTCATATAGTGAAAAAAAATAACATGTTTAATTAAACATGCGTGATTTTAAATAATTAAAATCTAATTAAGTATAATTTGTACAAAAAAAGAGTATCCTACTACATTATATTTCTGAATATTTTTGAATATAAGTTGCCTACTTTAACGTGGATAACAATTAGGTTAATTTTTCTAAAGAAGTAGTTACATTAGCAAAGGATCAGGCTCAACAACATTTTTATTTCCAAATCATGAGATAGGACTTGCAAAAATATAAATTGAGTAGAAAATTTTGACTTATAATATGCAACCCGCACAACAGTTTTTATTGAATTAATGAATTTAGTCCAAAAATTAACAACTCGGTTGAAATAATAATAATAAAAAATAAAAATCAAATTGCACTCAACAATTTTTGTAGTGCCCTCTTAGGTACTTGTGAGAAATAGTATCAATTTTGGAGGTCCAATTTTGTAGTTAATAAATTTTAAATTAAAAGTACGTGTTTTTTGGCATGGAAAATGTCTTTAAAAAGGCTAAAAATTATGTTGTAACGTGAGTTGTATTTGCTAACCTGTAATATTTTTAATATTGGTTTTAAATTTGTACCCTATGATCAAAAAAAATATATCATGAATATTAACAATGATAAAAATTTATTAGTAAAAAGAACCATATTTTGGTAGTTTATTATATGGGAAATGTGACCTTTTTTAATGGATAAAAATAATAATTAAAAAAAAATGCAACATATGATTGAATTCTTAATTATACATGTCATGTAAACTTATCTCAATTTTATTGAATTATAGTCTACATTGTTCCGTCACTTGTCTATGAATTATAATAATAATTACATTGAATTAGAGTATAGCATGCGATATTACATTTTATGTGTATAATAGCACGCTGAAAACATTATTTTTGTTTACTTATATAGTTGTGATGAAGAATTAACTTTGCTATAGTTTTCATATCCGTAAGTAATAAAGATATAATACTTTTTATAGTTGCTCGCATATTTATGAATCATGAAATTTGTACTGTTTATTTACATAAAGATAAAAATAGGCGTAAGGTAATGAGCAATAATTTTTATTATTATTATTATTATTTTTTCATTTTTCCAGCTAAACTACAATTTGTTGTTTTATTGATCAAGTATTGACAACAAATAATAAATACATTTCCATTTATTTATTTTTTTATATAATCTATGCGTTGGGCACATAATAACAATGCCATCCCATTGTTACAATTTCTATACATTGTAATCAGGGAGTGAATGCGTGTGCTCGACATTTTAAGAAAAGAGCACATTTTTTGTGTGTGTCTGTTTGATGACAGTTCTCTGTAGAGAAACAAAATATTTAATTTCTCTCTTGGCTTTATACTAGTGAGTACAATTTTTACATTTTTTTATCTGTTGAAACGTGAACCTACGAACGTGAACTAAATATAAAACAGTCCAAAAAATTCCATCATGAAACATTTTTTTCCATTTATTTTATTTTTAATTTTCTGTTGAAAGTTTATTACATTTTTTTAGCTGATGACAGTTTTTCTAACAAGAGGAATGATAAAGTTTTATTTTACATATCTTTATATATGATCAACCAATGGCAATGGATATTACTGGTGTAGCTAATTACAGGTGGGGTGGAAAAGGGTGGAAAACTAATAATTTCCTATCCTTCAACATTACAAAAGCATCCTCTTTGCATTTTTTTTTTTTAATATTGTAATGAAGGCAGGAAACTTATATGAGAGCTACTACATATAGGATACTCTTTTACATGCTTTAGACTAATAAAAACTGGGAGGAGGGTGGGGGAATTTCTAACTTAAACCCATAAACGAAATTATCACATAAAAAAATTGCATTCTGTATTACAGCCTAACATACGTATTAAAAGTGGCAACTTTTTAGCAATAGCATTTTTTTTTCTAAAAATATTATAATTGTAACCCTTAAAGTCAACTATGCGTATAAAACAAATTATTTATAAACTATTTTTGTACTATTTTTGTACAAAGTTTACAAATGCAAATTTATGCATACTTTTAGGTAAGGTTTATAATACTTTTTTTTATAAAGATAAATCTAAAAAGAAGACAAAATCAGTTTAAATATAGCTTATAATACTTATTCCTATGTAAATGTGAGCAATATAATACTATAAATTAATTTGAAATAATTGTATTAATAACTTACCTTGGTTCTGCAAGGGTGAGAAGATTCCGCATATTCTTGAGCTGTTGAAAATGGAAGCTCATGTCTGTCGCGAGAACCATATCAATCACTAGAGTTCGGAACTCACGGAATTCTTCTCGTGATAAATGAGATAAAATATTATTCTCATCCTCACGTAATAACCTTAAAAAAATAACATTTTTACATTACAACTTGAAGTTGAAATAGATATGTTTATATAAATATATTTTATATTTTATTTTACCTGAAGGTAGCACTAGCATGATGATTTTCTAACACTGCACGATCGTTGTAGAGTAACGCTGTATCTGATTGTGCCATCACATGGAAATTATTGGTGGTTCCTGTGTGTTCTAAATCATGAACTAATGCTGCTACCAGGGTGGCAAATATCTCCAAGTCTGACAGCCAGTTCTGTAACATTTACCATAGTAACTATGAATATTATTTTATTTCATAAAGCTCTGGTTCTTTCTATTTAGTAATTTTTAATATACAGATAGGCTCGAGAGTTAAAATAAATAAATGAAATTTTGTGCTTATGAAATAAAAAAATAAAAAGGGGAGGTTTAGGTCAAATTTTGGACCCAATCTTACACTTAAGCAAAAAAAAAAAAAAAAAAAAAAAATGTACAAACAGCATAATTTAGGAGTTGTGTTTTTATACAAAATTTTCCATTCTTATAAGTAAAAAATTAATTTATTTATGATCATCTAATCATCTAATGATTTTATTATATAATAATACAATGCATTATGCATGTGTGTTGTGTGTGTATATATGGAAAGAAAAGTGTCTGCTTCAGAATTAAATTAGCATTAAAATAAAGACTTAAAAATCAATATTTAACCCAGTTAACCCATGCAAAAAAAAGAATTTTTTATATCTCATTGAATTCAAACACCACCGGAATTAGAACATTTTCATTTCAATTCATAGCTGTAGTCTTTTGTAAAACTTTTTTTTTTTTTTTTTTTTTTTTTTTTTTTTTTTTTTGCATTTTATACTTTGCCAAAAATGTGTGTAGTTTATGTTAGTTTCATTGTCTGTCTGTACAAAACTACTCTTTCGTATATATATTTAATGTTAGCTCATGTGAACAACGCACTTTTGTTAAATAGAAAATGGGCAGATAAAAATAATACATTAAAACGTACATGCATTTGAATTTCTGGGACCAAGACCTGAGGTGAAAGCTTTTCATAAAATAATACATTTTACACTAACAATTTTAAAATAAAGTTTTTAGTAATGTTATGGATGAAACATTTTGAATAATATAGTAAAGTTGTGATTAAAATAATTTGCAAAGCAAAATTTACGTAAAATTAAGTTGTAAAAGCAATGACAGTTGACAAGTTGAGAGTTTATAAAAGGGGTCAAGTTATAGTGAAAATGTCAATTAGGTGGTTCACCTAACACAATGTCTTCTATTTATAACAAAGAGAATTGGATAGAGAGAGAGAGAGATAAACTTTAAATACATTTATATTATGTTCTTCAATAGCATTATCATAAAACGTCCACATTCTCTCTCTCTCTCTCTCTCTCTCTCTCTCTCTCTCTCTCTCTCTCTCTCTCTCTCTCTCTCTCTCTCTCTCTCTCTCTCTCTCTCTCTCTCTCTCTCTCTCTCTCTCTCTTCGTAACCAGAGTTCACACATTACTATACATTTTAATGTAATCATGCTTTAAGTGTATAGTTGTTACACCCATTGTTTCAAATTATCTACACGGACTTTGTAGAGTTAGATATTTACATACATTAGCATTATATATAGTTACAATGAGTGCATTGAGAATCATTATTGTTATGTTAATATAATATCATTAAAAGCATAATTAGTAATGTTAATATATGCTATTGGATGTATAAATCATTTTGATGGTAATTTTGTTTGAAAACAATTATAGTTAAATTAAGAAAAAAAAAAATGAAAAGAATTTGCTATAAAATAAAATATGGATACATTATCACATTTGGTAGGTGATAGAAATTCGTTAATTATATTTTATTATTAGTTTCAATTTTTTAAGCATCGCAAGCAACCTTTCTGTTTTAAGTAAAACATATTTGTGATAAAGTTAATTTATTAATAAGTTATTAAAATTATTATTTTTATTATCTATATAGTGTAAAAAGTACGTGGTGAGTAATTTATATATTAATTAAAAAATATATTAAAAAATAAATTAATAAAAATGGCAGAGCAGTATATTTCATAACACTCTGATATGGTTTTAATATCAATTTTTAATTATATTGATATTATACCGGTAATGGACAAGCTAAAATTATTCAGGGCATTTTATAAATAAATTACTGATATATATATGTATACTTTTTTCCACAAATTTTAAAATAATAATAAAACAGGATATATACAAAATAAACAAAATTCCAATATTATTATTATATACTTGCAGTTAAGTATGAAAAGTAATACTGAAATATTATAAAAGAAGTAATTATACGAGAATTTTTATATATATATATATTTCTCTTGGATAGTGTGATCTGTACGTGACGTCTAGATAAGTAGATTTGTCATGCAGGCAAACTCGTCGTTTCTAAAGCTTTATTGTTCCCAAACCATTTAATCACATTGCTGGGTAATTTGCTTGTCTCACACTTTGACAGAGTAGAGTGAGCAACCAAACACTATTACGTTCACCAACGTATATAAAATGAATTTTAACATCAAAATTTATCTTTTAAATACACACACACACATGCATAAATAAACAAACAAACACAAAGCTACGAAATTAACAAATTAAGTTTTATTGATTCAAATGATAAGGGAAATATTTTTTCTTATTTTAATATAATAGAATTACTGATCATCATTACTTCGTGAAGTAAATAATAAAACCATTTCATTTATTTTCTAAAAACTATAACAAATTTGGAAATACTTTTTCTTTATAGTTTTTATTATATATATCTGGGTTAATTGTTGTAGTAAGTTATGATAAGGTTTATCCTTTTTGCATTATAATCTGAAATCCTTGGTTAATTATAAATGCTAACGTTGAAGTTCGAAACTGCAAACTATATAATATTTCACTTGAACTTTAGATATAATTCACCAATTTAATATTTATACGAGGTGAAGATTCTACAAAATTCATTAAAGTTAGTAATTTGTTTATTATTAATACTATATCACTGCTTTACTTTCATTAAATTATAGAACCTTTAACTATATTAATTTGTTGTACTACATACATTGCAAAAGTTTAGCAAGTTCCATATAAATTCCAACTTTTGTACGGTCATTTCACTAAAAAAATTAATTTCTATTGGCATATGGGAATAACATGTATTTAGATAGAGTTTTGTGTCAACTGAAATCTCCATCTGCTTGCATTGAATGGCCATAAGCCATTAGAAATTCGTATTTAAGTAAAATGTCTGTGCAAGTACTTATTTTTCCACTTTTATAATAAGTATTTTAATAATAAGTTTCATTTTTACAACCGTTTTAATAATGTGAGGCTCATTTCGGGTAATCTGTGTCAAGGGTCGTTGTCTCTGAAAATTAACTGTTCTCCGCTTTTTTTTTTTTTTTTTTTTTTTAACTTTATATAAAAGTGATGGTAAGAACTATCTGTGATAGAAATTTTAGGCCACGTGACTGCTAGATGAGCGTAAATAAATAATTTTAATTAACATTGAATATTATGGGTTTCAAAATTCATAGTTTTGCGTATAGTGACTCTAATTTTTTTAAAACATTTGAATTTAACAAGCAGTATTATATATTTTTTTCGTTTACAAATTTTAGTTAATTATCCTCAGTCCCTCATTTTCAGCATTAAATTAATATAAATTTGTAACCAAAAAGGTGTTACTGACCATGAGTCCGGTCTGACAGAGCATGTAGTGGACAGTTTGTGCAACGTCAGCAGCATGAAGATTGTTGTGGTAAGGATTCTTGTATCTGCAGTAACCCTCCTCCACACGACTTAGGAAATTCTCAAGGGTCTGTGGCTGAACCTGTCAACAAAACAACGTACAAAATTATCAGCTACAATCATAGTTATTCTCAGAAGTGGAAACTAAAAAGATTTGTTAAACCTAGCTCTGTTGTACAACAAAATTACTGATTGTTTAATACATAGCAATGCAGTAGACGCCCACACAACAAAGTATAAAGTTAGTAGATGTGCATAACTATGTTGCATAGCATAAAGTGCTAATTTTTATGTTAAAATATAATAATAATAATTATAAAATAATTATAAAAAATGATGTAAAAAGTAAAACATAAATATTGATTGTATATAGCTTCAAAATAAAATATCTTACTACCAAACTGTCAAATTTGGTAAGTATTTTTTAAAATAAAAATATTTTTTTATGCTAGTGTAGAAAGAAACAAGTTACGAACATTGTAAATTTGTCTTTATTAATCTTCCTTGGCATTTGAGAAGCATTTGAGAAGCAAAAAGATTTAAGTTTTAAGTGAAACTGAAAATTGTTGCCAAAATGTAAATAAAACAAAATAAGAAACAGATTTATTTATAAGCAAAACATTGTTTTAGTTTACTATTAAATATTTAGTCTGTTGGCAGTTATCCATAAGAGCATATAAGTCCAACTTTATTTTAAATGTATTTTTATTGAGTATTTTTTATAACACTTTTTTCTGTACTTTCTTCTGCTAGTTTAAGTTTCTACTTTATCAGTATATAAAAAAATTAAATGTTTAAAAAAATGCATTGAATTTTATAAAAATAGATATTTTTATACAATGAATGATATAACATGAATGTATTTAAAAATAAAAGTATCTCATTAAATTGTTAATAATTTATAATAAAATTAAAATTTATAAAAGTTAAAACTCAGTAATAAAACACTGTACTAATCAACGAAGAAGTATTCGAGTTGCCATTAATGTGAAAAATATCCTGGAGGGTATGCAACTAGTCGGACAATACGTTAGTATGCTCTTAAAATGTTCTTAAAAAGATTTTTTTTTTCTTTTTCTTTTTTTAATAAACAGTTTTTATATTATAAGAGTATTATTTATTTTATGTTACACAATTTTACTGAATGTAGGTTGCTTGAAATAAGGTAAAGTGTGAGAGAAGATCCATTTGTTGCATTTTTATATGATATATATATATAAGTACTTTGACATATTGTATTGACATGAAATACTATATAGAAGTAAGTGCTGGTACATATAAACATTCTTCTTTCAGTCTTTCTTTCATTATATATAAAAACATAAACTCAACTCAAGTGTTTTCTTTGTAACATTCTTTTGAAGTGATTTCTTTAAACAGTGATATATAAGTGATGAATATAATATTTACTTTATTTATATGATGATATCTTATACGAAACATTACTATCACGTTTTTTGTTTTTTTATTTTTTAACTGTCAAGTTACTATTTTCTACATATATATACATATATTTATATATATATATATATATATATATATATATATATATATATATATATATATATATATATATATATATATATATATATATATTTCTTGCACCTTTTTTTATATTATATATATTTTTCATAACATACATATCAAATTTGCATTTAAAAATACAAGAAAATTGTATGAAAAGTCTTCCATAAATTAAAAATAGATACGACATTTTGAAAACTAAGGTGAAACGTTAGATTTTTTTTTTTTTAAATGTAAATGTACACGTCAATTTTATACCATTGTCACATGGAGATATTATGAGAATAGCAAAGTGGATAAAAACGACCACTTTGTCACTTTTTTTTTTTTTTTTTCTTTTTCCCCGCATAAATGTCAGTTTCCTACTTCTGTCTACCTACATTACATGAGCTGGTGAATTTCTTTTAAAAAAAAAAGATTGACATAAAAAAAGTTGTCATGGGATTCCACCTTACAGTAAAGAGTACTGAAAGTAAAAAAAAAAACTTCAGCATCGAGAAGTAACGTCAAAGTGAAGAAGAGATTGTCTTTAGATTTATTGAACGATAACGACTCATGTTTGGTGGTTTTTAACACACTTCGTTCTTTCTAAAACTCAAAGCAAAAAAGTTTTAGTATAGAGCACTTTATACAAGAGAAGATAAATGGGAAATAAATGCTTCTGAGTGCATTTCGTAAAATATAATAATAATAGCTCATACTATTTTTTGGACTGAAATTTTAAAAATCATCCAGTTTATTTTTGAAATTTATATTTTATAATATCTCATTTCTTTCTTTAACTATACTGATTTTTTAATGATTAAAATCTGTGTGTCTTAAAGCAATAGACCACATAAAACAACATAATTATGCTTTTTAATGGATAAACACTAAATGGAATATTCAAAACTGTTGACAATTTTTACCAGAATGTTAATGTAGCCCCACGAGAGAGCGTGAAAATACTGTAAGACTGTAAGTATGCAATTTGCGTGACTATTCATGTTTTTGACGTAAGAAACATGCAAAAATTAGTAAAAAATGTTGTGCGGGTTGCATAAATTGAAAATTTTTGATCACTGCTACGGAGCCACAGTTGGGTTTTGAAACAAACTAAAGTTATTTATGTAAGTCCCATCAAGTGTTTTGTGATATAAATGCTTATGATTTCCTTTGGTCTATTCCTTTAAAGCTGAATTAATGTTTCTATGAAACTAAAGAATTAAATTATTTTGATTTCAATTAAATAAAATGTTCTCTTCAGGAAGGTTTTACCGAAGATAAAAATGAGATATGTGTTTTAATTCTCACTATCATATTATCTAAACCCGCAATTGTAAGGTAGATTTATGTTTAGGAATATAAGAATTTTTCTTACCTTAAATTTATGGATAATGCCGTATCTGTTGAGCAAATCATAGCCCAGGTACTTGACCGGCTGACCAGTCGACGCTTCACTTAAATTGAACACGTCGAACGTCCAGTCGTCTAAAGTCTGAAACAATCAAGAAAACAATACATTACTTTCTCTAACGTCAAGTAATAAAAATCAAGTTTTTATTTTTTTCATCAAACTTTCTTTAAGATTTTTGAATTTTAATATTTCTTAGAAAATAAGCAAAAATATAGAACAATTTTTTAGTGCCAGTTAACCTTCTGTAAAATATTGTATTTTGTAAATCAAATTTATGCACAAAATTAAAAAAAAAAAAAAAAATGAAAGCATTACGAAGTAGCAAAAGTGTATTATTACTAAAAAATATATATTGTAATCAAGAAACGCTAATAGTAAACAAATTAATATCTTCCATACAAATTGCATCTATTAAAATTATTATGTAATACTCTGAATAGAAAATACTGATCAATAGAATCACATGTGTAAGTAGTTTTGTACCATTTTTAGCTGCTAAATAGAAACAATTCATTATTATTGTTATACTGAGGTATATATTACGTACTTTGTATCTGAATATTTTAATTTCTTAAATTTATTCATCACTACAAGCATGTTACAGTATTTTTACTGTTAGTACTGTAAAAACTAGAGATTATTCTGCTTAATTTCGTAAATGAATTTCTTTTAGCTGTACTTGAAATATATCGAAGAAATCAAATAATATTTGTTTACATAAAATATGAACTATTTTAATGGAAAAATTATATATGCACGGATAAAAATAAAATGTTGAATGTTGAAAAGTAGAACCATGGTACTATGTTTCCGGCCAATAAAAACTTTATAATTATTTTATGAAATTTATATTATGTATAATAATCTCAATTCCATATTTAATCCGGTAATAAATTTCAGTTTTTATTATTATTATTTTGTCTTGTATTCTAAATTAAATTTCTCAATATTATTGTACAAACTTCAAACTCTTGTTAATATAAATGACAAAACACGTTTTTAATTAACATTTCATAAATACAAATAAATTAGTATGCAATACACAGAATAGTAAATTGCCTGATTGTTATAGATGCATAATTAAATTTTACAAGTACGTACACGGTACACAATTGTATTAAAATTGAAAAGATAAATCTGGATATTATTCTGATTATATTTCATCATATTTTAATATAATATTATGTTTATATTTATATTATCTATATTCACACCTCTCATGTTTATATTCACTATATAATATAATTGCTGAGAAGTAAAAAGTCTTTTCATATAATATGTTTTATCTTCTTGTTAGGTTTTGCTTTTGATTTGTATTCATATTCTAAATAGAAAGTAAACTGAATTCAATTTTGTTATACAAAGTAAATTTCTGTGAAAACTTTTAGTGATGAGATATATTGCTTTTCATCATCAAAAGGAATAATTTATGCCTTGTCACTCATCTCCTTGTTTTGTGAAGAGAGAGAGAGAGAGAAAGAGAGAGAGAGAGAGAGAGAGAGAGAGACATTCAGAGACAGAAGATGGGAACTTACGTATTAAATGCATGAGTTTAATATTATTTCCACTTAAATAAACTTTTAAAAGATATTTAATTGCATATATGCAAATGACCACCAGGCATTTTGTTATTCATTAATCATTAATCTAAGCGTATAACGTTTATATTATTTATTCGTATAATAACTTTTAAATACGTATTTTTAAAATCGAATTTTAATTTATAGTATTATTTAATTAATTTATTATCTGGAAGTAATATTTTCTCTGCGTAACATCAAAGGTGATCCGTTACCTCTTATACATAATGTATACATGTTATACTGGTTCTGGTACCTATATTACATTCGATAATATCTAGTAACTTTATTGCATTTTACTTTGGGCGGCGTGAAGACCGCATTGCGTTACTTAGCAAAATAAGAGGTAAATTTGCCTCCTTCGCCCCCCCCCCCCTCTTCTTTTTATTTTTTTATTTATTTTTTAAATTACCACATCATATATTGTAGATTAGTTTCATCGAAATATGTGTGTCGGGACAAAATTACCACTTTTCCCAGATTATCGGGACCTCGCGGCTCTTATCGGAACGTTCGTTTTAAATGATAAATAAATATTAAACTTTGCTACTTTTTTTAATTCAGCCTCTTATATATAATGCACATATATGTATGCAAATTTATATATATAAAAAAAATCAACATTCATTTTGTGCTGTTGTTGTTCATTTTGTTGCACTATGACTGCAAACTTACATTAACATTAAAAAATACAATATTATTTATATTTAAAAAGCTAGACTCAAGAACTTAACGTTGCGGCTATATTATGCAAGATTCTCATCACAACTTATTACAAACATTACTATTTTTACTTGTATGAAAAAAAATAATAATAATAAACACTAAAAATATACCACAAGGCATTGTTTTATGGCTAATATATGCTTATAATAACATTATTTTCGTAGACTATTATAATATATCTGTTTTGATAAAATCTTAATATAAAAGAAAATTACATAGTATTCTCACTGGAGACTTTATGGTCGAGCAAGTAAAATTTCATTTCTTTAAATTCGATATCTTTATACTTAAAAAAAAATTCGTCTGTCTTTTTTGATCATAAAAAATATATATGTCGACGATAAGAATTATTCTATACTTTAAAATGTCTCGTTCGTTGAAAATTGATTTTGAATTGTTTTAAGATATTTATTTCTGTACTTAAAGAAAACCCCAATTAAACGAAGAAGAAAATATTGAAAAATATTAATAATTATAGACCGGTTGCACTCATATTTAAGAGCTGCCATTTTGTTGGTCAGGAATACATAAGCCAGCATAGGAAAAACGTTATTTTTATTCTTTTAATAGCAAAAGAAGCTTCAAACCTCAATCAAAACCTTATTTCTAGCTCCTAATAACTTCAAAGAATATGAGCAAAATTCTTTCAGTTGAAATAAACTCTTTTAATGTAAAAAATTGGGAGAAATGATGTTTCCCCTATGCTGGGCAGTGCAGTAGTCACCACAAACATGGCGACAAAGCGCAAGGATGTGCAAGGGGTCTATATGAAAATATCTTCATATTTTAAAAGTTACAACTGAATAAATTTAAATTAAAATAAAACGCAAGCAATTTTAATTTCAAAATTTCCTGTCTAGACTTTTTTTTTCTCTCTCTCTCTCTCTTTTCAAAATCAAAGAATTTTGTACGAAGAGGACAATTCAAAGTTTTTAAATACACAACAAATTTTCTATTAGTAGATTTTGAAACTACACATGACAAATGGATTTGTCATCAAATTTTGTGTCATTTTAGAGAGCGTACTAAGTAAATAATAATAAAAAAAAAAAAGAAAAAAAAAAGAAAAAAAAAGAAAGAAAGAAAGAAGAAAAAAAGATAACAAGGCATAGAAAACATGAAACAACAAATTCTTTTTAATTATTAAACACAAAATGGGATCTACAAAACTGATGATAATTTTTACCAGAAATGTGGCCCCCCAAGAGAGCGTGAAAAAACTGTAAAATATGCAATTCGCATCAGAAACAGGCAAAAATTAGTATGAAAATGTTGTGCGGGTTGCATAAATTAAAATTTTTTGATCACTGTTACGGCGCTACAGTTGGGTTTTGAGACCAAATAATATTATTTATGTAAGTCCCATTATGTTTTTTGTGATAAATGCTAATGTTTTCATGTTGTATGTGCCTTTAAGGGAAGGACATCATTGAAGTACGTGAGGAAAAAATATTTATATAACGTTGCACATAAATATTCTATTTATGCCATTCTTCAATATAACATTATGCAGTGTGTAAACGTTGACTAAAATTTTTATATCAGGTTCCTGTCATTACACCTTTTAGTTAATTATCTCTTTCTTGAGCAGTTGATATAATATAAATTTTCTAGTAATATTTTGTTTTGCATTTCAATTAAGAATAATTAGTATTATCAAATATCATGGTCATTATTTTCTTTGAAGAACATTACAATACGGCTATTTTAAATTTGAACATACAATTCTTGACTATAGGAAGAGTTTTCATTTTCATTATATAAATTAAATGGTTTCAACCAACCAAAACTGTTTTAACAATTGAAGCTATAGGTTGATTGTTATTGCACCTTTAAGTCCCCACGCTACATAATAGAGTTTCACGAGAAATTGTACAATTTTGCACATGTCTGCATGCCTGCATGCCTGCCTGCCTGCTTGCACTATATACTAGAGTAGGAAGCTTTAGACACAAAATTGAGACACGCTCAACATCAATGAAAGCATGCCAAAATTCTCACACAATATATAAAAAAAAAAAAAAACTTTTTCCTTCCTAAAAGTTTAACTTTTTATTTTGTAGGATTAGTTATTTTTCCTTTATTTTTTTTCTTTACGTTAGATAATTTTGGCAAAGTGCCTTCATTTTCGTTGTATATAAAAAAGTAAAATATATTAAAAAGAAAAAGCTTACATATGAAAAGAAAATTTGTAATAAGATGAAAATGAAAATGTGGTAAGAATAAGGAATGAAATTTGTGATAAAATGACTACGAGAAGTTCAATTATTTATAATGAACAATAAATTAAGTGTTACTATTCTGTAGTGTTACTATACAGCATATTTATACTAAATAATACGTTTTGTTTGTTTATTTGTGTGGTAAAAGTTACAATACTGTATAACTTGATTTATTTTGCGGTGTGCAAACTAATTGTGATATGTACATTTTGCGAAAGGTTTGCATTGCGTTATTATTTCAACGTATTTTGCCGCCAGCCTAAAATTGTTTATAAATAATTTAAATTTTGATAGAGTATATTTTAATAAGCATAACATTCATAAAATATTTTAGATTGTATAGTTTTTCATCATGTAAATATAAACTAGAGAACTCAAATACAGAAGGGTAAAATATGCAAATTCTGTACGAAAATTATTTTTTATTATCTTTTTTCAAAATAAACTTGGAAGCGAATTCAAATATTATTTATTTTCGATTTTTTTTATCTATAAGCTTGATTGGACACGTTTGTCTCAATTTAATAAGTTTCATAAAATTTCATTAAAAACTATTCTGCAGTAGCATCCTTGAGTTTATTGATTAAACTTATGATAAAATGATTTATAAACTTTGAAAATGGTGCATAAATAAATTCAATAGTCTATTAACTGCAGGTTGTATGAAATAAAATGTAGATCAATACGAAGTGAAGTAATTTTTGTTGATACAGCTCGGTCTTATTGGTAACTTAAAGTGATATTATTAATTAAATATATAACATTTTTTGTTTATGCAATAAAATAACACAAAAAACGTTGATAACACAAAAGTAACACCCACCTTGAGAGCCCTTGCTACGTCAGGTGGGAACTGCATGAGCGGGGCTGAAGACATACGTCTGTAAATTCTGTCCACGAATATGCCTGCCCTGATGGCGTGAGCCACGGACCGGAACTTTGGTTTCTCATCAGCTCGACGTCGCTGATTGGCCAGTTGTCTAGTGAAAGTGGAAGCGAGCCACTCTCGCACCTCGTGTGGTACCGCATCAGGCTGCACCTCGCTCAACTCGTCATCCTCGTCCGCCAAACGCCTGCACGTGAAAAACACAAAACATGTTAATTTCTGAGCACCAGTGTACTACGAGTGATTTGTAATCATGAGTGCTCATTCTCTCCAAAATTATAAAATATAAAAAAGTTACTTTGAATCCAATGACAATATTACTTGAATAAATATATAATATATTCAAATAATTAGCTTTATTACAAAATAATATTATAATTAAATAACAATTCATAAAATAGTTAATTATAAGCACACGTAACTACAATTGAATCACTCTAAATAGTAAATTATTATATTTATATATAAATAATTACAACATGCTATTGTGTATTAGTTATTTTGAAAAGGGTTATTATAATAATGAATGTAATTGATTGATATCGTGTCTTTTCAATGAACATTCACAGCACAGTGTCATTCGTTATAATAGTAGATATGTTTTCATTTATCATACCGTTACCTGAGTTGATCCAGAAGATTAATATTATAATCTTAAGTTTTTGTTACATTGTAATTAAAAAAAAAATCATAGTGTGTTAATTGAAAAAAAAGCTTAATCTTTCTTCACAAATAATTAATTATAAAGCAACCCATTGAAACATAAAAATATTTAAAGCGTTCCCAAAAAAGATGTGTATTTTATACATATTAGCAAATAAGTTTAGTAAATACATGTTAGTTAAAAAATATATAATTCTTCCACATGTTATTTTAATTTATTTTGAATGAGTATAAAATCAAATATTAAATATCAGTATTTTGAACGCTATGTATATAGGATATTATATTTTTTAATGTCATAATATTAAAATATGAATTTTAACAGATTTGATTTGTGACACTATAATAATAATTTATTATGACTATGTTATCATTACAGGCATTGCATGATATTAAAGGCTACTTTACTATCGTACGTAAATGGCCTGTATTAATATGGAGTATCATATTAATTATCTCCATATGAATGCATTGTATGGTAATTAGACAAGGCATTCTATATATATATATATATATATATATATATATATATATATATATATATATATATATATATATATATATATATATATATATATATATATATATATATATATATATATATAAATCACCTTTAGATTAAAAAATATCGATGTTGTGGCGATGAAAATGTCTATCTCGTAATTTGTCACGAGAAGCAAAATATTTATCTCGTTTTTTGTCACGAGAAGATATTTGTTAGTCGAGCGCCATCTACATAGCGTTCGGAATCGAGATAGACATTTGCTTCTCGTGATAAAATACGAGATAGACATTTTATTTGCAACAACATCGATATATATATATATATATATTTATATAAAAATTATATCACAGTGTCTACAAATTTCTTATCGTTATATAACGATGATTACATATTATTTTTTATAACTAAAAACAGAGTATTGACACCCATTACATTTTTTTTTCATATACATTTTAAACCAAATATGACCATTTTTATGATATTCTCATTTACATATAATATATAGTTCAGACATAACACATTAAGGTAAAGATCAGTTTAAAAGTGTGTAAAATATAATAAAAGTAGAAAATATTCATTATAAAAGTTCATATAACACGCGTAGTGAATATTAAATTAATAAAAGGTTATGTATAAAATTTTAACAATGCTAAAATAATAATAATTTGAACATTACATTTTGTGCGTTGTTGTATATCAAAATGATGTGGGTAAAATTCTTTAACCAATCAATAATAATGACTAGACCAATTTGCATGATAATAGCTAAATTTACAACTGAAAATTAGCTACTATACATGTATGACTTTTTTTTTTCCGTATGTTTCAATGTACCAATTTTAACTTTGTAATTAGACTTAATTTAGTTTGTAAAAATATTATAATATATCGTCATATATATACAATTATTTAATTAAGTTTCCCAATTCCAGTTAATTTGCATATAATTATATTTTAGAGAATGGTAAAGGATCATTATGCTACAAAATAATAATAATTAATATAATATTAAAACAAATAAAAGTTATAAATTTGAATGAGGAGTAAAACTTCAATAGACCATTAAATATTATTTATTTTGTATATTATTATGGTACAGTACATTGAATAGAAACACTGAAAAGTATGTTTTCAATACATGAGTTTGGTATATCGTTCCTCAGCATTTTTTCCCAATTCTTAGTATTTTTCTATTTTTAACATTTGCAGGAGTATCCGATACAATTTTGCAATCACATTAGGTAAAAAAAAGGGTTAAAAACTACAAAATTTCAACGTAAAAAGAAATGAAATTTTTGGAAAGATCTATATTAAAGAAAACATTGTATCAGTGAAAGATGGTAACCTTTCATCGTGCACCTTTTATATAAAATATGAAGAATTCAAAATTTATATAACTTCGAGTGTAACGAAACAAAAACTTCAGTGAACGAGAAAATTTTCTCTTTTTCCACATCAAATATTCTTAAATTTTATTTAAATATTTTTTTATACGTTATTTTGTTTGTTTATTTTTTACTCTATTTTATGCATCACTTCTTTATAAAGTTTTTAAATGTATTTTTTTGTTTCTTTTTCTTTAGCTATTCTCTTTTTATTCTATTGTAAATATGTAGTGTAGAAAATTGTAAAATTCAATATTATAGGTTCAACAATAAAATGATAAATTATATAATTTCAACTCACTTTTGTCACCACTGTATATGACGTCACTGTTCTAAATCTGGGTGAATTAGCGAGTATTTATAATTTATCCGATTAAAAATGTATATTTTTGCTTTTTATATCAATATTTTAATATATTATGAATGAATGTTTTTATTTATATATATTTTAATGCATAGAATTAATATTTGCCCGATATTTTCATTCTGTTTTTTTATTTATAGAATTCCAATATTTATAATCTAAATATTATATTAATAACTATGGATTACGTATTTCAAGTCCTACGAAACACGATTATTATTTTTAAATATAGAAACTTTGATATATTTTTATTTTATAATATCATGATAATTGATAATTATTTTTAGATTCATTCATAGAATTTCAAATTATAATAAAATCCATATTATGTTTGTATAAACTTTTAGTACTATTATTTTATTTCATTTTTATTTTGATTATTTTTGTTTAGTTGCATTTTCCAGTTATGACCTGTTCACACGGAGCAATATTTTCACGGCGCAATAATTTTAATGACATAAAATTTTAACACAGATTACATGCAATCAAACATACTGCACATCAAAACTGTTGCTCCATTCAAAAGTGATTTTAGAGGAATTCACTTGATGTAACTTGCAAGATCGTAAATTATTTGCAACTACGAAAAAAGTACGAAAAAAGTATTCAAATTTTTTACATTTACAATTTATTAACCTCAATTTGAACACAAAGATCGTAAATGATTAGGTAATGGCCTGTTCACATGATGTAATAAATTTGATTACATCATTTTTTTTTATTGTAGGTTCCAAAATTCATTTCATATTTAAAATATTGCACCACGTGAACAGGTCATAATATTGCAATTATTATAACAACTCTACTCTATATTAAAAGTCTATAAAACCTTAAAAAACATTTGTTCAGTACTTCAACTCGTCTGCAAAATATTGTTAGTATCACGCAGAGATTATTAAATTGCAAAAAAAAACACATATATAATAAAAAAAATAATAATAAAAAAAAAGTTGTATAACAAAGGATTATCATCATAATACCGACTGTTACCATCACTGATTTTTTTTTGTTCTTCTGAATTTCCTCATATCATTTATCATGTGAATTCATGACGTCATTTTCTGATTAATGATGAAATATTTTATATATTTTTTGTTACGTTACAAATTTTTGTAGTACGTACCAGTCAAATGTTACAATCAAAACTAAAATGATGTAAATTATTTGAATAATAGTATACGTCATTTCATATCCGATATATTAAGGTTAGAATAGAAAGGGATATATAATTTTTTTTTTTTTTTTTTTTTTTTTTTACCCCTGTATATAAATGTCTATATATAAAGAAAGTGCGTGTGGAGTTTACAATGCAGAAGAATTACATCTTCCTTCCTGCTTTTGCGTGAGTAACTTCGCTTACTCGTCTTGAATATTTCATAGAAAATATATTATAGAATTGTAATTTAATTCTTTATTAATACTATATTATTATTCATGTGATTTCAGTTATATTAAATTAGGAATATAATATTTACCTATATGTTGTATATTATCAAGAGAATATGTGCAATATTGTTTGTTTTATTTCATTAGTTCGAGCTCTAATATGCAAATTAGTATCAATAATTAAATTTTCTATTGAATAAAATGTTACCATATGTCTGCAGATTGTATGATTAGTGTAAGATGTATTTAGGTCTGCAAAATGTCTACAATAAAAAAAAAATAAAAAAAAAATAAACGTTTTATCAAAGCTCCTAGATAAAAGCTTTTTTTTTAACATTATTTATTGCGTAATTAATTAATAAAATATACGGTTATCAACATCCGTGCGAAAGAATGATAAAAGCATAACATCCGATTATATTTCATAATATTTCTTATCGTATATATATATATAAATATTATTAATAAGTTTTACGATAAATCAATATTTTATGTTTCTATATAGTAACTTGAAAAGATTGCAACTTAATTGCACGTTACTCGCATGAAAATCCAATAAAAAAATCTTTGTGATGTTATGTTATATATAAGCAAACTGGATAATATAAAAACTTATTTATGAAGCCATAATAACTTTATTATAATATCAAAGCGT
Organism: Ecdyonurus torrentis; assembly: GCA_949318235.1. Taxonomy (NCBI): domain Eukaryota; kingdom Metazoa; phylum Arthropoda; class Insecta; order Ephemeroptera; family Heptageniidae; genus Ecdyonurus; species Ecdyonurus torrentis. The sequence continues at coordinate 31,847,529 of OX439130.1, forward strand.
GTATGAGATTCTTCTTTAATTACTTGCAAGATTGTTGTAATATCGGAAAATTTTATTTATACAAAATAGCAATTTTGTAATTTACTTTAAAGTTTTCGAGTAACAATTTACTTTTAATCAATATCTCATGTTAATAATAGAGAATCAAAATTCAATGATTATAATTACTTTTACGTTACATATTTTTTTCTTTCTAATCTTTTCAAATATAAAAACGTAAATAAAATGTACATACATTGCCATAATTTTTTTTAACTCTTATTTGCCTTTATTCTAACGAAAAAGAGTTTTTTTTTTATGTATGTACGTTTACGTGTACGTATGTACGCAATACAAAAAATAAATAAACAAACAAAAATTTAAATAAACTGTATTGAGCTATGTTATAATAACAAACATCAAAGCTAAGTAAATAAATAATTCATATTTATTTATATATTTTTTTCCATCTAAATAAAAATAATTCTGTATTCAAATATTGTTTTTATTTTAAATGGCATTTTCATGAATTAAATTGAATTCAAATACTAACTTTATTTGTAAAAACAAATTAATAATATCATATTGCAAACAAAAAGTTATTTTAAGCCCACCGAGTTTTGTTTTAATCATGAGTAAAATTTATTATGATATTTCTGATTTATACAAATGCTGTAATCTCTACGTAAAATATAATAGTTAATTTGAAATATAGGGAAAAGATAATAAACATTTCTTACAATAAAATTAATTGAAAGTTATATTTTATATATATATATATATATATATATATATATATATATATATATATATATATATATATATATATATATATATATATATATATAATATTTGATTACAATACGATATTATTATATCATAATTAATATTGGAATATGTCTCTCATTTTTAATTATTAAATACGTTGTAAACATCTGTTATAGAATGAGATATATTTATATCTCTTATTTTATAAATTATATAACAATAAATAAAATTTATTTAATAATAACGAAATGAGAATCAAAATTTTAAATAAAATACAAGGAAATTACATTTATAGGTCTTCGTTTTAATTTCAAATAAATATAATTTCCATTCAAAATATAAATAAGGATGTTCAAATATGAAATATAATAAAATTTATTTATATATTTGATACATAATTTAAAAACAATTACAACGTCAATTTTTGAAAGTTAAGAAAGATAATATTTCTTGTACAATTTATCATTTAAAAACATTAATCAGAGATGTAAAATCTTCAATAAACAATTAATGTCGTTTTTAGATTGATTAGAAATGACGAAGATTAATGTTTTGTTTTAATACTTCCAAATCTGATTGTTTTTTTGCTTGGTAATATAAAGCTACAAGCTTTTATATAGAATGTTTGTGTTGATGGTAAAATAATAACACTTAAAATACGTTTCAAGGAGATGCGTATTTTATGAATGTACGGAATATGAAAAGTGACATGAAGTTTTTTTTTATGTATTTTTTGTTATTTTTAAAGAAAGCAGTTCAATTTACTTACAACTTATTTTTCAGTTATACTACTCGCTTATGTGATTTTTAACAGTATATTCTGATTGCAAAAGTAATGAAGTAAACAAATTTTAATTCTGAAATGTATTTTTTTTTATCCACCAGTATTTCTCTCGTTGTTGTTGTTTTTTTTTTTTTTTTTTTGCAATACAATTACACTATACAGTATGTAGTCCAAGCCTAATTATGACAGGTAATTTTGTACGTATTAGTGCGAAGAAAAAATAAATAAAAATAAATGAATGGCAACATATTGATCATTATATAATATTTTACTCCTAATCCCTCGTATAAATGTTTTTTTACTTTTTTTTAGGGGGAATGAAGAAACAAGAAACATATAAAAATTGTTGCTATATACTATATGTTTAAAATTGATATTTTGTTTTAATTATAGCACAATTAATTCTTGCAATTCATACTTGTAGATAAAGTTTTGTTTGATCTAATTGTTTCACACTAAAAAATAGACGTGTATAATCGACGTTCTAAACGTTGAAAAGCTTGTACACAGTTTCGTCATGCTTTAAACGTTGATATTTAACGCTTACGTGTGACGTCACAAACGTTTATAATCAACGCTTAGTTACAATTAGATGAAAAAGAACCAAACTCAACTGGTAATTAGTATATACTGTATCATAAATTTATGGATGACCGATTCGGGTACGAAAAATCGAGTTACATCCAAAAATGCAATAAAATTTCTAACGGGTTGGTAACTTTTCGAAAAAAACGCACTTTTTGGGCAGAAATAAAAAAAACTCAAAATTTTTTTTTCGTTGATTCTAGTTAAAGAATAAAAAATAAACACTATTTATTCTTATGCATATTTTGATTTTTCGCATAGAACACAGGAAATTGTGTAAAGTAAGTTTTTATATTATTTCTAATTAGGTGGAGAAGGACGTTTATTCCGTTGAAAATTGATAGTTTTTATCAACTCTATTTATGCTAATAAATCAACGTTTAAAGTGAAATTGTACTTAAGCGTTGAGTTTTCAATACAATAAAAGTTGAGTTTTGAAACGTTAAATATCAACACTTATAACCGTTGAAAAAACACTTATTCCGTTGATTACTAACGAAATTTTTTAGTGTGTTAATTAACCAATATGTTACTAAAATTAAGTTACTGAAAACAATTTATTTTAGTTTTTAAGACAAAGCTTGCAATACAAAATTTTCTTTTCATAGTACTTTATATTTAAATAAAGCTTGAAATAGAACATTTAAAGCTAAATATGTTTATATAAAATAAAATGTAGAACATCTACTATGATAGTGTATGTATTACAAAAGTTACAACTAAAAATAAACTCATGGAATGATTGATAACTATGCGTGCTTATAGTAAATTTATATGTAAAAAAAAAAAAAATCTTCCACTTTTTAACTATAGCGAATTCACAAAAAGATTAGAATTGTCTCTTTTTTTTTAATGTAAAAATAAAGTTAAAATTTGCTCTCGGGTATGGAACTAACTTAAGAATAAGATTTAACAAAACTTTCTTTTAGACCACAATAGTAAGTTTTACGTCATAAATAATGTTTTATTATTCGTATAAGAACGAACGCTTTGGATTCTTTAAACTGAGTATATGTGATTCTCTATTAGATATAAAATTTATTACTTTATTTATTTTGCTTCTTTTTTTTTTTAATAGGTAAGTTATAGGATAATATTTTGTTATGTCAAAAGCTATTGCTTTACTGCTACAGTATCTTAATTATTTAATAATTAATTGCTCCCGGAGTAATTAGAAACTGAATTAAATTCTAAATCAGAATTCATAAATATATTCATTATGTAGTTTTAATATTTAAAATTATTGCTGGCCTTACGATTGGAAGTTTGAAAACTTCTTTATTTTCATGTACACTTGAAAATTCTTCTTCTTGATTATTTCTTTTTTTTTAATTGACAAGTAAAAAGTATAAAAGGAGGAAAGTGAGGAATTGGTAAATTTGCGACTGGAAATCATAAACATTAAAAGCAAAACACACGTGATTCAGTGCTTTTATTTTTTCCCATAATAAAAATAAATGTTGAACTTATAATCTAAAGTTTTAGGAAAAATCTTACTGACTCTACTTTTAATTAAATACACTTTATATATGCTAAAAATAAAATTAAAAAAATATAATTCTTGCAGTCAATTAAAATGTTAAACATATTGTAAAATATGCGGTCGATATTTAAGAAGATGGTGTGCTTACGTGGTGATAAGCAAAAAGCAGAAAGTGAATGTTGGGGGTGGCTGAGGGGGTAGAATGGGGGCAAGTTTTAACCCGTATCTGGCACGAGCAAGGTGCACGACTGTGCGCCAAAACCAAAGTAACAGAGTGGTTTAATTCAAATAACTTTTTTTTTGTCGTATTCACTTTCTGTTACTGACTTCAAATTTAAAGTCAAAATTAATTTTATTTTAACGTACCTAATAAATAGTTGATTGAAATTTGATATGTTAAAACACGTCACATACCGATACCTCAAATATCAGCTATTTTAAATGGGATATATATACTACTTTAAATTAAAACCAATTTTATATCACTCAGAAACATGCTAAATGAGAAAATGTTACAATTTCATAAATTTATATATTTGAATCTCATGATAGCTCATACATCAAATTAGAAATTACTTTAGTGTGTTCAAGAGGTACAGCTTTTATGTTATGAGTAAATGAGATTTATGTATACCTCTGCTTGTAAATATAAAGTTTGAGGTTACTAAATTCTAATATCAATTATTTTATATACAACGCACTGATTAAAACACATTAATATTTAATCATGTATAAAATAATATTAGTGTCAAAATACTCCGATACTTGGTATAAGTGTGTAGTAAGTAATCACGTGGTTTCTAAATCGATACCAACACAATTTTATAACTACATATAATAATAAAACCTATATTATTACAAAACTCATCCCGATATAATAATTTGAAAGCATTTTTATCCCCTTCCTCACTACGGATCTCAATCACACACACACACACACACACACACACACACACACACACACACACACACACACACACACACACACACACACACACACACACACACACACACACACACACACACACACACACTCACACACTATATATATATATATATATATATATATATATATATATATATATATATATATATATATATATATATATATATATATATATATATATATATATATATATATATATATATAAAAATATATATATATATATATATATATATATATATATATAATATACACCACACACATCAAGACTTTAGTATTTATTGATGGAAAAAGTTATTAATCTTTTACTTTTTTTTACTTTAATTAATTAATAATGTTTCAATCTAAAGATAATATTGTCACTTTTGAAGTATACTTTTTATAGCTTCATCAGTTTAAAGTAATAAACTTCTATATTTTTTAGTGATATAAATTTCTTTTGGGGATATATATTTTTCAAAGTATTTATGTAATTTTTAATTATTAGTGCTGTTTCATAATTACAATTAATTTTTCACGTGACATCATACTTCTTATTTTTATATGTATCATATTTTTGTATATAATTTGGAATTTTATTCGAAAAAAGCTACCGAGTCTAAATTTTAGAAGTGAAATTTATTATTTACGGATAACATGCACTTTTCTAATTATAGTTACTATTTCTTTCGTATTGTAAAAGAAACATTTAAAAAATCATAAAAATTGGTTTGTATTTTTTTATGTATATAAGTTAGAAACATGTTAAATAATTTTTCATGTATATGGAGGATTTTTTTTTTTTTTTTTTCAGTCAGTATTCATTTAAGTTTTCTGTATAGTGCTAAAGTTTTAAAGTGTTTTAAAGTTAAAGCTTCATTTCTTTGAGTATAACTAGCAAGTACACATAACTAAATACGTCCCATGTGTCTGTCTACATTATATTAAACTTGTAAAATGTTAACATACACATTTAAACTTAAGCTTTTGTCTGCGCTGTATACTGTACCGTGTACAGCATGCACGATGAAAAGTAAAGAGAATTATAAAATAAAGTAAACATTGTAATTTCAAGTCAAGTACTTGTTTCATGGTGTGTCAAATCCTAAATTTTATATACAATGTTATAATATAAGTATACGCAGAGTTACGTTTTTGTAAAGCTTTACATTTTAATATTTAACAATAATTGTCATATTCTAGACTTGGAATATCTTTGTTTATTTTGTCTATTTGATAATGACGGCGAAAAGGTTAAGACTTTTTTTTACCCAAAATAATTTTTAACAGTACTTCTATTACTTAACAATTTTTTAAAGTTCATACAACAATTAATAATATATTTGCATAACTATTAAATCAAAGTTACGCGCCGTAAAGTAAACATAAATTTTACATCTTTTTAAGCATTACTTCCTTGTCTGAAATTTTATGTAGTATTCATACGCAAATAACAATGAGAATGTAAATTACACTTGAATCAAATAATAAAAATATGTAGATAACTGTAATAACTGTGTACGTTACAACCAGCAGATGGAAATTCACGCAAAATATCAAATAATTATTTTTATAAGGAATTTTCAAATCATTATTCGATATTATGAAATCAAGTATAATAGTTACAAAAAAGTGGATTTATAATAGTTTTGAAAACAGAAACGATTGCTAAAAATACACGCAAAAGATGAAAAATTGAGAGTAATTTTGCAACTAACAGGAACGTAACTATTATGCTGAGTGCCTTTTGTTCTTCGAATGCAGATGTGGACACATTCAATAACAACTCTAGACTTTTTTGTTTCACCATCAAATCAGTGAACTGAATAGAAAACTTTTTAGAAATGACTCTCATCCACTTTTGCACTGATAACAATGACTGCTATTAAATACTACCTTTATATAAATATACTATTACACAAACAATGAATGCACTATTTTATCATTCTTATTATTGAAACTTTTTATTTAATTAATGAATATTTTTATAACAATGACATAATTAAAAAAAAAAGTATTTTTAATCTATTTTTTCTACCTTGCCATATAGTGCACATTTATAATTAAAATTATATAAAATACAATTATTTCCTATTATATCTGTAATACTTATGAAATCTTTTCAAATCACATAACATTTGAAAAAGTTTGAAGGGTGCAGTTAAAACTTCTCTGAAACACACATTTCTTTCTAACCCACTTATTTAAATTTATTCATTTCATTAGTATTTTGAATTGTAATATTAATGCTGTTCGTAAACCCTGCACCAAAAATGACGATCGCCTATGGTTATTCAAATGGAATGCGCATTTTTTGGTGCAAGAGAACAAGGTTTAAGAACAGCATTATTGTTCGTTACTTTTGCACTGAATGTTTAAATTGCACGATATAATTAAAAATAAAAATACTGATAAAAAATGATATTTTTAGAACTTTATAATTAGATTTATCTTTTTATTATAATTTGTATCCGATGCTTAAGTATTTCTATTGATGATGTAATACTTAACCCTCCTGATTTTACTCTAACAAGACGAGAGGGTTGTAAATCAGTCAGGTCACATATATAAGTGAGTCTAAACGTTTAACGTTAAGATGAGTTTAACACGCCACATCATATAATTGTGACACATAAAATCGATAGTATACATTGTTTTAGCTCGTATTTCTCAATCGACTCTACTAGATGTTTTGAAATAAAGTATATTTTGTCATTTTATTGACTGATTTCCTTGCATTGCAAAGTTTACTGCAGCGTAGGGAAAAAAATATTACGTAAATAATTACATATAAAAATACGAATAAATTGAACTATTTTTAAATCGTAATATTATTCTATGTAAAAATATTGAGCAAGTTTACTTTATATAACTTTTAATATTAAATAAAAAATATACCGCATAGTAAATCTATTTTAATACTTATTTGTTTAAAAGATTGTTTAATTAAATATCAATAAAACTCTTATATATAAAAACTTTTAAAAACTTGATTAAAATTTATATAGTTAAAATATAAAGTATTCAACTTTGCCCTGCAGAAAAGAAGTTATTTATATGTAAAACATTGTCAACTTATTTAATTAATTTTCATATATATTAAATAAATTTTATTTCTCATAAAAATGAAATATAAAGTTGTATGGTAAAGCTTTTCAGAAAAAAAAAAGTTTTTATTTTTTAATGTTTTTAGCTCGTAGATTTGTTTAGATTTATATACATACAAGTAGCTTTCTGAGAAGTTATGAATAATAAATATTTAATACAACCATAAAGTTATACTTTTTTTTTTCTTCGAGTATACTTGACATGTGTAAGTATAAGGTTTTTTATATAAATTATAAATATTATTTTTTATATCAAATGAATTAAAAATAATGTAAAAATTTTAGTAACATATTATATTGGTTATAATTTGTTTATAGTTTCATATTCCGTCAAATTGGGTTTCCAATAAAAATACTTTTAGTTAAGGGTTAAAATTTCAAATTATTTTGCTGTAAATATTGATCAAATAATTAATCATATACGTACGTACACAAGATTGTAATAATACATACATAGGGTATATTACATAATTTAAATGATATTTTTCTCATAAGAATAATATTGCAAATTTAAAACGAATGGTAAATTATCAAAACTGTCACAAATATAAATAGTAAATACCAATGTAATTTTATTGCAATATTTAATAGATTTTATACATATGATTTCAATAAGTTTGTATATTTTATTTTATAATTTATATGATATTTTCAATGAATAAATATCATGCCTTATGCTCACTGTACGTGAATAGAAACCGTTTCATGTTTGTACATAAAATAACAACGTCAAGTTCATTTCATTACTGTGACATAATTGGAATATTTTATAATTTATTCTATATTTGGCAAGTATAAGAATAATCATTTTAATTTTTTATGTTATAGTTATTTTTTAATATTTTAGTATTAACTAATAAAGGAACAACTGTTTTGGGGCTGACTTTAAGCGATTTCGGTCACATCCGCTTCCGTTTCTTCTTCCTACGCATGCGCAGTACGTCGAAACGGAAGCGGATATGAGTGAAATTGCTTATAGTCAGCTTCAAAATAGTTGTTCATTAATTAGTCAATAATAAAAAAAAAATAGAAAGCAACAAAAATTCTGACACTCTAATTTAAAATTTAAAGCAAAAATCACAAAATATATATTTTTAAAGTAAATTTACTCTCATTATATCACACTGTAGCAAATATTTGCTGCAATTTTACACACAATTAACATGAAATAATTTGTATATATTATCATAAATAATTTATTTTAGCAGCTATGCTTGCGTCAACTTAAACATTTTAATAATGACTTTGTTTTTAATTCTTTAAATTTTTTTGTCTATACTTCACTTAACGATTTTTTTATATAGTTTTGAATATTTATAATTACTATTGTGGTAAAAATATTAAAGTTAAATTTTAACGTTTTTTTAATGATTTCACTACATGTATGTATGTGCGTTTCATTTTAAATCAATATTAACCTCAAATGTATGTTCAACAGAATGTATAAAACTTTTATATTTTAATAAAAATTACATTCATTATTATTGAAAAATGTTTTTATTATAAACTATATTACAAAAAATATATATATTTTTTTATATTAAAAGTTATTTCAAGAGTTTAATATATTAATTAATGGTACAAAGAATAAGAGTATATTTTAACAAGTTCTCATTAAAAAAAGGTTAAAAAAACTTTTAATTAAACAATTTAATGAGATTGTAATAAATTTTTAATTATGAAAAAAAAACTGAATTTTACTTTTTTTTTTTATTTTTTTTTTTTAGTATTAGAATTAGAATTAACTTGGTCGTACGTTAGTATATTTTTACCTTTATAAGTTTAGTTAGATTGTTGTCGTGCGTCACGCTACCTCAATATATTAGTTGTCCCAACTGACTAATTTAAACAAAATGTTAATGCAATATTATATGTTGCTAAATTTATCAATAACCTTCTTTAGATATGCATTGCGATCCGTCTTAAGGGATTAATTTAATGTACAGTAGAATGATCTCATAGCATAGAATAGTTAAAATTGAATACAAATTACGATCAATATTTTAAAATGCTATATAGTATATAATATAGATTTTTAATTAGTGTTAAAAAGTGTCTTTAACGTATGAAACATCGCAAATGCTTTCTAAAGAAAAGCGGTGTTTGTGATTTGAGAGGTTTTAAGGTGCAAAATATAATTAATTTTAAATATTTTTAGGCAAAAAACTTTATAAACTCTAAAGATTTTTTTTTTTTTTTTTTTTTTTTTTTTTTTTTTTTTTAGATAAAAACTAAGTTGTTTGTTATTACATTTAACCTCAAAATGCAAGTGTAGTATTTGTAGTGGAAAGGTTAAAAGTTTGATTTCACACATTGACCTGTTTCAAAAACAATAATGATCTATACATGTTGACTACCGTTTGTTGTTGTTTTTTTGTCAATACATATTCCGTTAAAAGTTACTTTCTTCAAATAAAAGAATCAGTATATAAATAGTTTTATTTGTAACTTTGATTTGAATTTTCCCATAAAATATCCCCTTATTGAAATGCAAAATAATAATACGATGTTATATATATATATTTTTTTTTTACAAGTGAGATGAGAAAGCGAGATGTTTAAGTTGAAGTCTCGGTTAGAATTGGTTTATTGTCAGTTTAAATTGCCTGCGAGAAGTCAGTCTTTGTGGCGTATATCTTCAGTAAGTTTAGCTTCATTTGTTATTCACGAAGCACCGTGGCTTGGCTTCTCGTTCTTTATACCAGCCAGCACAACTAGCGTACTAAATTTACATCATCCCTTATACTTCGTACTTCAAGTCTTATTGTTAGCACATCCGATATTGTTACACAAAAACCAACTGGCGCCATAATATACATACGTAACACGTATGTACATTTTACGACTTTCAACATGATTTTCTGTTACATGGCTGTAAAATTTTAAAAATTTCATAGAGAAATACTTTTGAGCGTATTAGCGGCTAACAATTTTTAATTAAGTCATTTTTTCTTCCATTTATTTTATAATTGTGAAAATATAAATTATATATATATTTTTAATAACCTGATCACGAGTTTGAAGTACATAAAGAAATTCTATTTACGAAGGGGATGAACTATTATGTTTTACAGTGTTTATTATATGAACTATTTATTATAATTGTTCAAAAACCACGTAGTATTTCAAGTCAATTTTCAAATTAGGCTTTTTGTATAAAAAAAATTAAAAAACGCCTTAGTGTGTATGCAAACATTTGAGCATGACTGTATAGCGGAACAGCATGTTAACCCCTTACAATTTTTTTTCAATGATTCCAATACTCCATTTTTCTTATTACATTCTTTATAAAAAATAATATGTACTTATAAACTGACAAGTTATGACAGAAATTAATAAATGTTTCAGACATAGCGTTCAAAAAAACTCTTTTCTATAAAGAAAATCTTCAGTTAAAAAAAAAAAAAATTCTTTTGACTAAAATGAATTTGATGCTTAATAAATTTATTATTTTCGTCATATTTTTACGATATCATTTACTTTTATCGATATATTTAAAACGTGATATGTATACACATTGCTTAACATGATTACAATGTAAATGAAGAACTATTATAAAAAATAGTTTCTTTTTTCTATACTATATATCTACCAGATATAATTTTTATATTGTAAAAATTATGTTATTTTGTAAATAAACGTGCATCAATTTCAATATGTAAGAAACCTCATGCTACCAATAATTTTCTACATAATATTTTGATTTGTTACAATACTACCAAACCTTTGTGTTAGTTATATAATTTTTTTTATCATATTTAAAAGCATAGAAGAAAGAAAAAAAATCTATAAACTAGTCACATATTTTTTTATAATATCTATTATTTTATATCCTGTACAAAGAAAAATTATATTGTTTGATTCCAAAGAAAACGAATTTCTGTTTTAACTATTTTATTTCTCATACTGTTTATTACTTATTACTGTTTATTTATTTTCTAGAAGTAATTCAATGGAAGGAAAATATTTAGTCTTTTTTATTTAACCTTCCATTTATATACTGTCATTATTACGTAAGGAAAACAAGTTATTAAAAAAATTAAAAAAAAAAAAAAAAAAAAAAAAAAACGTCTGTACATAAAAAAAAAAAAATGTTAAATTTTTACATGATGAAAATATAAACCTCCTGTTTTAGTTAACATTTTGGTAAGGAAAGTTGAAGCAGATTACAATTTATTATGTATCATGAAATTTAAAATAAAATGTACAGACATAAATTATTATTTTAATTAAAATCATTGTTGCTATAAATTAAAAACAAATATAATGATTTTATGAATAAAGTGACCAGTAATCAAAATATGAACACAAATGCCCCGTAATGAAAATCAAAGAATTGATTTCAAAAAAAAATAAAAAATATATATTACTTTTCTATTTCTACTTTTTTTTAAAAAACATACGTACTAATTACTATAAAACCTAAAGATAATTCTTATAATATGTATAATTAGTAATATGAATCTACAAAGAAGATGGGCGAATGAAAAAATGCAGTTTTTGTTACGTACTAAAAAAAGTGGTACAAATAGTGAATAAAGGCAATGCGGCGACAGCAGTGGTAGCAAGAGTGATATACAGATTAGCGAGTAAACAAGAAAAGTATAAGTAGAAATACTGTGTGTTTGATAGGCTAAGAAAGAAAAAGAAAAGAGGCAGCAGAACAAACAGGAAGAATATTTTTTTGTGCGATTTAGACTTTTGAATATAAGATTAGTAAACAGTTTAAGTTTTGACATGTTATTTTAACTTTTAACTTTTTTTGTTGAAAATTATCCATGCAAAACTAATAGAATGCTTTACAAACTTTAATGTTTGACGCTAAATACTTCTCAAAATTATATAATATTTTCCTCTTTAGTAACAAGAAATCCAAGAAGGGAAAAAACCTCATATTACAAAGATTACTTTTCTTTCTATATAACATGTCATAACGTTAAAATTTAATAACCTTATATAACATAAAAGACAATATTAAAATAATAATAAAATATTGACATCATTCATTATTACAAAAAAAAAAAAAAAAAAAAAAAAAAAAAAAAGTGACGTCAAGTATTAAAAAAAAATCGATGAACTAGAATTATAATAATAAAAAAAAATCATCATCATCATCAAGTTATCAGTATCATCATCATTCTTGAAGGGAAATTATTAAGAAGATTTGAGGATCGGGCATAACCTGGCCCATACTGGAGCTCGTAGTCTCCTTCGTCTTAAACCCCCTGAAGAGGGTGCTTGTGAAGAGGGGGAAGAATGTCCTGAATCATGTCCAGTAGGTACAGGTGGTGATGATTGTTGTCTGAGTAGAGGTCTCTGCCTGGATAGAAGTCTAGAAGCTACCGTCTTATTGCTCTCCTCACTGCAGCTGTTTTGATCCTCCGAGGTAGTCCCAGATTCCCTGTGTGCATAGCAGCGCCAGCCCAAAAAACTAATGCCGTCCGTTCCAAAACAAAAGCAGCTTTTTTTTTTTTTTTTTTTTTTTCCATATAATAAATACCAGCACCAAAAACATTTCTCAGCATAAAAAAATATATAATATAATATATAGAACAACCTTTTTCTATATTTTTATTTTTTTCATAATAAATAGAATACATACATGCAAAATATTTTATCACAAATAAACGTGCGTGCAAGTAATTTATTTTTTTGGATTAATTGAGCATTGGATAATTTAATTGTTAGAATTTTTTAAACAATTATGCAAATGTATATTTTTATAAAGTAAATAATTGCTTTTGTATTTTATGAGTACATTTGAAATCTAATAATTAATATGATGCTGAAATGTTTATAAAAGGCAGAATTTAAAAACTAATCGTTCGTATCATTGTTTTTATATATGCATTTTATAAATCATAAAATTATACTATATGTAATAATTTTGATGAAGAAAAACAGAAAACTTGTAATTTATCAAAGAAAAAAATTATATATAGATTAAAGTATAGGAAAAAGGGAGAAGAATAGCAACAAGAAAGTAACTTTTCAAAGTTTGTCCCGATACCAAAACGTCTATTCCATATGATATAAACATGAACAAACGCTTTAAGGCAATAATATGTTAATAAACAACAAACTTTTGGCTCTGATATGCAGATTAAAACTTGTTAAAACATTTCAATTTACTTTGGTTAGCTTTAGTTTAACTTAAATGTAAATAATTACACACATATGCTTATCCTTATAGAGTTGAACAATATACTAATTAATAAACTTTTGTATATTATAAGAAAGTATTAACGTAGAAACTTAATAATAAATTCTTTTTGAATACACGTGTAATATGTAAGTATAGGATTTAAAGTAAATTTTCATGCGTATAATATAAACTAGAATTACTATAAAATTAGCTTAAAACAATGAAGATGGATTAAACTATATATAAAGTTTGCTTTCAAATTATGATGAATATTATCTAAAAATATATTATATATATATATATATATATATAAAAAATCTTTCATGTCACTGTTATTACAAAGTTAAGCTTTTCTCGTGAAGTGAAAATAGATTATTAATTTATACAAAACGGAAAGAGAATGAACTTTTATGCAAAGACAGAAATGAGCATTTTTTTTATATATAAATATATTCTATGAGATTATAGAAAATTGTTTTATTAAAATTTTACTTGCAAAAGAACTTTTATTTTATAATATTCTCTCTCTCTCTCTCTCTCTCTCTCTCTCTCTCTCTCTCTCTCTCTCTCTTCACTTACTCACTCTGTATAATAAAAAGGAAATTTTAATCTTAATCTTTTCTAAAAATGGATTTGAAAAATAAAATTGTGATAAAGTGGATGTACTGCTGAATACATATTGAAGAGAGAGAGAGAGAGAGAGAGAGAGAGAGAGAGAGAGAGAGAGAGAGAGAGAGAGAGAGAGAGAGAGAGAGAGAGAGAGAGAGAAAAGAGGATTTTTGTATTTGTACATTAACTATACAAGTACGACTAAGTTATTTCAGGTAAGCAGTTCTTCGAACTTTTTTTAAGATTTTCAAGTTTTCAACTGACATCAATTTTCATTGAACATTATACAGAAGGTAAGAACTAAATATCATGTAACTTTTTTTTAATGTATTATTATATTTCTTTGTTTCAGAATATGAGGACACAGATTTTGATATATTATATACAATGAGCTGTTGTTAAATAAAACTGGGAAATTTTATACTTTCGTAAATATCAAAATAAATTCTTCAATTTATCAGATTATACATGTTAAATATTTCTCAATTAAATGGGAAAATATTGCTAGATAAACTTATTTTATTCAAATAATAATTATTAAAAATGTCTAGAAGCAATATCAATAATTTTCAAAAAGTAATAATAATTATCACTCTCTCACGATATTGTAAAACAAAAGTGGTTATGTTACTGTGCAAACCTCATTTTATGGTAAATTGGATGGGAAAAAAATTATAATGTTTATAAGTTTATTATTAGTTTTTGATTATTAAAACAAATTTTATGTAATTTTAAATTAAGTTTAAAGTTAAGTTAATAAAAATAAAAAATAAAAGTCCGAAAACTGCTCTGACTAAAAATTTAATATATATTCAAATTTGTCAAAGAAACTTCAACTTTTTTTTTTATTAAAATATGCGTAAAAAAAAACATTTTTTTTTTAAAGTTTTGTATACTTACTTTATTATTCTCTGTTAATATAGAGCTCAAATAAAAATCTAATATGAAGATTAAATTTTTGCTTTTTTGATCTTTGAAATGAATTTTTTATTATTATATCATTTCATTTTTTTTACTTAAAAACAAGGAAAGAAGAAGAAAAAACATGTATGTGAGTGAATCTGTCATATTATATATACACAGATACATTTTAAAATTGCAACTTTGACTTTGATACTAATTTTTAGAAACATATTTAAAAAAAATGAAAAAAAAATCAGAGAGAGAGAGAGAGAGAGAGAGAGAGAGAGAGATGAAACATGAGGTATATTGTTATTTTCAAAAGACAACTTTTTACGTAGAAATTTTAAAATAAAAAATAATAAAATCTAACATGAAATGCAATAACGATGTAACAGGAAAAATAATTGACTGCCTTTTATATAAGTGCGATTTTTCTTACTTGTAAATATCCAATGCTAAACTGATCCAAAATTAAGGGTAAATGAAGGATAGGAAAGAGGGTCGTTAACACTGAAAAGAACATTTTTATTTGTAATTTCACGTTTAAGAACACACACACATAAAGAGCCACACGAAGCAACATAATTCTCAGCCAAAAAAACTGCTCTCTAAAAGGGGCGTGTCAACAGTATTTAAAAAAAAAAAAAAAAAGTTTCTGTGATAAATAATATTAATTTCCCCTCTTTAAAAAAATAATAATTGCACGTTTTCATTAATGGCCAACCCATTCTAAACTATTATACTAGCATATTAATGTAACTAAGCACCTATTATATAGCATTATTTTGTGTTTACTTTTTAGCTTATCTAGGTCAAAAACAAAAACAAAAAATCTATTATTATATAGTAATATAAACAAGCATAATATAGTAATAATTTCATTTTTTTAAAAATTATTTTTAGCAAATTTATGCGCTATATCCTATTATATATTTAATTAATTAAAAAGTTATGTTATACTATAAAACTAATAAATTTTAATATTTGTTTTATGTTTTGAAAATTAACCTAATTAAGTATTACTATTTTTTTATGAGAAATTTAAAAATCAAGATTTAATTGGTGGAAATGGATTAAATAAATCAAGTAAAATGTTATTTCATAACATAAAACGCAAATGACCTGTAGAAATAAATATTATATGCTGAATGAATGTATGGATTGAAAATTGATGTTAACTCTTTTTTTTCTTTTTTTTTTTTCTTTATTTTTTTTTTAACAATTTAAGATTTTTTCCTGAAATGTTTAGTTCATCTGTATTTTCAAATGATTTTTCTTTATTAATGATATCTAAATTTTACTTTTATACTTACTCATTTAGATAAGTGTATAATATATCTGAAAAATATTGTTGAAATGCAAATGTGCAACTACAATGATAAAAATGAAGCGCATGAATTTACTATTTACTAATGATAATAATATTAGAAAATGTAAAAAATAAAAAAAAAAAAAAAATACAATAAAAATATTAACTCTTTCCATGCGATGATAATTTCTATTGTAATTTTTAGAAATTCAGTGACTTATTCATCACTTACACTCATTAATTATGAAATATAAGACCTCAGAACTCATTTTTTGTACCATGAAATTATTTAATGAATAAAAGAGTTAATGAGATCTCACAAAATATGTAATTAAAGCTTAAAAAAATGAATCATTCGAATTAAAGAAGCTAAAGAATACCTATATTTTTAATTTAATGAAAAAGGATTAATTGCCTAAAATATTTATAGAGAAATACTTATTAGTTTCAAAATAAATACTATCTCTAATTTTTTTCATTGTTATTAAACTTACCTTTAAATTCTAAAAATATTAATAATAAACAAATAAAAAAAAGCAAGATATATTAAGATTATTATAGCTAAAATAATAATAATAATAACGACTTATATTTTGTTATGACTGTTATTAAATTTAAAAAGCGTTTTTTTGCTGCGGTGTAAAAATGACTCTAAAAATGGGGGGTGGATGGGGGTGTCTAAATGAATGCATTTTTTTTCATATAATTACGTGATAAAATCGATATAGAAGATGATACTT
The DNA here is from genome assembly GCA_949318235.1 of Ecdyonurus torrentis. NCBI lineage: Eukaryota > Metazoa > Arthropoda > Insecta > Ephemeroptera > Heptageniidae > Ecdyonurus > Ecdyonurus torrentis. Next base: position 31,864,863 of record OX439130.1, read on the forward strand.
ACTTTGTTTCATCTATAAAGACGGCTTCTAATACGCGTGCTGCGTATTGTAAATTTCGACGTAATAATTCGACAGGCACTTCGCCCCGGTGTAGCTGTTTTAGCAAACACCGTAATCTGTAAGCAAAATTATAAAAACAATACGTCAGTATTTCGACTTTTTTTTTTAAAGACATTGGGCTATAAGTAATATTGGACTTGGTAAAACAATTCGTACTATTAAATTATTTTTTCACTGATTTTTGGTCATGCAGCTCATTCAGAGTACCAAATTTTTATTTTACATTTTAGGCGATAGATAAAGACAAGAAGTAATAAAATAAAAGAAACATGTGAGACTTTTTGATTTGATAATTATTGTGATGTAATTCATAAATAATTGTGTGCTTTTCATTTACTTAGTTCATTAATATTTGTTACAGTTTGTTAAATGTATATATATATATATATATATATATATATATATATATATATATAATATAATATAATATAATATAATATAATATAATATAATATAATATAAATATAAATATAAAGTTTTGATGGAATGCTCTGTAATATTTAAAAATAGGCCAGTCTATTTCATTACAATTTTGCAGATAAAATATTAATAGCAAATTATCAACTTGAATTAAAATTTTACTTTGATGTAGATTATATGTATATTATTCAACATACAACTTTTAAGTTTTGTATTGCCATAACGACTCCTTGTCTTTTTCTATCTTAATTGTCTACTTATCTATGAATTATAATCATAATAATAATAATAATAATAAAATACACAAAATTAGGAATTCCAACGATACATGCAATCCAAAACAATGAAAATAATATTTATAATTTTTTTTTGTAGAGATTTATGACTGTGCACAACTCAACTCTAAATCAAGAGAAAACTACAAAAAAAAAAAAAAAAAAAAAAAGAGAATGAGAATGGTTAACTAATAATACACCCTGATATTAAATGACAACAACACTGATGTGCTTATGAGTGATCTAGAAGCTCCTTTTCCTGAATGTTTGATTGTTAGGTTATATAAAAAATAAAAATATAGCAACAAATATTTTGATTTTTTTTTACCCGTCATAATTTGCGAGCAAAAGAAAGAAAAAAAAGTTGCGCGGACTACAAACGTTATTTTATTATTTATTTTTTTTCATGCTCTTAGTTATTGAGTTTCATTAGTCTATAAATTTATCACTGAGTTATATAATTACGAGTTTGACCACTAAATAAATTTCTTCGTATATTCACTTAAAAAAATGTTACCATGGGCTAAATATTATCATTATACGATTCATAAAATTTAAAACATTTGTCATAAAATTAAATTTTTAGGACTTTTTAAAAGCTAATTATAATTTTTTATATTAAAATAAATTAATTTTACTGGCTTTATTTTGAGTCACGCTTTATAAAAGTTGATTTTGTTTTAATAATTGTTTTTAAATTGAAGTTGTGGCTGAATTCAACATAAAAATAATGATATAAATTAAATATGTTATGATTTTAACGTTTAATTGAAAACAATTGAAATATTTTAAAATAATTTATCACGAGTTTTTTTTTACGGTTTACCATAAAAGAGCTAAGTGTAGTTCACACGATGAAATATTTTCCAGTCAAAATTATTTTGTCATATAAAAGCAGTGTTTAATTGTTTGTAATATGCGAAGTAAAACAATAAACACATTTATATGATATGTTAACATAAAATTATTTCATAGTGTGAACTAGCCTTTAGTCTTATCATAGTATAAATATATTTATACTATGGTCTTATTTAATTAATGAAAAAATAAAAAAATAAAAAAAATTTTATGGCAAAAGATGTAGGCTTACGTATACAATAATGTTGTTCGTAAACCCTGTTATTTTGCACCAAAAAATGCGCATTACATTGGAATGATTTGAATAACCAAAGTTGATCGTCATTTTAGGAGCAGAGAACAGGGTTTACGAACAGTATTAATCTGTCATACCTTAGAGTAAAGACATAGAATAAGATTTTCTATGACAGAGAATACAATTGTGAAAGTATTATGCAAATATTTTATTTCAATGAAAGCGAAACCATATAAATATACTCGACTCAAAAAACCTGAGTTACCTGCCGTTCGACCTTTTACGGTATCGCCCTTCTCCTCAAATGTGTCAATGGGTGATATTTTAGGCATGCCCGATTTAAATCGACTGAGGTTTTTTGAGTCGAGTATAGATTCGTACATAAAATTAGTCACAACAGGAACTTCATTTATGAACATTTTTTGTAAAGAATATACGAAAAAATAATTACTTCAGGTAGAATGTTCTTTATTTTTGTATGTATGAAGCATTACAAAATATTAAAGATAAGACTGTTGCATTGAGAAACTTTGCATTACACTACGAGCACAATCATGTCAAAGTAGCACGACTATCTTTCCTCAGGGTCCCATGACACTAATTAGAATGAACTTTAGTTTGTCTCCTACAGGGAATATTCTAATCTTACTTGTCATCTTTATTATTATTATTGTTATGTTATATTATAATACATAGATGTAATAAAATAAAAGCAGTTAGATTGTCTGACCTGAGGGCGGCCTTGTCGCAGGCATCTGGTGTGTCCACAGGGGGTAAATTGTCGCCTCCGAGGTCGACCAATTCTAACTGTGTGTCTAGTGTAGAGTCCTCATCACCCCCACTGCCAGGACTGTCGGGAGGCGCCGCCAAGAGCGAGGCGGGAGCAGTGGTGCTGTTAGGGGGTGGAGAACATACAGAGGGCTGAGAGCGAGCAGTCTTGGTGCTCGTCCGACGTACGATCGTCAGAGAGCCTTGTTCTGAAACACATAAACAAAACAGCTTTGTTAGTAAAGCTTTATAATATAATGGGAGTAAGTGAGGAGTAATTTTTTTTTGTTTACATTCTTCGTCATTAAAAGAAGAAGAAGAAGAAAAACTAATACATCCCTATATTATAAGTTTTAGTGTTCACGCTATACTCAAAGAGTTGCTTGTACACAGCCTGGGTTTTGTATTTTTAGTTTTTTTTTTTTTTTTTTTTTTTTTTTCAATTTTAGAACTTTTAAAGGCTATTTGTGTAAAATTTAATGTATAGTTAAAACTTTTCAGTACAACATTCAGTGTGCAGGATAGATAAAACCATAGTATAAATATATATATATATATATTTATACTATGATAAAACTCATCTCTGGTCCAACGGTTCAATAATATGTTTCAATTTTATATTTTGAAAAAGTGGTTGGCATGTTCCGATATCGCATCCATACGGTCTCATACGATCAAAATGCCATCATGTTATGCCTATAACAAAAATACGCCATTTTCATTCTCCTAGCATTATTTCATTCTCACATTATTTCATATACCCATTTTAATGAATTTTGTAGTTGTTTTTTTATAATACTTTGAACTAAGAGATAGTTCTATAGTTTCTTATTATATAATCATATATTTAATGTATAATTAATATTTTATTAGACCTTTTACAAAGAAAAAGTTGTTCTTAAGAATATCTTGAATTCTCAATATCTTGAATGTTTATTTCTAAAACAAAAACCTTATTAAAGACCACATACTTTGATTGGCATTCAACATTTAAAATATACACACTGTTCTATATACGCATAATTTGTTAATTTAAAATATAAACAAACAAAATCTCGTTATGGAGTAATAGTATATTATTATATTAAAAAACAAAGTCCTTTAAAATGTATAACAATAGAATATAAAATAGGATATGATGGAAATTAAAAAAATATATATATTCAAATTGTATAATATTGTGTGTGCATTGTGTCAAAATAATGAATACATTTGATTTGGAAATCTTGTTTTACACATGTCGATACATGCTGTCAAATTATATAATAATATTATATATTCTATATATCCCAGTGTTCAATTGAATAGACTATCACCTGTCAATTGGTATGACAAATTGTCATTATTATTATCACATCATCAATATACACATCGAAGTATTATAGCTGGATATATTTTTACGTTGTCCATTCAAATCAAAAGTCTTTTGTATTGGGTATTGTACAGTCAAAATCTACATAGCTAAAAAAAAAAAAAAAAAAAAAAAAACTTCTGTTATAATAAAATTTATAGCAGAAAAACTATTTGATTTAGATTTTAATTGGCAAAATTATTTGAATTCATGTCATTTATACATATAGGGACAATTAGAATTCAATGGATTATTGTATCAAATATAAATTATTCGCGTATAAATTTTTCATTAAATTATAATTTCATTTTGTCAGGTTTTATAGTTATATTTCATCTGGGTTTGTGTTCTATTCTATACTTTGCTTTAAAAAAATAAAATGTTTAATATTTTTTAAATTAATTTATTTGATAGGGCTTCAAGCTTTTTAGTTTTACTTAAAGGATAGATTCTCCTATAACTAAATTTAAGCAAAATAATTAGCTACATTAATTGTTATCATTTTCATATTTAATACAGTACAAGAGTACATAAAACGTTGCCAAAATATTAAATGTATATAATTGTATTTTTATGTTTTACATTTTATAAACTGTAAGTGATGAAAGATTATAATTAAACTTTAAAGAAATAAATAGACTGTCAAAGTTGAAACGTTTAAATTAACTTCTGTATGAGGCAGTATATTCAAAGATTTTGCAAAATGTAATTAAGACAAGTTGAAAACTTTTATAAAATTACTTATTTTCTTCCATTATTTTTGTAAATTTATAATTAACTTTATATTCTCATTACCACTGTCATGCAAGTTAAAATTTAAAACTTGAATTGTAAGTGACTACCTGTTTTGTAGATTTCATTTTTTTAAATATACGTCCTCAAGCTAATGATTTACTTTCTTTTAATTACAATATCAAAAACGAATATCAAAATAATAAAAGCTGTCGTTGTTATGTTCTAAACTGATCTTCCAGAGATTTATGTTCTTGCTCAAATCAATTAAACACCATATTTAATCTATTTTGCAGAATGATAATGCTTTAAAAAAGCCAATCATTTTTATGAAAATTAAATTACTAGTACAAATCTCGTCAAACAAAAACGAAAATAAATTTATTAAAATAAATATTTAAAAATGAAATGCAAATTAATTGTTAAAATTATTAGTCTCTCTCTCTCTCTCTCCCTCTCTCTCACACACACACACTCTCTCTCTCTCTCTCACTCACATACACTCGCTTTTTCTAGCCTAAAGAGTAACAAAAGAGCTTAAATAATGTCTTTTGTTTTCGATTTTTCATTCATTCTCTCATTCTCCCCTTTTTACTTATTTTCGCTTGTCCTTTTTTTTTTTTTTTTTTTTTTTTGCAGCCAATTTTGTGAAGCTGAGAGTATAAAGTTGCTAGCGGCGTCTCGTCTATGTGGACTTGCTTTTGGTTGTGTGTGTGTATGTGTATGGTTAGAATCGGCAAGTCAAGAAGACGAAACCTAAAAAAAAAAAAAAAAAAAAAAAAAAAAAAGGCGAAGAAGAGTTGAGAATTGCCCTCGGCTTTGATGCGATTATCTAGCGAGTAAGGTTGACTGCGTGCTGTACAGAACAAAAGAAGAAAATAAAAAGAATTTTCTTGCAGTGGTTGATTGAGCAAGACGATGATTTATTTCATCAAGTTCGCACTTCAAAGTTATAAGGTCACGTTCTAAAATACGATATACAATACTACACCTGATATCGTAATTCAATATTATTTTTATTAGAGAAGTGTTAAATTTAATTTAACGGTAGAAGGTATTATATTATATTTATTTGTAGACCATGTTGTAGACACAACAATTGTAATCAAATTATTAGTAGATGAAATATTTTTTAAATGGTTGATTTCTCATATTATTATAGAGCAGTTTTAAATTGTTAACTACGCAATTAAGAATTCATTGTTTTAAATTGATAATTAATAGAAAAAAAACATAATAATAATGAGTGTTTTTATTTATGAAATTATTAGAAGCAACGTATGGAAAAATGAATATCTGGAATATTTCCATGAAATCTGACAGAGAATCTTTAAAAAGAAGTTGATTTTACTATTAATAAGTAAAATTTATTGAACTGATCTTTTAATTCATAATGAAAAGTGGTGCACCTATACTAAAAAACACACTATTATTATATTTTTATTATATTTTTTTATATTTTATAAACTTGCAATAAATACACGTAAAATATGCTAGATCTCTGCAGCCTATAACACAGCACCGATTCACTATAATAAATGATAATATAATATTTTAATACACATGAAGAGTACGGACAAAGTGCACACATATAGAGATATTATCAGATAACCAAGCACACCAGAATTGATTATTTCCTATTTTTTTCATCTTTTAATTTTCTTTATAACAACACATCCATTTAACAAAGTGTAATGTATAAAGAAAGGATATTTTTTATATATTATGTTTTATGTTTTATGTTTTTTTTTTTTTTTTTTTTTTTTTGGTGTGCAACGCTAAAGATAGCAATAGCGTTTTATCCGGCGAAATTTCTTTACTTGTAACGAGGTGATGTCTTGTACAGATGTTGATGCTTTTTAACGCTACAGGCAGACTATAAACTTTGTAATAATTTACAATATTTCTCAAGGAAAACATTGTTGTTGTAATATTGATTAACAGCATTTCATAATAATATAACATTTTCAAGGAAAATATTTCAATTATATAAAATATAATATAGTACACGCAAATAACTTGAAAATTTATTATGCGAACTTAAAATGTCAAACACATAAAGGCATTTTTAAGTGAAATTAGCATTTTATTATACACATGTATATTGTATATATATATATATATATAGTGAAAAAAAGAGTATATTTATGAATGAAACGAAAGCTTTTGTTTTACAACTCCTAAATTGCATACAAAATTACCTGTATGTAGTTCACACGTAATACATTATTATTGTATACTCTTGTTAAAATGTTGAAAAAATCAAAAAAAATTTTAAAGTGAAATTTAATGTTAATTACTTTCATACATTATAATAGTATTAGATATTTTAATTACTTCTGAACTTGTTCAAAATTGCATTACAATTATTTAAAGTGTTTCTAGTTTACCAGAAATGCATAATATATTAATAGACATTGAAATAACATTAAAAGTTTCATTAACTACTATGTATATGACATAGATTTTATGTACTTTCACCCTGCAGTCACTATAGCAGTGATATTATTTTTGTGATTATTGAAAAACCTGTGCAATATTGCAATTACTTTGTCAAGTACACTCATTACATGCCAATCATGTTTTACTGCAAGCTACTCTGTAAACAGCAACTTTAGCCGACATCGATTCTTCAAGAGAAAACTGTCAATTGTATAAAAACGATTCTGTATCATAGGACAAATACTTTTTGCTAATGATTCAGTGTAGCAAAAAAACATCGAGTATCATGATACATTTGCACAAATATATGATTTTTATTAATAAAAATAAGAATTATAAAAGTCAAGTATTGATAAAACAAAAAGTTCCCGTAAATAAATAAAATAACTACGTTCCTTGAAAACATTTCTTTTAACTTTTTGCTTCTTTTGATTCTAACAACGTTTTATAAGTAAATTGTAATCAGCACGAGACTTTTCCAGATTTTTACATTTTCTTATTTTCTTTGTATACCTTTTACTGCTTTTTTTTTCTTGTTTTGTATTTGTTGTTGACATATTATTATTAAAAACTGTTTCAAAATAAAAGTTTGTAACTTTTCTTGTTGTTTGATTGTTTTGAAATTAAAAATTTGAGAGGGAAAAAAAACTTCTCTGAAGTTATTTAAAATTCAAAGTTGTACGTATATAGCAAGTATATTAAAAGGAAAAAATAATAAAAGAGCAAAACATTAATAATAATAAAATCTATGTGTCGAAAAAAAAGAAAGAAAGAAAGAAAAAAAAAAAAAAAAAAAAAAAGAAGGAAGGAAGGAAGGAAGATTTTTGTTTTTTTTTTACAATACAGAGAAACGAAGCAGTACTTACATTGTGCAATTAATTTGCTTGCATGTAAGCTAAATAGTTTTAATAAAAGACATGTAATCATAATTATTATGTGAAAATATTGCAACGTGTGACAATTAATTTTCATGTTGCAATTACACTTACCTGTCAAAAAACAATCTTTATTAGGTCAACAGAAACTTAATTGCAATATAGATCTTAAAGGCATAGAACACTTTGAACAAAAAAGTTGCGTAATATCCTAACAAACCTGAAAATCAATGTTGATTTGGCCGGAGTCATTGATTTCTAATTTATTTTCCATTCACAAAATGCCGTTGCCGGTCACTGACGTCACAGCTCGCCTGGTCCACGCGCAAGTAAACCGGGCGAGCTGTGACGTCAGTGACCGGCAGCGGCATTTTGTGAATGGAAAATAAATTAGAAATCAATAACTCCGGCCAAATCAACGTTGATTTTCAGGTTTGTTAGGATATTACGCAACTTTTTTGTTCAAGGTGTTCTACGCCATTAAGAAATTGTTATTTTTCCAGTAACAAAAAAGACAAAAAAAATCTATTATATTATACAATCTTATACTTTGAGTTTGCTCTTACGATTAGTTCACTCTTGTTTATTAAGCTACATAATAGAGGCATAAATTTTTGGCATTGAAAAATATTAAATATGAAAGATTATTTTTAATGATAATTTTTAATGTTAACAAAGTTTTATGGTCAAATGTGAACTAGACTTTAAACAATCGCAGTCATAAAAACACACTTTAATAAAAAATTTATAAAATTACGTGTTGTGAATATAAATACAAATCAAAATAGCACAAAATAAAATTACACTTTTGCTACTAAAATGTTAAATAAACTATGATGCCATTAATAGAGAGTACGAAAGACAAAATTATTTCTATCTGAAAATGCAATTAAAGCTAAATTAAACTTCATTATTATTACATCGGAGTTTCAAGTTCTAAAAACTATTTTTATTTCTGTGTTGGTATTTTAAATTTATCATATAATATAATGTATTATATCCTTAGTGGAATACAAAAATCCTTATTAGTTTTTATAATGCCACTCACAGTATTTTGCCAATAAACTTTATACTGTTTGCAAAAAGACTTTTCATCTATAATACTTTTGTTGTTAAAGTATTTTTTTATTATGTTTGTTTTACAGTCAAGGCTATGAAACTGGACTAACTCCAGATTGTATAATATGTAACGCGAATAACGTTTTCTCTTTTGTCTAGGTTTATTTCCACTCTGGTAGCGCGCAATACAAAACAAAAGAAAATGTATAGAAACAAAAAAAAATGTCACATGGGATTTATACTTGGCAACATTCTGTTTTTATATTGTCAACCCGAGGATTTATGTATATAAATTTTATTTTATGCTAGTTTGACTTGGAGAAAGAGAAAGAACAGAGAAGAAGGAATAAAGTGTGAAAAAGCGGAACTGAGAGAGAGAGAGAGAGAGAGAGAGAGAGAGAGAGAGAGAGAGAGAGAGAGAGAGAGAGAGAGAGAGAGAGAGAGAGAGAGAGAGAGAGAGAGAAGCAGAAACAGTTAAAAAGGGACAGAAAATATAGAGAATTAGAGACAAGCAGAGAAATGCATAAAAATAACGACAGAGAGACCCCAAAAATAAATAACAACAAATTAACTTTGAAGAGAGAGAGAGAGAGAGAGAGAGAGAGAGAGAGAGAGAGAGAGAGAGAGAGAGAGAGAGAGAGAGAGAGAGAGAGAGAGAGAGAGAGAGAGAGAGAGAGAGAGAGAGAGAGAGAGAGAGAGAGAGAGAGGAGCAAATTACAGGGTAAAATATGAAGAGAGAGATAGAGAGAGTTAGAGAGAGCGAGAGAGAGAGAGAGTTAGGGAGAGAGACAGAGAGAGAGAGAGAGAGAGAGAGAGAGAGAGAGAGAGAGAGAGAGAGAGAGAGAGAGAGAGAGAGAGAGATACAGAAAAAGAATTAGTATAGCAGTCAGTTCAGTATAGTACAGTTAGTATGAAGGCACAGACACATAAAGAAAGAGAGACAAGGAGAAAATATATTATGTCATACAGATTTGCTAAGTTACCATTTTAAACAATATATTTTTCATAATATTATAATTTATTATTAAATAAAATACTAATAGCAATACTTTATTAACGTCAACAATTATAATGGGTGATGTTATTATACAAAGTAATTAATTAAAAATATAATTAATAATGTTATGTTCTGCTTGACCAAATAATTACAATTTTACGTGGGTATAATATAATGTTGTTGAATAATTTATTAGTCATTTTCTTTCTTTATTGTTTCAATCTGTATATTGGATGCAAAGAGAAATGATATTATGATAATTACTTTACTTTTTGACCAGCGAATATAATGTGTTATTTTTTTTTATTCATGTACTATAATTATAAAAGAAAATTAGTCACCAAGTGTGGAAAATTAAATTATTGAGAACGAAGTAACGAAAATATAATTTTCACTTTTTTAATGACATATACAATTAAACACTACTATTTTTAATATACATATTTAAAAAAAAATATACTTTTTTTAATTGTATACACTCCATATACTTCGTTGATTTTTTTTTTTTTTTTTTTTTTTTTTGCCAGAGAACAATTTTTGATGATGAGAATGTAAAGAATACTCTCTTAATTTCTGACAAAGTATACACAATATTTGGGATAACTCGGGGAGAAAGGGTGGCGATGACCTGATTTTGTCGTCGTTAACTTTAATGTCAAACGTTCATGAGAGAAACGTTGTGGCAAACATAGAAGGAGAGAGAAAGAGAGAGAGAGAGAGAGAGAGAGAGAGAGAGAGAGAGAGAGAGAGAGAGAGAGAGAGAGAGAGAGAGAGAGAGAGAGAGGAGAGAGAGAGAGAGAGAGAGAGAGAGAGCTGCCTGTTAGCAACGTACAGGAAAAATAATATAAAAAAATGTTTTCTCGCACCTTAGAAAGCAGCAAAAAGATATTTTTATGATTTAAAATAATATTTTACAATTTGAATTAAAATTACTTAATGATCTAATATTACCCTCCAAATAAATAAAGTTACATATTTACGAACTCATAAAAATGAATTAAAAAGAAAGAAGTCCTTTTTATAAATATTTTGGAGAAAATATAATAAATAGTATTAAGATAATATTATAAAAAGTTAATGTGTAGTTATTACTTTTTATAACAATGGAAGCAAAATTTATCAATATCATGTTACTATACTACGTCAGTCTCTGGTTGGAGTTTAATATCAATTGGAATAATAAAGGTCACGAGAGAGAGAGAGAGAGAGAGAGAGAGAGAGAGAGAGAGAGAGAGAGAGAGAGAGAGAGAGAGAGAGAGAGAGAGACGTTCAATATGACCAACCGAAACCAGATTAAGCTGCAGGAATTAATAATGAGTAAAACCCTGTTCAACTTCTCTCATAATACTTTGTAAGGGATAGATTGAGAGAGAGAGAGAGAGAGAGAGAGAGAGAGAGAGAGAGAGAGAGAGAGAGAGAGAGAGAGAGAGAGAGAGAGAGAGGAGGGATGAGTAGGGGAGAGGGTAGGGAATGTTAATTAAGGATATTGAATGTCGCAAGGCCGAAGGAATTCAAAGCATGGACAAAGTAGTATTGAGATGAAAACCTTAATTATATAGAATCCGATTAATAATATAATACCTGCAACAGAGTTATTATATTTCCTATGTTGTAACAAAACTCAAATTATTACAGAATTTATTTAATTTTATAATATATAACATTTATAACTTGACAGTGTTTTTGTAAAATTATTGTAAAGAAAATTTTAAATATCGTTTCTGTTACACAGCATTTGAAATTGTACAACATTTTTCTGCTTCAATTTTTCCCAGTACATTTTTTTTTTTTTACTTTTGTTATTTAACGGAAAATTGTATGTTATAATATTTTTTTTTACAAAAGTTTTTAATGAATAGACAAAATCGTAAAATTTAACTCATGTAATTTAGAATGGAAACTTCTTTTGTTATGAAATATGAGTAAAAAAAAAATATATAAAACCAAAGTCTGTTTTTTTTAGCAGTATATACAGTACGTATAACTTTTCCTTACTTACTGAATTAGGTAGAAAATTTCCAAGTGAATGACAATGACTCTTTTATATTTTTGTATATCAACCGGTTATATCCATAGGTATAATGGAATCACGTTAAATACAGACAATGAAATAGAAAATTAACTTTATTTAACCTTTTAGCAATAACAACAAAAAGCTTTATATCTTTATTTTTATTTTAAAACAATAATAAAATTTAAATTAAATTTTAATGAAATGTTTTTTATTTTAATTATATAATGTGATAGCATTAAGTATAAATATATATATTTTAATAAATTAAGTTTATATTTAATCTATTACGTTGGTCTGAATAAAAAATATATTTGTGCAAAAATAAATGTACTTTTTATTATTTTTCAACTTTCAATAAAAGCATAATACTTGTAGTTATAAGCATGATTCTCGAGTTCAAAATTTATGTTGATTTAGCAATTTTATAGGTGTTGCATACATTACTCTTTCTATATATATATATATATATATATATATATATATATATATATAAGTACTGTTTCCCATATATATATATATATATATATATATATAAGTAGGGTAGAATGGAGAGAGCGAGTGCACCCAGTTTCCAGAAACTGCTAAGCAGCTTCAAAGCAAAAAAAAGTTGCTAATCAGCAGCTTAGCAGTTTCCGGCAACTGCCAACATGTTCATACATGTTTTTAAGACTTGGTAAGACTATTTTTGAAGCCCCTCCCATTTTTCAAAGCTCCTTTTTTGATTGGTTAGAAAAAGTCATACCTATAAGACTTTTTATTTTTTGGAACACCTGTGACCTACTTTTCAAACAAAGGAAAGCTAGGACTAAAGGACTAGGTTAGACTTTTTTTGTACGACCACACCCACATTTTGTAGGTATAAAAGCAGGCTCAGAGCAATTGAACACTCATAGTGAAAGCTGTTGTGTCTCAGTGCTCACCTCTGGAAGGAAGACAAGAAGACCCTACCACCTTTCTGAAGAAGAACATCTTTGAGGTAAGTTAATTTTTACACACATACTAAGATGGTGGCAAGGCGCATTCATTTTTTTTTGCGCGTTTTTTTTGTTCTTTTTTTATAAAAGTTTAGAAATGCAACTAAAGTAAGATTAAAATTTTAACAGTCACATGCATGCGTAAACTGTATAATCGAATACTAAAATATAAAAGGAACAAGATGGCCGCCATGCGCTTTGAAAATCTTACACTAAATTATCCAAAAATGCGCGCATGCCTATGATATAAGAGATATAAAAAAAATTATTCCACACCAAGATGGTGAACAAGCGCACATATGAGGTCTAAATTTGACCGCATAAAATTTCAAAAAATTAGCGTAGGAAGATATAAATAACGTTTTCGGGTGTCAAAATGGCGATTAATGTAAGCGCAACCTTAATAGATGTATGAAAAAAGGCAATTGAAACATAAGGGCTGCCACGCGTTTTATGAAAAAATTAAACAAATAACCCGAAAATGCGCGCAACCTTGCAATATTAAAAATACGGAAATAACTTTTACACATCAAGATGGCGACCATGCTTATACATTTAGTTCATTTTAGAACACGCCTAAATACAAAAAATTGGCGCCGAAAATAAAAAAATTACGTATTAAGGTGCCACAATGGCATTTTATATAAGCGCAAAGTAAATAAAATAATGGACAAAGGCCATTGCTACAATATGGCCCTCACGCTTTTTGCTGAAAATTAAGAAAATGTATCCGAAATTTCGCGCAAGCTAACAATATTAGAGATAGTAAGTTAATTTTACCACGACTAGATTGATAAGAAGCGCATACATAAGCTTCAAATTAGTGCGCGCCAAATTTCTAAAAATTAGCGCCAAAAACCAAAAATAACGTTTTTGGGTGTCAAAATGGCAATTAATGTAAACGCAACCTTAATAAATGTATGAAAAAAGTCAATTGAAACATAATGGCTGCCACGCGTTTTATGAAAAAATAAAACAAATAACCCGAAAATGCGCGCAACCTTGTAATATTAGAAATATGGAAATAACTTTTACACACCAAGATGGGTACCATGCTTATACATTTAGTTCATTTTAGAACACGCCTAAATGCAAAAAATTGGCGCCGAAAATAAAAAAATTACGTATTAAGGTGCCACAATGGCATTTTATATAAGCGCAGCGTAAATAAAATAATGGACAAAGGCCATTGCTACAATATGGCCCCGCACTTTTTTCTGAAAATAAAGAAAATGTATCCGAAAATGCGCGCAAGCTTACAATATTAGAGATAAAGAGTTAATTTTACCACGACTAGATTGATAAGAAGCGCGTACACAAGATTCAAATTAATGCGTGCAAAATTTCCAAAAATTAGCGCCAAAAACAAAAAATAACGTTTTTGGGTGTCAAAATGGCGATTATTGTAAGCGCAACCTAATTAGGTGTCTTAAAAAAGGCAATTGAAACATAATGGCTGCCACGCGTGTTGCGAAAAAATAAAATAAATAACCCGAAAATGCGCGCAACCTTACAATATCAGAAATACGGAAATAGTTTTTACACATCAAGATGGCGACCATGCTCATACATTTAGTTCATTTTAGAACATGCCTAAATGCAAAAAATTGGCGCCGAAAATAAAAACATTACGTCTTAAGGTGCCACAATGGTATTTTATATAAGCGCAAAGTAAATGAAATAATGGACAAGGGCCATTGCTACAATATGGGTCCCGTGCTTCTTGCTAAAAATTAAGAAAATGTATCCGAAAATGCGCGCAAGCTTACAATATTTGAGATAGAGAGTTAATTTTGCCACGATTAGATTCATAACAAACGCGTACATAAGCTTCAAATTAATGCGTGCAAAATTTCCAAAAATTAGCGCCAAAAAACAAAAATAACGTTTTTGGGTGTCAAAATGGTGGTTATTGTAAGAGCAACCTTATTAGTTGTCTTAAAATATGCAACTGAAACATAATAGCTGCCACGCATGTTGCGAAAAAATAAAACAAATAACCCGAAAATGCGCGCAACCTTACAATATTAGAAATACGGAAATAATTTTTACACATGAAGATGGCGACCTTGCGTATACATTTAGTTCATTTTAGAACACGCCTAAATGCAAAAAATTGGCGCCAAAAATAAACAAATTACGTATTAAGGTGCCACAATGGCATTTTATATAAGCGCAAAGTAAATAAAATAATGGACAAAGGTCATTGCTACAATATGGTTCCCAAGCTTTTTGCTGAAAATTAAGAAAATGTAACCGAAAATGCGCGCAAGCTTACAATATTAGAGATAGAGAGTTAATTTGGCAACGATTAGATTGCTAAGAAACGTATACATAAGCTTCAAATTAAAGCGTGCCAAATTTCCAAAAATGAGCAAAAAATAATAATAACGATTTTGGAGGTCAAAATGGCAATTATTGTAAGCACAACCTTAATAGGTCTGTGAAAAAAGTCTATGAAAAACATAATGAATGCCACGCATTTAGCACAGTAATAAAACAAATTACCCGAAAATGTGCGCAACTCTGCAAAATTAGGGATATGGATATAATTTTTTTCACAACTAGTTGGCGTCTTTACGCATACATTTAGTGCATTTAAAAGCGTACCAAAAAAATTGCACCAAAAATTTAAGATTATGTATCAGGGTTCCACAATAGCTTTTCATATAAACGCAAAGTAAATAAAATAAAGGTAGTATGCATTTGTCACAATATGACCTTAACGCGTTTAACTGAAAATCAGCAAAGAATATCCAAAAATGCGCGCAAGCTTACAATATTAAAGTTTAAGAAACAATTTTACCACGCTTAGATAAAAAGAAGCACATACATAAGCTTTAAATTTATGCGTGCCTAATTTCTAAAACTTAGCGCCAAACCTGCAAAAATTCATTTGGTAATGGCAAAATAGCGTTTAATATTATTAATATCAGCGCAATTTACATATATGAAGGAATAAAGACTATTGCCACAATATCACCGCAAGTTTTTTTTTTGTGAAATTGATATAAGTAAAACCGAAATTCAACGTAAGCGCACAATATTAGAGACAATAAAATAACTTTGAAGGCGCCAGATAGCCAAGGTCTTAACCTCAGTCTTATAGTTGGGTCTGAAATTTGAGCGCGCCAAAAAAAAAAAAATTGCGCTAAAAATACAAACAAAAATCTTTAGAAGTTAAAATGACACTAACAATAATTAAGAAAAAAATATTTGTATGAAAAAAAAAGATTTTGCAACAAATTGGTTGCACCGTAATTGGCTAAAAATTAATTTATAAAAATAATAATGGATAAAATAAAAAATAATTTTATATAATATAAAAAAAAATGCACGCAAGCTCACATTTTTAAAAAAAGTGAAATAAATTTTAAAAACCGAGTTGGAAATAAGGCGCATACATAGGTTTCTAATTTAAGTGCAGCGAATTTCAAAAAATTGCGCTAAATATAAAAAATTATGTTTTTAGGTATTAAAATGATGTTTAAAGTAAGCGCAAACTAAATAGATTTTTTAAAAAATTTCTTGTGACTAAATAATCATTACGTGATATTCTAATAATAAGGATATGTATATTTAAAAATTCCCGCAAGCTTTCATTTTTTAAAAACATAAATGTAATAATATGGCAAAGGAGCGTGTTTATAGCCTCCTATTTTAAACGTGCTAAAATTTAAAACATATTTGCTAAAACAATAATTTATATTGCTTTAATGTATAGTGTTGGTGCAGTCTAAATTTGTGTATGAACTTAGGATCTTAAGGTAATATGGCTGCCACACAAATAATTTAAAATAAAGATTTTTTTTTCAAAGTGCGCGAAAATAAGAAATTGAGATATAATGTTTTAACATAAATATGACGAACTAGCCCATAATCTAATAAACTTTAACGCGTTAAATTAAAAAAATATTAACCTCTAAACAAAAAAAAGTGATTAAAGTTGTAAAATACGACGGGCAATAGAAAAAATATAGAAGATATGCAAATTTAAACGCATTTTGCTCAAACTATCATTTTTAATTCTTTATCTCACCTAAATTTAGATTTAAATACAATAAATAATCTTGTTTGTAAGAATAAGAAATTTTACAATTAAAGTTTTTTTTTTCATTTTTAACCATTTAACTATACGTGTAAATAACTTTGTTACAGAATGTACGTGTGTACTTGGTGCGACAAGAAACTAACGAGAGCGTGGAATCTAAAGCAACATATGAGGCATAAATGCAAGAAAAGGCCAGCACAAGAAGTTCAGCAGAATTCACACTCCAATATTGAAAAAGATAAACATGAAAGATATACTGATAAACGACGTCATGTTGCTGATGCTTCACTTATGCATCCAAATGCCAATATTGATAATAATAATAAAGTGTTATTTGATTGGAATTTATTTTTTACTTCAATACCAAATAAATTAGAATCTCAGTACAATAGTTTGCAACTAAAGTCAAATAATTTGCAGACAGAAAATAGAGAAGTCACGCCAGCAACACAAAGCAGCGCTTTTTTCACCCAACAACAAATACCATCAAAACCACAAAAAAGTGATGATTCAAATAAGGAGAACGACAAAGAAGATACAGTTTGTCCACACTGCAGAAAAATCATAAAGTGTCCTAAAAATCTATATAGACACATCAAAAAATTTTGCTCAGTGGTAAAGAAAGCACTGGCCCCTGTAATGAATCAAGAAAACGACTTCCGTTCTTCTAATAGAATTCAAATGAATCCAATTGACAATTTGTACCATTGCTCTACTTGTGAAAAGAAATTTACAACAAAAAAAAATCTGAAGAGACATATTCAAATTTCTTGTAGGGTTAAACAATCAATTTGCGACCTGAAAAAACCTACACTTAGAAGAGGACAAATAAATCCTGTTCTTGAAAACGATGTTTTCAAAACTGATTCAGCATTCAACAAATACTTAACAAACTATCAAATCATGAACAAGGAAAATATCGCAAGCACACATGAATTTTTGGAAGTCAAAAGAGCTACAATTAAAAGAATACTGGAAAACGATCTAAAACAGAAGAAAAGCTTGAAGTGTTGCACGGATTTGGAAACAGTTCTACAAGCTCCAGATGGAGAGATCATCGAATGGACAATCAAAAACGAAAATGAAATTGTTCTCGCAGCTTCTGATCTTGATGAAGTTATCACCGGACAATATAATAAAATAATGCACAGAATTGATGAAGAAATGCTAAGAGGTTCTGGTTGGACCATCGTAGAAATTCTAAATCTTGTTGTAAGAACAAACAAATATGAACCATTACGAGGAAGTTCCTTCTTACAGTTACCTCCGGAAATTGCCAACAAGCAAGCTGTTGTGAATCCACAAAACCTGAAAGATCAAATGTGTTTTAAATATGCAATTTTGGCCAGCATGCATGATGGAAGCAATCCTGAACGTATCTCAAATCTACATCAGTATGAGCATTTATTTAACTGGGATGGGTTGTCATATCCTGTATCCGTACATGACGTGAAGATTTTTGAGAAAAACAATAAAGATGTAAGTGTCAGCATCTACGCAGTTGAAGAAGATTTGTTCATTTATCCGCAAAAAATTGCTGCACCAAAAGAAAAACACATTGACTTACTCATTTTAACGGAGGAAAACGATGAAGAGGAAATAATAAAACAACATTATACATATATTAAGAATTTTGATGCTCTGTTTTCCTTACAAATATCAAATCACAATGGTCGTAAGTATATTTGTAAACGTTGTCTTACTCACCATTCAAGTAAAGAAATTCTGGAGCAGCATCAAATTATTTGCAATGAAAAACCTCTTGCTAGGGTCATAATGCCTGCATCTAAGTTCAACTTAAGTGAAGATGGTATAGATATTGAAACAAAACCTACTGTGAAGTTCAATCAACCTCAACATAGTGTCCCTGTACCAGTAAGAATTTTCGCAGATTCAGAAGCAATGTTGCAAAAAACTGAAGGTCCATGCGACAATCCAGAAAAGTCCTCGTCAACCATAAAACAGCATCATGTTCCAATGAGTTTTGGCTACGTGGTTGTCTCTGACCTCCCAGAAGAAATAATGGCTGACATACCGTTGAATCCCCAGATCATCAGAGATACAGAAAATGTATCAAAATCTTTCATTGAAGACATTGTAGAAATCAGTAAAAAAATGAAAAAAATATATAAATTGAATGAACCAATGATGGAATTGTCCACTTCACAGCAGAAAAACTTTGACAAAGCTGACAAGTGTTACATGTGTGACTTAGAATTTATTAATGACGAAAATGATAAAGTTAGAGACCATTGTCACATAACTGGTAATTTTAGAGGTGCAGCGCACAGCAACTGTAATATTTTGGCAAAAAATCCGAGGTTCTTGCCTGTGTACCTTCATAATAACAGTCATTATGACGCACATTTTATCATATCTCAATTAGGAGATATTGAATGTGACATTAAAGTTATACCAAACACTTCTGAAAACATGATTACATTTTCTATAATACCTAAAGGTGGCATTGAAATTCGTTTTTTGGACTCGTTTCGATTCATGGCAACTAGTCTTGAAAACTTGGCTGCTAACTTGACTCCAGAAATGTTTGTAAATGTACAAAAGCATTTTGGGAAGGAAAACATGAATCTACTGCGAAGAAAGGGTGTTTTCTGTTATGATTACATTGAAGATATTGAAAAACTCAAAGAAACAAAATTGCCTCCTCGAAAAGCTTTCTATAGCAAACTCTATGAATGTGACATCAGCAAAAAGGACTACAAACATGCGTGGGAAATATTTAACACGTTTCAATGTAAAGATCTTGGTGAATATAGTGATCACTATCTAACACTTGATGTTTTATTGTTGGCTGACGTTTTCGAAGCATTTCGCCAAGTTTGTCTGGAAACCTACCATTTAGACCCATGTTGGTACTACACTGCTCCGGGGCTAGCCTGGAATGCAGCTCTAAGAAAAACTGGCGTGGAACTTGATTTAATACAAGACGAAGAAATGCTTTTTATGATAGAACAAGGTATTCGAGGGGGTGTAGCTCAATGTATAAAAAGATATGCAAAAGCAAGAAATGAAAAAATTAGGGTTGAGGATTTTAAGTATAAGAAATTTCTTGCATACTTAGATGCCAATAACCTCTATGGTTGGGCAATGTGTCAATTGTTGCCTAAGGGAAACTTTAAATGGGAAAATCAAAAAAGATTTCAAACAAAACAAGATATATTAAATATTAAAACTCATGAAAAGGTTGGGTTTATATTTGAGGTAGATGTGTTATATCCTGAAGAACTTCACGATGAACACAAAGACCTACCATTTCTCCCCGAAACACGTACTCCACCAGGAGGAAAACACCCTAAACTTCTTACAACCCTTTATGCGAAAGAAAAATATGTCGTTCATTACAGACTTTTGCAACAGGCATTAAAAAATGGACTTAAAATTAAAAAAATCCACAGAGTAATAGCCTTTGATCAGTCGGATTGGTTAAAAAAATATATTGAGCTAAACACTTACATGAGACAACGTGCAAAAAATGATTTTGAGAGGGACTTTTTTAAACTAATGAACAATGCTGTCTTTGGAAAGACAATGGAAAATGTAAGAAACAGGATAAATCTTGAAATTGTGAACAATGTAAAAAGACTTCGTAAATTAATAAGAAGTCCGTTTTTCAAAAGAAGAATTATTTATCATGAAAACTTATGCGCTGTAATAAGTCAAAAAAAATCAGTTGTCATGAATAAACCCATTTATGTTGGAATGGCTATTTTGGACTTGTCAAAGATGCTCATGTATGATTTTCATTACAACGTTATGAAACCACGCTACGGTGCTGCCCTCTCTTTGTGCTATATGGACACAGACTCATTTGTTTACTTCATAGATGGCATTGACTTCTATAAAGAAATGAAAAAGCATATGCATGATTTTGACACGTCCGATTATCCTAAAAATCATCCTCTGTTTAATGAAACAAACAAAAAAGTATTAGGCAAGTTTAAAGATGAGGCTAATTCTTCTCCAGTTGAATGTTTTGTTGGACTCAGAGCAAAGATGTATGCCATAAAATATGGTGGAAAAGTTGTAAAACGTGCTAAAGGTGTCAAAAAGCATGCTCTAAAAAATAAAATAAAATTTAATGATTATGTTAAATGTCTGCAACACAGTACTGTTGATCGAATCACCTTTCAAATGATTCAATCAAAAAATCATTGTTTAGTTACAAAACAAGTAACTAAAGTTTCATTGTCATCAACTGATGACAAAAGATTCATTCTACCTAATAAAGTGGACACTTTACCTCATGGTCATTTTAGAATTCAATCCATCATTGAAGATATTGAGAACAATATTGATTCACTTGATTATAAAAACGAAATTGAACTTGAAGTAGAGGATCCACTTGTTGATAGTTCTGTTAAAGATATGGATATTGAAAGTCCCATTGAATAATTAAAATAATATATGTTATTTTTAAGAAAAAATAAAAATATAAAAATGTTTTTATTGTATAGTTTAGAAAAAATAATAATGAAAATATGTTATAATAAACTATTTAATGTATTTTAATAATTTTAAAAAAATTTGTACGTTTTCTGTAACACTAATGAATAATAAAAAAACATAAAATTTAATTTATTTGTTAAATTACTTCTAAACATTTAAAAATACCCTCCGTTGAAAGTTTGACAATAAAGTAGCAACATTCATTTACATGTATCGTTGCTGGGCTTACTTCTTGTGCGAAAAGTTTGTGTCAAAATTGGATAAAATGGTAAACGATAAATTTCATGAAACTTTTTGTTGCTTTGATAAAAATTAACCTCGACATGATGTCATAAAACAGATTTAACCTATTGCTATTTTATTTATCAAAAGATTGACAGATTTCACGGATATAGCTAAAGCAAAGCAACCACCTCCTAGAATTATGGAAGATTTAATGAGGGAGTCTAATGGAAGCATTGTAGAAATTTCCTCAAAGTTATTCAACACAGAAATAAAAGTATAATTTTTTGTAACGCAAAATATTTTTCATCAAGGAAAAGATAGTAGAGATGTGTTTTAAATTCACATTACATTGTTTTATTTAAATATCCGAGAGAAAAAATAAAGTTTTGCATATGGTCATACAAGTGTACACATAGAATCCTAAATTTACACAGCATGTTTTTTAATGCAACATCAAAGCCTCGGACTAACTTATTATTTAACATGAAACAGAACACACCAGATTTAATCATATTTCGTGAAGAGATATTTACAGATTGAACTACCACTTTATATGTGCAAAAACATCATGACAAAAACATTATCCAGCACTTTGCTAAATAAGTTGAAACTAGTGACAATAATTCTTCAGCTCAACAGGTACTAGAGTGAGGCCACATGTATGTTTTTATTGTTTAAATAATTATTTATATATGAATGTAAAAGTAGCACCAATAATTATTCATATAGTATGTAAGTGTTTTAAATTTTTTCTGTCTGTTAAATAACCTTGATGAATACGTTGTATATTGTATACGATTAAAGGAAAGATAGAAAGTAAGAAATTTTGAATTTTAAACATGCGATACGTTAGGAAGCACTTGCCAACTCTAATCAAAGATCCAGAGATCGTAATGAGTGAGAAAGTAGACGATTCAGTTATACATACAATTTGTGGGTGTGAAAAAAACTGTTCCAAAAAAAAACATTTCACGCGATTCAGCTCAGTTTTTAAAAATATCACGTCATAAGAGCACGTTACGTCATCTCTGCAAAAAAGGTAAAAGTATAAAAAGAAAATATCAATCATTGAACAAACAGAACGATTTTACTTTCTTAGATTATACCACTTATCACATTACTTAAAAATATTTATCCATGGTTCATAGGGGGAAAAACAATGTCTATAACATCTGAAGTATTTGAACATTTAAAAACACTAGCAATGATGAAAAATTCAGTTTCCATTTTAGATACAGAAATGCAGAAAATTTAAATCATCAAAAACATAAGTGACCATGATAAATAGATCAGTTATGTACATATTCTTCAAAAATACATGAGTCAACGAACAATATATTAGGCAACTTTAAAATTTCCATTAGAGTTAAAGACTTTGGTTCTCAAAGAAGCTTCATTTCAAACAAAAATAATTTTGAAATTAATGATGATCATTCTTTGTATATGAATTTTGGTTCTTTAGCTAGCATGCGGCCGGGTGAACCTTCCCCTCCCTCCCGCGCGCCGGATATAGAATTTTTACCCGCGATATGGAAATTTACCCCGCCGCGGATAATAATCTAAGGCCGGCTGCGGTAACATTATTTACCGGACGCGAATAATAGTTTAATGCCGGACGCGGGAAAAAGTGATGGACGGTCGCAGTTAAAAGTTTTAAAACACCGCGGGAAAATCATAACTGAAATAGAAGTGAAGACGCTAGAAGGTCTAAGTTTTTTCAAAAATTTAAAGAATCTATTAAAGGACATTTAAAATGGTTAGAACGCAGTATAGGCAAACGTAAATTTGGGACAAGGGTTTAAAATATATTGCCAAAACCTTTGTTGGAACGTTAAGGGACAAAACCGCGAGATTATAAAGACAAAATATTTATTTAATTGCGTTGATTACCTTTTTTATTCTTATTTTAAAAAATTGTATCATTTATTTAACTGTAATGTTTTTAAGTGGTTGGTGGCTCACTGATACTTTAAAAACAAGAAGCTTGCAAAGAATGCAAAATAAAGAAAAAATGGTTCTTAAAAGATTAGTGATGTCAAGCATGTGAAACTACGATTAAATGTTTAAGTTATTCCATTTTAAAGATAACATGTAAATGTGAAAATTAAAAAATAAACGGCAGATATTAGTTATATATGAAATTTTATTAAAACTTTTTTTGGAAAAAAGTTAAATTGACTTAATTTTATTTAAAAATTAAAATGATTGATTTTTTAGGAAAAAAATTAAGTTTAAACATTTATGGTAGAACTTTAGTTTTTTCTTTTAAACATGTATGGTCCTAGTCGGTCACGCACTTTGTAACACCTTTTTTTTTTTTTTTTTTTTTTTTTTTTTTTTTTTTTTTTTTTTTTTTTTTTTTTTTTTTTTTTTTTATTTATTTTTTTTTAGCTATTTATGTATTTTTAATTTTCTATCCTTGGGATTTTTTTTTTTGGGTACTATGTGTTACTTCATACTATTATTTAAAATGTTTAGCTAAATTACTTTGTTATTTTAAGTTTGGATCATGTTAAGGAATGGTAAATTTAATGCTTTTGTTTTGATGGCAGTTATGTTTTTTTTTTATGTTTTTTTTTTTTGCATGCACTTGAGCAAATTAATGAACAAAACTAGTTTTTATACTGTTTTTTTTAAAGGCGTATCCATAATTTTGATTACGGTTTCTTTTCAATTTAAAAAAGGTGTTTAACTAAATAGTTTTATTTTCCTTATGTTTTAGTTGTTTATAATAAACATTGGTATTTTAAGACTAAATATTATTTTCTTTTTTTTACGCACTATTGTAATATTTGAACCTTTTATTAATGTAAATAAATAAATAATTAGTGTAATAAGTA
The DNA here is from genome assembly GCA_949318235.1 of Ecdyonurus torrentis. Lineage (NCBI taxonomy): Eukaryota > Metazoa > Arthropoda > Insecta > Ephemeroptera > Heptageniidae > Ecdyonurus > Ecdyonurus torrentis. Next base: position 31,889,506 of record OX439130.1, read on the forward strand.
ATTAAAATACCACATAAATAAAAACTTATGTCTAAAACAAGAATAATTACAATTTTTACTTTAAATCAAATAATCAAATTATTACCAAACCATACAAATATTTAAAACTGAGGAAAATATTTTAGGCCAGATTACTAAAATGTCCTAAAACTATCTGTATTGAAATAAAATAATGATTTTGCAGTGTTTTAAAATTTAAAGCAAATTTGTAAAATAAGTTAATATTCAATTCAAAATTTTTAATTAAAAAAAACTTGCATGTTGCAGCTTTGTTCTTATATCCATTGTTCAATTTTTTTTCTTTAAATATTTTGATTGTACTTTTTTAATTTAGAAAATGTTATTCTTTTAAGACATTTATGGTATATAAATTTACTTATTTGCATAAACGATTTCATTATTGTTATATATTTAGAAATAGAAATTTTTTTAATTATGTACATACCTGTCCAAAATTTTAAGAACGGTGCAGTGGTGGTTGCAGCGTTTTCTTAAAATTATTACATAGTGTAATTTGTAATTACAAATTACTCATACAAATTATCTCAAACTTTTGGTCAGAGCACTTGGTTTTCATTTTAAGAATAATTTTTTACTTTTGTTAAAAACTAAATAAAATTTTTTAAGTAATTATCAAGTGCTAATCACTAAAAAATGTATCTACTGGATCATAAAATTTTAACTATACTGCTGCATAAAATCCGGCAATTAAATCTATGTTATGTACTGAAACTTATAGTAATACAAATCGTTCGATAAATTTAGTTTTTAAATTTTACCTTAGGTAGGTTTCTAATTTTAATTTTTTATTCTTCAATCTATTTTTAATGTTTTAAATCACAACTTTCCTTCAAAATTACTCTAATTTGTTTTAGATATTCATTTATAATATATAACTTTTATAGCAATTAAAATATATTTTATAAAATTAATGTTTTTTGCATATTATTTATATATATATATGTAAAAAATAAACCAACCAACCAAAAATTATTTCTAAAATCCATTTAGTTATGAGGTTTTTATGTTAACCAAATAGCATCAGCTTAAGTTTAAAAATTTTCAACGAGTTAAATTACGAGTTTAAGTTAAGGTCTTTCTAAATAAAGATAAATTAATGAATTTATTTTGATTTCATGCATGTTATTAAGCGGGTTAATGCAAAAACTAGTTTTCATACTAATTGTTTGACAAACTTATTAATAGATTTGATAAAAAAAAAATTTCAATTAACAAAAGATATTTTACTAATATTTATTTTAATTCGTTTTATTTCTTTCTAAATATAAAACATAAATGTCTTACGAAATTATAAGTTTCTTTTTTACGCACTATTGTATTATTTCAACATTTTATTTAAATTAATTATTGAAATACTCAGTGTAATTAGCAATAAAAAAAAAACATAAACTTAAATTAATGTGTAGACAAGTATAGTTTCTCTTTTTACTTAAAATCAGATAATCAAATCTGAACCAAACTATACAAATTTTCAAAACTAAGGAAAATATTTTACGTCAGATCATTAAAAAGTGCCTAGAACCATTTTTATTTAATAAAAAAATTGTTTGCATTGTATTAAAACCTGAAAGCAAAATAATAAAGTAAGTTAATACTTAGACCAAAATAAAATCTTTTAATTAAAAAATTTTGCAAGTTGCAACTTTGTTCTTATATCCATTGTATAACTTTTTAGTTTTGATATCTTTTTCCTTTAATTATTTTGATTCTTTTTTTTCTTGAGAATATATTTTTTTAAAGATGTTTATGGTTTATCAATGTACTTATTGCATAACGATTACAATGTGTTATATCGTTTTTGAAGTACACCTTTTTTAATTATATACAACCCTCCCCAAAAGTTAAAGAACGGTGCAGTGGCAGTTTCAGCGTTTTCTCATAAAAATAACATAGTGTAATTGCGGGTTGCGTATACAAATTATTCTTAAACTTTTGGTCAGAGCTGTAAATGATTTTCATTTTAAGAATAATTTTTTTTACTTTGGTTTATTTACTAAATAAAAAACTTAAAGTAATAATTTAAACTTTAAACTTTAATGCTCAACTTTAAAAAAATATTTGACCTGATCATATAGTAATAATATAAGGAGCTTGTATATTAATACAAATCTTTTGATATATTTTTATTTTTTTAAATTGATTATAGGTAGGTTTCTAAATTTAATTTTTTTGTGTTATATTTTTTTCTAAGGTTTTACATCATAACTTTCCTTCAAAATTACTCTAATATGTTTAAGATATTTATTTTTAATATGTAACTTTTATTACAACATTGCGCCTTGTTTAAACAATTAACCAACCAACCAAAAAAATATTTCGTAAATCCATTGTTATTAGATATTTGTGTTAGCCAAATAACATTAATTTTAATTAAAAGTTTCTTATAAAGTGGCTTAAATTTAACGATTTTTTTATAATTAAAGACATAGACTACATGAAACATATGCAATTACATCACAAAACACTTGATTCGACGTACATAAATAACATTAATTGGTCTCAAATCCCAACTGTAACGCCATAGCAGTGATCATAAAATATCGATTTATACAATACCTACAACATTATCATACTATATTTCGCCTATTTTTAACGTCATGAACAGAAATATTCGCGTAACTTACATACTTTACAGTTTTTGTACGCTCACTTATGGTGCCTCATTTACATTGTGGTAAAAATTACTATCATTTTTCCATTTTTGTAGATCCCTTTTTGTGTTTAATGAATGAAACGAACATATTGTTTCATGTTTATTATACCTTTAGGTGGTTTAATTTGTAGTTTTTTTTTTGCTTTATTATTGAGTTTTTTTTTTTAAGGATTTATATAACAAGTTTTTATATTTCTGCAAAGAATAATCTTAATAATAAACGAATAGAAATTCTTTTGCTACAAATTATTATTTTACTTCAATTTTTGGTTATTTATTATTTTTGCAATGCCTGTTTATTTTTTTTTCTGTTATAAAAAGCTAAATATTCTTAAATTTTCTACGCTGCTTTTATTTTAACCTTTTTTAACAAACATCCTTAATATACTAATTAAAAAAAAAAAGAATATTAGCATTAGTTGATCATAAAATTACCCACCAAAGCGATGTATCTTTCCAAAGAAAATAGTGGTAAAATATTTACACTGGATCTGTAGGTGATATTAAGGTATAAATTTAACTACCAAAATCTAAAGAAAGTTGCATATTTTTATAAATCGGAATGTAAAAATATACCTAAGAGAGTAAAATAGTAATCATTTTACGTTCATTTTATAGTAATTGAAATCATTTTCAAATTCTGAAATACTCTTTTACATGATACATAAAATATTTATAATAAGGACAGCTAAAATACTTTGTTAATATAATAAAAATAAATTTTTTGAACAAATTTGGTCCAAAACTTAAGTTAAAAGCAGATTATAGAGAAAGGTGATCGCGATTAAACGTAGCTTGGTTGAGAAAAAAAAAGCAGTTACAGGAAACTTGTAAGTAGTTTCTTAGCAATTTTTTATTTTAAATTTGTGGCTGCTGAGCAGTTTACGGAAACTGATGTGCAATGGTTCTTGAAAATATTTATGCAATTTTGAGGTAATGGCAAATGCGGGGAAACTTGTAAGCAATTTATTATCACCTTTTTTAACTTTGCTGCTGTTTATTAGTTTTTGGAAACTAAAAAGCGTTATTTCTCTTACAATTTTTGTACAACTCTACAACGTGATTGCAGTTGTTCGTAACTTCTAAGTAGTTTTATAACCGTTTTTTTATTTTTAAATTGTTGCTGCTGAGAAGTTTACGGAAACCAGTTGCGGGGACTCCTAAGCAGTTATGTATAGCAAATTTTTATTTTGACTTTTCAGCTTCTCAGTAGTTTCCGTAAACTGTCATATTTACAGTTGAAGGAAACTACTAAGCAGTTTCTTAACAATTTTTTTTGATTTGTGGCTTCTAAGCAGTTAACGGAAACTCGGTTTCCTTGGTTTTGCAATTTTTTATGCAACTTTGACCTAATTACAGTTGCGTAGGAAATTCTAAGCAGTTTCTTAGCAATTTTTTTTCTTACTTTGCAACCATTTAAGAGTTTTAGGAAATGAAAGTGCGCTAGTTTGTACAATATCTATACAACTCTAACGTATTTGCAGTTGTAGGTAGCTTCTAAGCAGTTTCATAGAAACAATTATTTTTGCATTCAGACTGCTAAACAGTTAACAGAAACTAAGGTGCACTGTTTCTAGCAAATTTTTATGTAAAATTGACGTATTTGCAGTTGCAGGAAACTCCTAAGTGACAGTGCTGACAGTGCTGAGCATTTTACGGAAACTAAGTTGTACTAGTTCTTACTAAATTTAATGCAATTTTAACGTATTTGCAGTTGTGGGGAATTCTTAATCAATTTCATAGCAAAAACTTTTTATTTTGACATTTTTGCTTATTATCAGGTTCCGGAAATTAAAGTGTGTCAATTTATTTAACTTTTTTTAGCAAAATTTTACGTTAGGTCTTATATCGGACACCTGCTCGTAACAATAGCACTATAAGTAGGTCACAGGTGTTCCAAAAAATAAAAAGTCTTATAGGTATGACTTTTTCTAACCAATCAAAAAAGGAGCTTTGAAAAATGGGAGGGGCTTCAAAAATAGTCTTACCAAGTCTTAAAAACATGTATGAACATGTTGGCAGTTGCCGGAAACTGCTAAGCTGCTGATTAGCAACTTTTTTTTTGCTTTGAAGCTGCTTAGCAGTTTCTGGAAACTGGGTGCACTCGCTCTCTCCATTCTACCCTACTTATATATATATATATATATATATATATATATATATATATATATATATATATATATATATATATATATATATAATATATATAAATGAATAAATCTATATCCTGTCAAGAATAAAAAAAACAGCTGTTAATCATCAAAAACATGATACATCATTCAAAATGATTTACTATTGTTCGTGATTGCAAAAAGTAAATAAAATAATTTAAATTTTGATTGCTTATATAGAATGCGATAAAAAGTTAAGTGGATTCCATGGTAAACTTTTTTTTTATTTAATGTATTTATATAGTAAATTGTTTTATATTATTATAATATATAAAATTAAATCAACACATTTCTATTTAATTGAACAACAATACAGAAATAAAATATAATATACAGTTCAATATAAACACGAAATAAAAAATATATATTACGATGACTCAATAGAAATTGATTAAATAAATATTTTATGAGTAAAATAAAAGTGACATTTCGTATAATTGAAAACATTGTAATTACTATAAAAATAAAATACACAAATAAAACAAATACATTCGCAAAAATTGATGTGGAGCTGCATGATTCTGCAATATAATACTTTAATGATGGATGTTTAATGTATATAGTAGTAATCATACGTAATTTTATTATTAAGTTATTTTTTCTTAAGTCTTGATTACACGATGCAATGATCTCAATGTACAATACATTTGATCGCATGTAATTAGAGTACTCTATAGTACTCTACATGTAATCTTCATTTAGAACCATAAAATTTTCATGTAATTAAATTGATTGCCATGTGCAAATATTGTGTGCGATTCATCAAAGCACTTATGTACAGTCAAGTAGCCTTAAAGGAATATACCAGAAAAAAAGATAAGCATTTATATCACAAAACACTAGATGGGACTTACATAAATAACATTAGTTTGCCTTAAAACCCAACAGTAGCCCCGTAGCAGTGATCAGAAAATTCAATTTATGCAACCCGCACAACATTTTCATACTAATTTTTGCATTTTTCTGACGTTATAAACATGAATTTTTACGCAAATTGCATACTTTACAGTTTTTTCACGCTCTCTCGTGAGGTTACATTAATATTCTGGTAAAAATTGTCATCAGTTTTGAAGATCCCATTTTGTGTTTATTCATTAAAAAGCACATGTAGTTTTATGCGGTCTATGGCTTTAAGGTTTTAGAATTCCTAACTATGCTTACTGGGTCTTAAGATTTCTATAAGGTAATCTATAAAGAAGTGTTTTGATGAATTGCACCCTTTAGAGCTGAGATTGCTGAAATTAGAAGTAGCTTCGAGTTGAGCCAGCAACGCCAGTTCTTAAATTCTTGTTTTCTCTAAAGCATTACATAAAACTACTTCAAATTAAAATGAGTGAAAAATAAGACAAATTTGATTATATCATAAATAATTATATAAAGAAGTTTCTTCTTTACTGTATACATCTAAAGTCCATATATACCAAGTATTCTGACCGAATTATTTCTGTATTGTTGAAAACCTCACTAAAATAACATGCATTTAAATGGCAATCGTGACCTCTCAACAATGAAAAAAATTTCAGAAATTTCTTATGGGGCTGGAATACTTGGGAAATTTATAGTATACTTTATATACATCTGTATACATCAGCTGATCAGCATTCACGTACAACATTGTATTTTCTCTTACGAAAGTAACAAGTAAATCCTATTCTTACATTCATATACAAATAAATCACTATACAGAACAATATAAAAGCGTTAATCTTTTCTCAGTTTGAAGTATTTATCGTTACTTGTTACGTTACGTACTGACCAAAGTCTTACATTATCTTCAGAGTTAACGTCAGGTGTATGCGGGTTCGAATCTCGTGTTTCATTTGAAAATTTATTGCTCTCCAAACACTTCTTGTGTTCAGATTTATATTATTCCGTTGAGAACAATGAAATGACAGTATTGTCGCAACTTTATATGATAAATCTTCGGCACAAAAACAAAATGCAATAAAAAAAAAGTATAGCTATGGAAAGTAAAATAATATTTCAAACTATATTACTTCATTAATACTTTCAATTATATAAAGAAAATCGTTTTTGTATTTTCTTCGGTATTGTCATTAGAAGGATTTTTATGTCTAAATTCAAAATTGAGCCCCTACTTTTTTTATGCCACTTGAAAATCCATGAGTTACCTATGATAAAAGTTTTAGGATACGTGACCCTCGGATATTATTTATTAAATAATAAAAACATGATGCCTTTGCAGAGACATTAAAAAAAATTCACAATTTTGTATTGTAGCTTACCATTATTATTATTATTGGAATTGATATATTCTCAAACATCTCCGTGCAAAAAAATCAGATTTTTCTGTCTTGGCAACTTTGAGTCAAGTAACCGCAGTTTCTTATTTCCAGCATCCAAATAAATTATAAATTGTTCCATTTTTCAATAAATAAAATTTATTACTGCCAGTTTAATCTTTTGGCAATGTAATATACTTTAATATAAAAAAAAGAAACGTCTTTTATTTATTTATTATTATTAAAACTTGCAATATTTAAAATATAGAATATTGAAAATGGCAATAAAGTTAAAACATTTTGAAGGGAACGAAAAAAAATCTATGGGTGATGAAAAATCTACGTTTATTTCTACAAGACGTAGTCTCGTAGTTACCATAGTTAAGTGCTCTTAATTTTGCATGTTTATAATACTCAAACCAAAAACATTGTACAAATTAATAAGTAAGGATTATAAACCACATCTTTGTTATCTTGGAAAAAGCATGAAGCAACAAAGCATTGAGTTACAGAGAGAGAGAGAGAGAGAGAGAGAGAGAGAGAAGTAGATGTAAAATATTTTCTGTGCCTTCTCGTGCAAAGAGATTATAAGCGAATCCCGAGGCGGTTTTTCATTGTGTTATGAGAAACTTGATGTTAACAAGACCCCTTGAAATTTAAATTCTTCTCTCTCTCTCTCTCTCTCTCTCTCTCTCTAAGGACCCAAACTTATCAACTTATATCTTCTTGTGCAAACATTCGATTTGTCACCACGTAAATTAATTGCCACATTATTGTCAATTTTACACAAATTCAGTTCTAAATTAAACTAACACAAAAGGCTTAAATGATAATAATTTGTGGAATTTATAATGATCTACAAATACAGAGTTTTGTTTATAATGATTTGTTACTTCGTATATAGAATGAATGTAATTCAATACTCCTTGTTGGTGATTTGCCAAAAGTAGTTATAGTCAAAATTGACATAGATATTTCTATTGAAGTTGTATATTAAATTTTCCTCATTGTTATTTACGAATTTTATGTGTCTAGAATACTAGTGCTGAATAATTTAATTGTTCCTTGCCAATATTTTTAACTGAAACAAGATTGTATTACCACAAAATTGGCGCTAAATATAGCCTGCTGTGTACAAGAAGAATTTTAACTGATCATTTTAATATACTGTTACCGACAATGACTGAATATAGCCAAGAAAAATCATTGTACTCTGACTATGAAAGCAATATTAGTAGAGAAGGATCAGAGATGCATTATCTCCCATTTTAATCCAATTTCGCATCACTTTAAAGCTTATTTGTCAACTATACACATGATAAATATTAAATACAATATATCAGAAAGTCATCAGTGAAATAAAGACGATATAAATTGTTGAAATTAGCCATATGGACTTAAAATGCCAAAATCATGTCATTCCAAAATTTCAGGAAAACTTTTTTTTTTTTTTTTGTATGGGAGCAAGAAAAAAAAAATGCAAACAAATTATGGTCCAGTTAACGATCAATTTTTTAAATTACTAACTCCTCTCCTTCACCGACGTCATCCTTAATTTCTTTTTATTGTACGTACAATCTTCAGTGTATGTATGTGTAATATACTACATTTAATTAATTCTAATTGTAATGAAAAGTTATGAAACTCACTGGCTAGCTGTCCATTGCGATGTGCACCAACAGCTGGTGGGATTGCCGAGTGTGTGGGTGAGTTGGTGTCAGATTTGTGTGGTGCTCCACTGGCACACGGCAGGGCCGAGTCATCCTTGCTGCCTGATATACTGCCAGGGGGACTCGCCACTAAAAACAAAAACAAAAACAATTCTACATTTAATCTCATGGCATCACACAACCTCATAATAATTAAATTATAAGATCTCTTTACTTGTGATGTGAGAATTTATTTTATACTATAGCATCTCTGCTAAACTCTTTTTCTTTTTTTTCTTAATTTTTTTAATTTATGTTTTTAATTTTATGCACTTTTGATACAATATTTTTGCTTCAAATTTGAATTCTAACAGATATAAATTTTCGTCATTAGCAACCTTTATTTGCTGCTATTTTTCAGGGCCAATTTATTCATATTCTCTTTGCTCGTAGATTTTAAAAATGAAACCAAACTTCATAAAAATGAATACCTACAATTTTTGTAAAATAACGTTTTAATACAAAAATAAATGTTAATTTTAAAATAAAATAAAAATTAACATAACTAATGGTGATACTCAGAAAACAACTTAACAGATTGCAATACGGGAGCCTTTTTTTTTTTTTTTTTTTTTGCTAATGGCTTATACTAGTAAATCCAATATTGAAGATCTGTGTAATTCATTTAAAAGTTATCTTAATTTATTCAATTACTTCACCATTTATAACCATTAATATTTTGTCAAACTACTTTTTTGTAATCAAGTTAGTTTATCTATATATTTTTCAAACTCATTAAGAAACAAAAATTATGCTATAGTTTAATTTATGTAAATAAATTAATAAAAGAACTTGAAATCTTAATATGATAATTTTACCTTAAATAAGTCTAATTGAAGTTTTTTTTTTTTGGTCAACTCCCTCATCTTATAATTATTAAGATTGAAATATAATGCAGAATTTGTGTGCTAAATTCAATATAGCAAGAATATTTCAAATGGTTATTTATTTATGCAGATCAAGTTTATTTAAATTTAATCACGCCTTTTACATTTTAACATATTTAACTATTATAATACATGATTTATGAATAAAAATATAATATAAAAGATAATTTGCTTAATTTTTGTCTCTTTTTATGATATCTTCATGAATAATGTATTAAATATGAAAGAATTATCTATATAAAGACGTTTAAATATCATTTTCAAGTTTAACATTTCTTTTACTGAATTTTATGGAAATCTTTAAGTAAACGAATATTTGATTTTTTACCATAGACCAAAAGAACTATAAATAGATTTAGATTACGAAAATAAAATATTGAAATAGAACTTTTAAAAAGACGTATTTGAAATGATACTTTATGATTTGGATTTCCAAATACGACTTTCTATATGTCTAACATTGATTTACATTTTCTTTCCTGATCTTTTCAATCTAATAACATTTTTACATGGGTTACTTCACTCTAAAAGGCTTCTGTAATGTAGTTTATACTCTAACAAAATTCTATCCTTCTATAACTTTATTAGACTTTATATATAAGCCAATCTTACAGAGAAACTCTAAGGGTATATATTAAATAGAATGTATCATTTAATGATACAAATTTATAAAAAACAAAGATTTCTATATGAGAGTTATATTATTTTAATGTTTAAAGTAACTAATTTAAATTTTCTATGAACTTTTGCAGATATGCGAAAACAAATGTTTATAAAATTGCTTCTGAAAGAATGAAGAATTTACTAAACGTAGTGCGTAGTTAAATCCATTTAAGGGATTACAATGGAACACATTATAAATTTTAAACAAATAAACAGCAATAAATTGTATAATGAAGCTTCAATAGTTACATAACAATATATAAATAGAATTAAGTAAGGTCTAAGACCAAAAAAGGAAAATAATCAATTATTATAAATACAAGTATTTCCATTTATTATAATTAGGTTAAATACATATAGCAGCTGTTCATTCAGCTTTTTATAGTGATAAATGTTTCAATTTAATGTTTAATTTACTTAAGATAGAAAATAAAATAAAGCTTTTTTTCTTTATGTTTATATTTTACTGTCACGAAATTTTTATAATTTAAAATATTTAAAAACTGATAACAAGTTTAAATTTATAGTTATAGCATGAGAAATTGTGAAGTATTAAATATTGTGATTGCGTGTGATCATTACTACGTTAGAAATATTTGAGATATCATTGATTTCTAAATATAATATTTATATAGAAAAATCTATTTTATTTACAACAAGCATTCTATAAAAATAATTTTAGTTGTCCTATGTTGTTACCATAATTTGGTACTCTAACAAGTCCTAAAAGTGACAACTTTAGTGCATTAACAGTGACGTTTTTTTTTTTATTAATTTTTTTTCTTGTACAAAGTGGTTTAACTTAGCTTTTGGTTGGTATATGGTGGCAACAGTAATCCTAGTTGGATACTTAAAAGTTTGGCTAGGTTTTGGTATTACAAAACCCCTTTACTAAACTTCAGCCATGCAACGAGTAAAAGTAAAACAAAAGAGCTTATGAAAATAAACAACATAGTTCGATCCTAAACCAAAAAAGCTTATTTAATAATATCGCAAGCTATTTTTGGATAAGCTATAATAATGGAAATAAAACTTTATGTTAAAATAAAAATATGATTGTAGATAAATCTTCAATTTCCTTTTAAGAAATAAAAAAATTGCCTTCACTATTTATATTCAATCAAAGATTGTTCGCAGGAAATATGAAATTTCTCTCTTCAATCTCTCACTAATATTTTACATGTCAGCTTATTTGTATATGTTTAAGTCTTAAGAAACATAAAAAAAACACGATGTCAAACATATAAAACTAATAAAAAAAGTCATACTGAAAATAAATCTAATAATTTTGACACAGTGTGGTTTTTAGAAAAAGAAAGAAATACGTCAACGCGTGTAAAATTTTACTTTTACCAGATAGTCTTAAAAATAAATAAAAAAGAGTAAGATTTCTATAGACACAGTGTCACAATTGACATCAACTGTCAAAAGAACATTTTGTACTGACAATAAAAAAAATATAATACACTTTTTAAGATATGAATAAGTAATATTGAATATATATGTAATATAAAAAATGTCAAATGTCAAAGCAAAGAATGGCAGAAAAATAATTTCAAATTATATGATGCATTACATTTTACGAAAAATCTTTTTTTAGGAAAAATATTAAAATATAACGTACAAATTGAAAAATAAGATGCAAAATTTTACGTTGAAGTAAGATATAGTTTTAATTTTTACAACACTTTTAAATATATTTAATAAATTATAGAAGGCTTGCATTAAGGACTCAAATCCATGGAGTAATATTTTAAATTTGATTGCATGAAATTACTATCAAAAACCATTTGAACTTCAAGATATCAAGTTTACACACTGAAAACATTGCGTTGTGTGAACACTAACCATTACCAGGCATCAAAAATATTTCTTAATTTAAAGTTAAAATGCATTAATTTAGGGCTTAAAAAAATTAATATTTTTAAACAAAATATACAATTAAATACCCCATACTTTCTTATATTAAAAAATCAAGTTTAATTTTATATATGAACGTGTCTTATCTACTTAAAATATGCACTAGTTAACTGTATACTAATTTATTATTTATTAACTTACAATAATATTTTCTTTTAACATAACATATAGTTATATCGGGAGCAAATATATAGAATAGCCAGTTCTGGTCCATTTTGAACATAAGTATGACGTCATATTTAAAATACCTTCAAGGCAAAATATTACACACCCAACCAACAAAATATGTACAGTCCTAATCATATAACATAACAACAAATGAAATAAGTAATATTTACTATATATATATATATATATATATATATATATATATATATATATATATATATACACACACACATATACCATAATTTTCAATCTTATACACCTTTATTACTTTATAAATAGTAAAATATCATTTTTATAATATACACTTTTTTGATAAGTCCATAAAAATTTAATTACACGGACTTATTAAAAAATATATTTATGACAGCATCAAATTACAAACATGTTATTAAAATAAAGTGGAAAGTTGTATCAAAATACATTTTTTTCAAGAACTACATATTATAAAAAAATATATATCCGTTACACGCTATATATAAATTTTAAACATGTATTTTTATATTAATTTAAATATTCATTCATTAGGAAAAAAAATGGTGTAATAAAAAAAATTTATATTAACCAATTTGTTACCTTTTTTGTACACGTATAATAGTGATTATAAAAATATTATTTTACTTTAAATAAGTAATTAATTATAAATCACAGTTATAATTATATATCTATAAGAAAGTGCAAATAAGATTCATTTGATTTACCTTGAAATTTGTGTTAGATATATAATATAAAAGTTATTTATGCAACACGTATTTTATTATTTTTAATTATAAACCTCCCTCTTTTCATTGCTATATGTTTAAATGATTTATTAAAATTCTAACATTTACTTTATTAGCAACATCAAGTACTTTTGGTTTTTACATACATTTTTAATGATGAAAGGGATAAGAAACCTCTATTAAAACTTTATGTTGTATAAGAATTATATCTTTAGATATAAATGGTTATTAAACGAAAAATATTTTGGTACATAAAAAAGTCAAAAGCTTTAAAAAAAATTAACATGGAAAAAAAAAAACATTTTTCATATTTTCATGAAGTTGTAAACGAATGTCCCCTCACTATTTAGCTGCATAAAATGATTTATTTATTTTGAACAATGGCTTTTGCAAAAAATAAAAAGCTTAAAAATAATTATTTTAAATGTATTTTGTTATTTATACAAAAATGTTGATTTATTACCAAAAATAATTATTTTAGCTGAAAAATCGTTGTCAAAAATATACATAAAAAATTATCAACTAAAATAAAAACAATTACATAAATTTAATTTTATAAAATTTTTATCAGAAAACATGATAAAAATAATGTTGATTTTTTAAATTTAATTTTAAATTGTATGTGTATGGCTAGTAGCCAAGAAAAAAAAATAGAAACAACAATTTTTGCTACAATATATTATAACATTGCTTAATGTATGGTAGTAGATAATGTTAGTATAGCGATGTGAGAGTTAGTTGATCATTTAGACCCCACCTTTTGGTGTTGTAGAACGATCATTTCTTTCTAATTTGTCGCAATTAACCGCGGGCAGTTGTGGCCGGTTATCTCACTCAGAGAGAGAGAGAGAGAGAGAGAGAGAGAGATCAATGAGACCTTGACACACACGGTTCCAGAGAGAGAAAAAAGTTGAAGCATCAAAAACTGCTCTAACTTTTGATTTCACATAACTTTTTTTTCCCATGTCAACTTGCAATTTCTGAGCATTTCAACAAAATTTAAAAATACATGCTTTGAAAAAAAACATGCGATTAAAGAGAGGAAAAATCTATCTTGTTGATATTTACCTTTAATACATAAATAAGTGTTGTAAATTATAAATCGTTGTTTATTTTAACAAAAAATGTGCTAGGGAAAAAAAATTATATTTTTTATTGACGTAAATTTTGGCTTAAATTCTCAAGTTACGATTTATTTTTATATTTAGTGTAAAAAAATCTTGGGTGATAGAACACATTAAAATCAAAATACGTATCAATTAGATGTAGATGCGATTGGGAGGCGGTGAGGTGAAGAGCTGAGAGAGACATGGACATGATTAGTGGACATGAACATAAAATACGCCTCATTGGATAATAGTACTCAATATTAGATGTTTTCATTCGAATTTTTCTCTCTTTGATGTGCCTTTCAATTGTACACAGAATATCGATCACCATGTCTTCTCTCTGTGCAAATTTTTTGGCAAGCTTCCAAACTTATAAAGATAAATGGTAAAAATCCAGGTAGCATTCATCCATATTTGCAAATCTCAATCGATTTTATTCAAATCAATACTAATGGAAAATATTGAAATGTCTTTTAATTTTTCTTCCAAATAACATGCTTTAAAGTAAGTTTTTATATATATATATATACTTTTTTAAATTAAATTGTCTTTGGTTTAAATCACGTTTTATAGACTAAAGCTTTTTTAAATTGGGAACAAAATCTTAGATACATAATGGATATTTAATATCCACTACTGTATAGAAAAAGGTAGTATACATACAATGACTACTATGCAACAGAGATGGATAATTACTTATATCTTAATGCGTTTTCAATGCAATCTTGTATAATTTGAATATGTATATAATATGTAGTTATACCCAAATTTGGTAATAATTAAATATAAAATAATATTCAAACTACCACACACAAAAAAACGCATAGTTTGTTTGTTTGTTGTTTTTTTTTGCTACGCAAAACAAAATTAGTTTTTTTTATATAGTTTCGTGATAACATTATACAAACTTCTTGAGAAAAATTCTGACATCTGTTTATAAAAAATTTCAAGGTTTTTATTTTTACTTTACCATATTATGTGTAAGGGACTAGGTCAATTTATATCTCTATAATTTAAATACCACCTTTTCATTAAGTAGAATAAAATTGCAATCTGCTCTAATTGCAATTTTAATGATAAATTATGAATGAAAATATAAATTATTAAATCTTTATAATTGATAATCTTTTTTTTTTTTTTAGTTCAAAAAAAATATTGATATTTTATGAAGTAAAAACTTAAAGTTTTTATAGCTTTCTTTTAAAAATAATTACTGCAAGTTTAGTGTTAAAATATATATTTTTTATTTTCTTTCGTAAGACATATTTTTCATGTTAAAAAATATGTGTCTCTTTAAATACATCTTGTATAAATGTAATATTATATAATTTTTTGATACTTTAACGTAGTTGGTAAAAACAAGTTTGTTTTTATATCATTTTTTTTTTTTTTTTTTACCTTCTGTAATTATTTATTTGGTAAGACATTCACATGTACAGTAGATAGTAATTTTAAAACACACCTTTCTATTTAACTTTATATTTATTTTATAATAAAAAAATTATACTAAATATAAATTATAAAATTAATCATTAAATTATATTTTAGGATTTTAATATACTATAATATAGATCGTTAACACAGTTTTTCACACGCTTTTACTTTTTAGACTGATTTTAAAAGGTATCTAAAATATTGTATTTTCAAAACTGATACTGCAACAACAACAACAACAACAACAACAACAACAAAAGGAGAAGTTTTTGTTACATGCTTCTTTTTAACACTTTGTATACGTAAAGCGTTCATTACAGTTAAAATTTATATAGTATAATTAATTCAAAATCTTTCATATATATATTAAATTTTTTAAATATTTAAAATCTATTTGTAGAATCTTAAAAGAAAAAATTAACGTTTTTATTTAGTAGCACAACTATAGTTGTGCTACTAAATAAAAACGCCCTAACCTTTTAAACTATTTTCTATAAGTATTGTAGCTAGGAAAAACATTTAGATATAATCGATATATAATTATTAAAATATCTGTTATATTCCATCAGCTACTGTATTAATTAAATAAAACACGTATCTATATTAATACAAAATTAATGAAATTGCATAAGGATAACGTAGAGTTGATATTATGTAATATGTTCACATTATAGTGAAATAATAATAATAGAACAATGTGTAAAATGCTCTGTCAGTTTTTAAAAGTATAAACACGAGTATACAAGAGGTAAAGCAATATAAGGCATCAGTTTCTGCTGCTACAAATTTTGCTTTAGGGGTTGATAGTTTATTTTTATTCTATATAAACAACAAGAGTAATGTGAACGTATAAGAGAGAGAGAGAGAGAGAGAGAGAGAGAGAGAGAGAGAGAAATGTAGAGAAGGTATTGTTCTATACTATTGTTATAATTAAATTGGCCTACCTTTTGGTGTACACATATGGGCGATGGGCGTATTATTTGTTAGCAAGCAAGTGAAGTAAAATATCTATAATAATATACACCGTATGTATTATGTATGCCTAAAAGTTCTCGTCATCGATGAATTACATTCTTATATGAAAATCTAAAACAGTTGCTGAGTAAACTATGTTATTACACAGTGGTTTTTGTCCCTACATAGAAATTTAATTATTCTCTCTATATACCACAATAGCATTCACAATGGATGAAATATATTGCATAAATCGAAGTATTTTCATTATTACAACCATGTAAATACGTCGATACACATGACAAATATTACGTCTGTTTAATGAAATCGGCTTAAAGACTAGCATACTGTACGTACTGTACCGTACACTATGGTAGGAACAGCTCGTTCTATAAACTATACACTAATATTGAGCCAGCTTTGAAAATGTTCCTTTGTTAAAAACAGCTGGTTAAGGGACCGTGTATGTTGAAACAGTCTCCGTAAGATTAGCATGCAAAAGAGACTTTTAGTATTTACGTTCTCTCCCTCTGAATATGATGTAATTATGACTGAAATTTATTATGCTGTAATCAGCATAAAATTTCGCTTTGAGGCCTGTTGATAAAATTTTTATATTATCAATAGATTTTTTTATAATTAATTTCAAACTTTGATAATTTTTTAGTAAAGTTGCATATTTATTTTAGTGGTAACATTTACTGTCGTCAATAAGTCTGCGTACTGTATATAATACAATAGCACTGCTGCACCTTTGTAAGTCAAAAAGTGCAGTAAAAAGTAAGTGAACAAAGAGCAGTTTTTCAATAGAAGAGATTACCTGCTACCTGACAACACGGGACCCAATTATTTTATGCGTCAATGATTTTGATAACTTGCGAAGTAACAGTCACAGTGAATCAAATTTATTTTAAATGTTAGTTTTATTAAAAATCATGCATATTTCTTTTTTGATCGAAGTTATAGCTTCATATTAAAGAAATATATTCAAATAAAAAATATTACATACTACTCATTATTTTTAAATCACGGTAGTTAAAAATATCACTAGAACTTCGATCAAAAAAGAAATATGTATGATTTTTAATAAAACTAACATCTAAAATAAATTTGATTTACTGTGAAAATTACTTCTCGGGTTATCAAAATCATTGACGCGTAGTTAATTGGGTCGTGTTGTCAGGTAGCATTAATCCCTTTTATCTCTCTTTTTTCACTTACTTTTTATTGCAACTTTACTATACCTATACCTGATATACCTGAAAATAAATCAAAGTACCAACTTATGAAAATTCTTACTACAGCTATTAATTTTCATTTGCTGAATTGAAAAATTAATATCTTTTTTCCTGCATATCTTTAAAAAAAATTGTTAACGCGGCTCAAAGCAGAATTTTATTTACAATTTAATGCTCTAATTTCAAGTTTCTAGATACAAAATTGACAATTTGACGGCGTAAATACGATTTCCCGTGCTTTGTTTATGGGGATTACCAACATACACGGCCCCACCTGTTTACTACGTTTATATATATGGTAGATCATTGTTATTTTTACTTTTAAAACTTTAAACTTGATAAGAATGAACGAAAATTCATAAAAAAAAAAGTTCCATACGAAACATGCGACTCACTTTTATCGGCTCAAAAAAACAAGATCAACCAATGAATGTGTCTTATTTTGTTGGTCAGCCAATCGCTGTTAATGAGATTCACTATACTTTACAGAACGAGCTTATACTTAACAGAACGAGCTAACAATGATATAAAAGTTTATCATTATCATTACAAAAATATTTCACGTGATATTTTTCAATACAAAAAATCATGTCACAATAGTTTTATTTCATAGAATTAAATCGTTTTAATTCTCAAAGTAATTCTCTCATTACGCAATTTATATAGATATATAGAACTTAAAAAATAATTAATATCAAAGCTAGTCATATTAATAATACCTATATAAAATATTATTTTTACGAACAATAATAATATTTAATTGGTTTCAACTATTAGATTATATGAAAGGGAATTATGATAATTAATTAATTCAGATTTAATACAACCTAGACATATACAATTACAAATTACAATATTGTTATTATATATCCCCAAGCAATAATTTAAATATATACACGTAAGTATATTGAGAATAGAATATTACTTAGACTTAATTGATTTTCAATTATAAAACCTAAAGAGAAAACGTTGGAGGTATTAATATTATGTAAAATATAACTCATTAATATACAGTTGTGTATAGAAATGCAGTAAAATGTGGCTTAGAAAAAGGTTTAAAATGTAAATATAATACAATTAAATTGAAATATGAATTGTTTTTAGGAGTGTATTAACTTTAATACAAATTATATAAGCTCGTTCTGTATACTACAGACCAATATTGAGACAGCTTCGATATTTTTCCTTTAGTTATAACACCTGATCATCACGTCACTGACTGTTTATGACGCTTTTACAATTCTCCCAATACTATTTCGAGAGGATGCAGTGTAATTAACTATATAAAGTCAACTGTGATTGGCTAGTAGTTTTATAACATGCTTGCTGATTGGTTTAGCACCCCTGATGTAGATTTTGGCGGAAAAGACGTTGTTTTGGCATAATTGTATGTATGGTTGATTTTTAACGGCCGAAAAAAACAAGATCAACCAATAAATGTGTCTATTTTTTTTTGGGCAGCTAATTATTGTTAAGGAGCCTCACTATACTTTTTACAGAACAAACTATACTGGCATTGATCAATGTAAAAGGTAAAAAAATTAAAAATAAAACAAATAGTAATTAGTATTTAATACATTAGCATTACAAAACAATATTTTTTATTTATTTTCTGCGAGAAAGCATCAAAAGTAAAAAATTCAGGTTGTAGTAATGATCAATTTTGCAATACCATTAGTTGATTAATGACCATAGCAATGTAACATAACGAGGATCAATTATCTATTTAGGTAATGATTATAATAGAGTACATTAAATCTATTTATTTTAAGTATGTATAGTAATATTAAGTAATATTCACAACGTGTCCAAATTATTCAATGTGTATATAATCCAAATATCGTTGTAGAAGCTTAAAGGTTCAATATAATCCTTTCCCATCCGTATACACTAATTCCTATGTAATCTCTTTTGATAATAAGTTATATACAAATCCTTCCACGTTATTATATGTTTTGTTACATACATATCTCTTATTATTTTTCAACTCTTTTATAGTTATGTATAAATCTGGTTTTCAAAAAAAAAAAAAAAAAAAAAAAAAAAATCCTAATCTTCTTAGCATTATTTTATGCAGAAATTTTATTTTTATATATTTTATTGTAAATAGGTCAACAGAAAAATTGATGAGAAAATAATTTGCAAGCTTCTAGGAACGTATAGATTTTAAGTATCATTTATTGTAAATTTTAGTATTATAAGAAATTATATTTTCAACTTTCGAAACCATAATTGAATAATATATTTGTAAGAAGTATACAATTTTTATATTACTTGGAAACAATTGTCAAAATCAAAGTAATTATTTTGAGCTTGGATGTAAAAAAAGGTATAATAATATGTTGATGCAATGATGAATTAAATTTTAGCTTTTTTTTTATTCACGGTATAATTGAGTAACAATTAACTTGCATAAATAAGTTTATTTTCTAAATAAAAACTTGAAAGTTAAATAAATGTTGCCCTTCCTACAGATATAATTGGATCACAATTTTGAATTGCGTGCTTATAATACATTTACAAAAACTTCTATTAAAATTTACCGTCGAGAAAATTTTATTTGCCATAAAAAAAAAGCAACACTAAAACAAGAATTATCATGTATAGGTCATTATAATCATCGACAATTATTAAGAGATGTCCTCTGTTACTATGATCTGCCGAGATCAATAAACTTTCTTATTTTTTTAGATGTGTAAAAAAAATAAAAATGCATTTTTCCCCATCAATTTATTAAGATAAGATGATTTTTTCTGCTACTTTTTTAGTATTAGGAGAAAACTTGTTTCTTCCCGACTTTGATTTTTGCATATTATGAAAAAATAAAATTCTTGACTTAACAAATAAATAATTGCAATATAATATATTATAATATTCAAGTTACAGAATAAACATATATGTTTTATATCAATCAGTAAAACGGAACTTGAACTTCTATTTCTGGTTTACTTTTAACATCCTGTTTATAGTTTAAACATTCGTTCATTTTTTATTTTAAATAAGCTAAAAGTGTACTACACATATAATACACGTACTATTTTAAAACGTCACCATTTTTTTTATTTATTTTTTATACATAACCCATGAGGTTTTTGCGGGTATGTAAATGCCACAACCGCTGACATATAGAGAGATGATATGTATTTGACCACATAAACACGAATAATCTTTAAGGATCACATCCAGAGAGACAAAATTTTCAATGACAAGAGGATTTGTAAAAACAGAAGCAATCTAAATTATTAGAAAATCCTTTGAAGTATTAAAGTCTATAAACTAACTTGTACTCTAATTTATATCCTACCCTATTAATTTTTGTTTTAATGAATTTAATCATATCGACGGTGGACCGGTACTTTGACCGTATTTGTTCATTCATACAAGGTGGACGGATAACATTACATTGTCCAAGTTGGTCGCTTACCTGTATAGGTAACCTGTTATTATAAACCTTGCGTGATATGTCAATCTGGCCAATTCGTGTAAATGAATAAATGCAAACTGTCCAAGAAATGGGTCATCATGAATTTCACATTTTTATTTGGTAAAATTATTTTGAAATACAGCGCAGTGAATTACGTAAGAACAGTGGAATAACAAAATTATTCTTTAATCCAAAAACATGCTTTAACAAAAGAAAATTATAAATAAATAAATAAACGTCTTTATTTATGGTGAGGGTAGGATAAAAAATATCCTTTCTTACCCCTGACCATTGAAAAATATACATGAGGTTCATAATGGTTATACAAGTTTTTTGATAGTTTTTTTTTACAAACAGTTTGCATGCAATCATAAGTTTGAAATTTTTTTGTTTTAATTTTCCGGTTTAGTGAAACAATTGGAACAAATGGTTAAAAAAACAATGTCTTTTTAATTTTCTATTATTCTATACTTCATTATTACCTTATAGTATCCTTGTGCTTGTTATGCCTTAGCATAAATTTTTTCAACATTGTAAGTTGTTTCAATAAATTTATAACTTCAATGAATAAATATAATAAAAAAAATTATAGAGAAAGAAAATATTATTAATGCTACTCACGTATATATAGAAAATCATTTTAAAAAAAGAAAAGAAGAAGGAACTTAGGCGAGGTCTACATAATAAATATAACAAGCAGGTTCAGCTTATGTATTTTCATGTTGTCATACACGTCTTGATAACGTCAGCATCTATACAGTAATTAAAGAGATTGAGGACGCGATTAGATCAGATAGAAAAAAAATAATAAATATACACTCTCACTCGCAGACATCTATATTAATTAGATTTCTACAACTGTCAATTTAAAAGCAGCTTATGTTCAGAAATCATGTTATAAGCTATTACTAAGCTGTTTTTTTTTTTTTTTATTTAGACTACATGTATATTTTGTATATATAGTCAAAGAATATAATATAATATCTTTTTAAAAAATATCCATTTCAATCCAATTAGCATTGCTAATAACTAATGAATGAATACTTTTATCAAAGAAATTGAGAGAAAGTGTTCGTGAAAAAGAAGATAGGGGTTTATTTTTTCTTCTTCAAAGAGATCAAGTTCCAAGATCATTGTTTATATCAACAAAAGAGAGAGAGAGAAGAGAGGGTGGGGGAACAAAAATAATATAATATAAGATGTTGAAAAGTTATCTCAAAGAAAAAAAAATGTTTCTAATTAAATTGTTCATTTAATACTAATGACAAAATTTATATCAAGATAATTACTTTACCCCTTAGGTAACAATTACATTAATTAACTTCAATTATTATTTTTAATTAGTTTTGTTTTGTAATATACAAGTATATTTCAATAACAATACGGGTTCATTATTATACAAATATAAGCTCTTATAGACAAGAATACTTTAAGATATTGATATAGAAGAGTAGTTTCTATTTTGGGAAAATCTTACGAAGTTGGCAATAAAAAATAAAATAAATAACATTACAAATATGTATAAGCTTTAATTTTAAAGGTAATATCAAAGTATACAAAAGCCACAAATATTACAGTATTATTTACAATATGATTTCTTTAATTATTTTTTAAAGTATGTAATTATATTAAAATTTTTAATGCACTGCGTCTAATAACACGAAACACGTTAAATTATATAATAGCACACTCTAACAATTAGTGCATTACTTTAATTACTAACTTATTTAAGAAAATCACTTTTAAGTTATTATATGAGTAGCTAAAATAATGCATTTTAGCAAGTTATTAAAAATAGCTAATTTAAGTTGTTTTAAGCCATCTTAAGTTAAAATAGCTATTGTTAATAATTTGCTAAAATGTATTATTTTAGCTACTCTTAATAGCTTAAAAGTGATTATCTTAAATAATTTAGTATTCGTAACTAAAGTAGTGCATCAATTTTTAGAGTGCATACACAAATTTTGAGACAATAATAACAATCACAGAATACATTATTATTCATTTGTATAAATCACAAACTAAAACCTGGAACTAAACCAAATCATTTCATAGCCTCATGCAAATAATTTGCAATACTTTTTACAATACAATTGAAATTTTGTGATTTGGGTAAAACTTCATTTATTTTTAATCATATGTATGATTAGAATCAATCACAGTGCTTTTAAAATTAATAATTTGGAAGAAATGTACTGTACACACGACTGTGATTATATATTTTAACATTTAAATACAGAGCGTGTTTTTCTTATAAGAATAACATTGCAATTTTAACACAAGTTTTTGAATGGTAAAACATATGAAAATCCTGTGTTATAGTGTGTACATGACTTGCAATTACGATCTGATTGGAAAAAGTTAGTTGAGTTTACAGAACGAGCTTTTATGAAGTGTATTCAAAGAAAATAAAGTTACATGTAGTAGAAACAACGCAATGCAAACAATTTAAACTTAATAACTTTTGATCCTTTCTTATAACCACCGCAGATTCATTGTCTACACTATTGCAAAAAAACAAAAAAATAAAAATAAAAAAAAAAAAAATAAAAAAAAAAAATAAAAAAAAAAATCAACACATCGTATGTTTCCTTTTTATAAGACGTAATAAAATTTTGCAATATTTTCTTTGATTTTTTTTTTTATTTTATAAAAAGCAATCACGAGCAGAATACTATGTACTTTTTTAATTCAATTGTTTTCCGTTGTGATCTATGTAAGGAAGCGTGCTTAATTTATTCTATGTTGTTCATAGTTGTACTGTATAGTAATTTTATTATACACTTTTGTTAAGTCACAAAACACAAAAATAAAATAGAGAGAATCCCACATACCGCAGTTAAATCGTCTTGCTTAATAACTACGTGGCTTATAACTATATCATGGTATAGCGCTTGCTCTATATATTATGACATTCCTTTAGCAAAATAATTGAGCAGGAAAAAAAAAGAGGGGGTGGGGGTGGGGGAGAGAGTTAATTAATAAGTTCATAGCATTCCATTTTACATTGGGAGTATGTAATACTAATAACTAAATGTTCTGTATAAATAATAATACGTACACATGGTACACATACACACCATGTTATATCGAAAACTGACCTAATTGAAGTATCGGAATATCATTACATTAAGTCAATGTTATAAAAATCCAACTGAAAACAGAAATTGAAGGCGTAGAACACCTTGAGCCACAAACTTGTCTAATATCCTAACATACCTAAATATCAACGTTGATTTGGCTGTAATCATTGATTTCTAATTTATTTTACATTCACGAAATGTCAGATGTGGTTTTATGACGTCACAGCTCGCTGGTCCACGCGAGTGGAAACAAGCGAGATGTGACGTCTTAAAACCGCATCTGTCATTTCGTGAATGGAAAATAAATTAGAAATTAATTACTCCGGCCAAATCAACGTTGATATTTAGGTATATGTTAGAAAATTAGACAAGTTTTTTTGTTCAAGGTGTTCTACGCCTTTCCTGTACAGCAAAATTACTTTTCTCGACTACAAAAGACTGACAACACAATTTCTGGGTACTTTACACATAATTGTAATAGTATATTTTACCTTTCAAAAACTTATTTTAAATTTCCAATGTTATTAAAAACAGGAGTTGAATTTAAATGGTATAATCATTACAAACATGCGTGTACGTACTAAAGAACACAATCACTAAAAAAAAAAAAAAAAAAAAAAAATCTCGCAACAATATAGAATTTTGTAAGAGAAGAAAAATAAATATACAACATTATTTATAAAATTTCTCTTCTCCGTGAATTAATTTCTTTTGTTAAAAATTTAAGTTCTGCAAATGTCCATATTATATTACATTAACAACGATTTATTCAAACAAAATTTAAATATACAAAATAGCATAATATTACTATATTACATCCAGAATATGATACAATATGTATTTTTTTAATAAATAACTAAACAGCAAAGACAAGCATTGTAAAAGCTAAAATGATTATTGAAATAAGACATTTTTTAATTTTATACGCTTGAAATTATAAATTTATAACTTAAATTGTAATTTATCTTGTTCAACCTACAGAATGATAAAATATATTTGACTTTTATTATTCAAGTGAATATTATGAAAGTATATTTACTACTTATTGTTTGTAATAAGTAACAAGTTATGACATTACCTGACAAGTTTAAGATTATTTAAGTGACTTGCTGCTTCTATTATTGCCACTTCGAAACAATATCAGACTACTTTAGTATATTACATTTTTTTATCTCTCTTTCAAGCAATATACTCTTTCTTTTTTTAACATACATTGTTAAACATGTATAATATATTTATTAAAGAAGAAGATTGTATTTAAATTTTTTTAAATGGTTGTAATTATAAAAATGAGCACTTAAGAAATTAAAATAATTAATACTTTTTTTTTCATTCATTTAGAATTAATATAGATATTAAATTTTTTATGTCATGCTATTCTCTTCAGTAATATAAGCTTCAGATCATGCTGAAGGTAGCGCAAACGCATTTCGTGCATCATTTGCATATTTTAATTTTTTATTTCCGCTATCTCTAGAGCTTTGATGGCAGGATTTTTTTTCCCCCGGAAGTTGATCTTGAATAAGCATAAAATGCGTTTGCATTATCCACACCTACATTATTAATTATTTACCTTTGGTATTTACAAGGTTCCTTTCTATCTCTAAGAAATTCATAATTCAAAATATGTAATAGTTTAAGCTGTTTTAAGTATTAAAAAAAATAAATTCATATACAAGAATCCAAAATACTATAGGTCGTATAAAGTGACTGCATGTAGAGCAGGCAGCAAGCACTTATTACTCGTGTAACGGGTTTTAAACTACAGGAGGGCTACCAAAAATATCAATCTAAAACCTTGTTATCATAATTCAGATAAACTGCACGGGAAAAAAATAAATATATATTTTATACACTTTATATATTTATATTATGCCCAAATAAGAAATTTAATAACTTGATGGAGAAGGTAATTAAATTTAATTACACCCATTTTTATTTATAATGCGATAAATCAATTATATATCAAAATTAAATTATATTGCGCAATATGATACTTTCAAAACAAATGTCAGTTCCAAATACTTAAATTATATTGATATAATTTTTAACACCAAACTATATAATACTTTAAAATATATACATAGTCATGTAAATAACATTGTATAAATAAAAAACTATTATGAACAGACCAGATTTTTAAATCAGACATTAAATAGACACACATATAAAAATATTTATATTTTTAGCTATTAAAATATTCTAAAGTTTTTACCTGCTATATTTAATGATAATTAAATATTACGTTAGATATCACGGATACAATTAATAATATTTTTTATATATGAAGAAAAAAAATCTGACATGTAACTAATTTATTTTACAACACTATATAACAAATTAAATTAATAATAATAGTAATAATAAAAAGAAACATTAGCACCATTTTTTTTTTTTTTTTTTTTTTGCACGTTATAGAGAGAGTTTTTCAGTGTATCTAGTCTATGTGATGAGGTTCTATTTTGTTTTATTTTATATATATATACGTGTGTTCTCCTCCCCTGAGGTCAGTATTTTGATAAATCACACACTATAATATAGAGTGGCTATAGCTAGATAGACCCACATTCACTGACCACTCGCGTGGCCTGTTGTTGAAAATGACCAAGCCAGGCAACACAGCTTGCTTGCTTGCTATAGCCTCTCATTTTGCTATAAGGTAAAAATTGCGTAATGTTTTGTTGATGTCAAATACAAGCCTTGTTTGTATGTAATACTAATACCTACACAAATAATACTGGAAAAGTTATATGAAACTTTTTGTTACTCGATTTTCCAATTTAAACCATTGTAATTGATTTTATTGACCGGATTTCCTTTCAATATATTTTTTAATCATATACAACTTTTTAGTGATTCCTTTTATTGTTATTTCTAAGTAGAACTTTATACTTATACTTATAGTACAAATGATTATACGAAACTGTATTAAATTTTCCTTAAAAGAGCTATATTATTAAGGTGTATCTAAATTATTTTAATTACTAAGCAAAATCAAAATAAATAATTACTATAATTTTACTATAAAAAAGTTGTATCACTAATCGATTGTAACAATTACGTACGATTTAAATATTTTTAAGTATTTACGTTTCAAACAAATAAAATATACAACAAGCATAAGATATATTGTATAGTTTTTAAAATAAATAAGTACTTTCATCTGACATAGCCACAGTAGCCAAGTTAAGCTATATATTTAGACAGTAATTGTAACATTAAGTTTTCACTTCTCACTGTTTTAGTGCGAGAATATTCTATGTACTATACCTCATGTGGTTACATTGGGGTTACAAATGTATGTTTACTTACATTTAAAAACTTCTTCTTTTATCAGATTTTTTAAAAAATATATAATGTAAGAGAAGTAAATATAGAGGTGTAAAGTAGATTTTTCACTTTTGTTTTAAAAGATTTTCATGTAAAGCTTCTACATGGCAATGTTAACTGAATTTTATATAAAAATTTATGTAAGCTTTTCGTTCAATTCTTAGCATTTTTTTTTTATTTTATATGTAGTACGTATATAAAAATAACAAACATGCTTTTAAAATATTGTGTTTGAAAACCGTGAAGAATAAAATCATACCATCCCTATTTTCATCACAAATTTAAGCTCAAGAGAAAGAGTTTTTAATGCTTGTGCTTTATTTTCCTCCAAACATTAAATCACTCATTTTTTTTAGTAAATATGAATGAGGTACTCTAAAGAATAATGTTTTAGTCTTAATTTTTACGAAGGGTAATAAAACTATTGGTCCTTAAATATAACACATAATGTTTTTTGCTTTTTAATGATTTCATTTTTATAATAATAGAATAAATCTTTATTGGACAAAGTTATTGCGTATATTTTAAATCGTGAATACAACTTCACATTTTAACAATTGTTAATTGGCAAAAACAGTAATTACGGGAAAAAAATATTTAGACATTTTTATTATTTAGATTAAGGCGGGAAATCAAGTACTGCGGGATTTGACTAAAAAGTTGTAAAGGAGGAAAAATCTGAAATTTAACACAGTGATAGATTAGGGTAAGATGACTTAAAAAATGTAAAACTTTTGGGGGGTCACCATGCTAGATTTTGAATTACGATTTTTTGAAGTTTTAGTCCGATAAGAGCCCATGTTAATTTCAATAATTAATTTCTCTCTTATCTGATGGTCACGGGCGCTGAAATTTTTATCAAGGGTAGCTGTTACCATTAACTTTAAGATGGCATAAAAAAATAGGAACTTTCCTTTTTAGATTTCGAGATACAAGCGAGCTGAAGAGAACCCTTAATATGCAATTCCGAAACTTGGTCCAAGTTTTTAGCAACGAGACTACACTCTCTCTTACATCAAAGTAAGGGATAATTTTGATAAGTATAAGATATAACTTCTCTCTCAGCCAAAATTCAGAGGTCTTTGTTGGTATACTATATAATATTAACTTATAAAAACTTCTAACGTTTTGTAGTACATTTTGTATAGTGTAAATTAGTAAGAAACATTTATGAGAATACAATTTTAGAGTACTTTAAAAGACGAAATAGAGTATTAAGATCAAACCATAGCTTAAAAGCCTTTTACTATGTATACAAACATGTGTACGTATATGTATGTACTTTTTTGTGGTTCGCTGTTTTATTAATATTTTATTAATTCTTTGTGTTAAAAAAAGTGTTTGCTAAAAACCACAATTTCTCTTACATTTTGTGGTTATATAATGTCAAGAATTAAAAAGCTGAGAGAGAAAGAGAAAAAAAAAACTTTAAAGAGAATAAAATATAAAAGAACAGAAGTCTAACATAAAGGTGAGAGATAATGAATTCGTTTATGACAGTTTTGAGTACCGACTTCTCACGTCTTTTAAAAGCATAAAAAGAAAAAGAGCTTTTTGATTAAAAACAAGCAAAGGACGTTATTTTCACTGTTTTATAGCTCTCTCAGCTTTTTTGTACTGATTTATTTTAGTGTACTGGATGAATGAATTTAATTTCTTTAAAATGTTAAAATATCTTTGCAAAGATATGAATTTTCACACTTTAATTAGACCAAAAATTTGAAGTATTCTTTAGTACTTAAAATTTATGAAAATTTATTGTATAAAAAATGTAAAGCTTCAATATTAAAGCAGCAACTATTTACTTTACTCAAGGACATACCAATGCATTAATCGAGTGTGTTATGCAGAAGTAAAAAAGAACAAAAGAGTGATTACGTTGGCAATTAGTTTTAAAATGCTGTATATACGTTATATAAAAAGTATTATTTTAATCTGTACTTTCCATATGTATTAACAGTATAGTTAAATAAATCACAATTTTAATTTTAACTGTATCTAGCAAATAACAGAAGATGTATTTTGAAGTCTATTTATTAAATACAATCCAATAAACAAAGAAAAATAATTAAATATAAATACTTTATTTAAAATGGAAATGTCGTAGATATCATTTGATAACATACAGTATTCGAATCATAAAAGATATTGTATATCTCAGAGCAATATATAATATATACAAAATACTGTATGACATGTTGTGATAAAACTGCAATACATGATAGAGAATGATGTATCTTGCAATTGCATTTTCATTGCAACATATATTTACATAAAGATCTGCATAATGCATAATATATATTATATGTATGTCATCTTATAATATCAGAGTACATATACCATTAGAGTGACAATGTATAAAACTATCTTGGTGCATAGGAATAATCTCTACTATATTTATACTCATACTTGTGTGAAGTGAAATATTCATGTGATGAAAACCTAAGTGAGATTTTGCTGAGTGATTCTATAATGCATGAAGAGCTCGCGTGTTCAATTTTAGAAACTCTTATATTATATAGAGTGCGGAGAAATTTGCATACATGTGTACTTGCTCTTGAATTGTGAATATATTTCATTTTAATCTATACTATATTTTATA
Organism: Ecdyonurus torrentis; assembly: GCA_949318235.1. NCBI lineage: Eukaryota > Metazoa > Arthropoda > Insecta > Ephemeroptera > Heptageniidae > Ecdyonurus > Ecdyonurus torrentis. The sequence continues at coordinate 31,919,834 of OX439130.1, forward strand.
TAGAAATAAAGGATAACATATTTTATATTGTACAGTCAAAAATTGTAACTTTTATTTTCAGCATAAATATAACTAAAAAAAAAAAAAAAGTTTCTTTTTTTTGTACCCTTAGGTAATTTTAAATCTCATTACTTGAGAAACACATTTGCGTGCATGATTGATTTTGTAATTTTATAATTATTATTTTAATTGTAAATAGAGTGACCTCTACATGTGAAGAGCACTGATATTCTTTATCAATTTGGTAAATTTTGCAAATATTAAATTTAATGTATGAAATAAAATTGCTTTAAAAATTTAACAACTTGAAAATTTTTCCTAAAGGAAAAGAAATATAAATTTCAATATAACTTAATATAACAAGCCCCCTATATTGATAAGTTTTCAAAGAAGGAAAAAATATGAATATTTTTGATAAAAAAAAAATAATAAAATGAAATAACTTTGAATTGTTGACGATGCAATCATATGTATTCACTTTAGTGGTGTACTTGAAAAAGTTTAGGAGAGAAAAAGAAAAGTTTAGACGAGAGTAAGAGACAGCAGTTGATTGAAATCCCAATGGAAGATTCTCTTCGTTTCGTTTGATGGAAAATTTTCCGCTGTTGAGAATACGAGAAGAACATTGAATTGGTTAGAGCCTTTTTTTTTTCTTACTGAACTAGGTTATTTCATTGAGTCGTACGTATTTATTGCAGCTTCTTACAACTACACTCACAGTTAGTCTTCATGTATACCATTGGGAATTTAGAGTTTTCCTTGCCACATTTTCCACTAGCAGGAAATGGTACAGTACAATGTATGAATTTTCATGTTTATAAAATAAAAAGCTAATCCATAAGAGCAATGAATATAAATTAGTTTTCTCGAGAAAGATTAGTTCAGTTTTGATATCAATTATTCATGGATAATTAATTTTTTCAAAAAATGAAAAAAGTTTACTCTTTCTTGATGTGCTCAAAAAAAAAAAAAAAAAAATCATTATACTTTCAATGTTTATTTCTAACTACAAATTTTGACACTTACAAATTAACGCTTTTAATTTTTATAAATTATTATTTCAACACAGATTACGAGAAGAAAAAAAAAAAAAAAAAAAGGAGATAAAAATCTAAAAGATCTTTATTTATGTAAATAAGAAATGAAATTATATATATAATTATAATTCAGGTCTTGTCTTTCAAGTTAACCAGTTTTATACTTACTTGAAGCTTGTTATGTTATTATGACGTCACCTACACACATTTTACTTATATATTTAACAAACCTTTTTTACTTCCATAAATCACACTACAATAGTGTGAAATACTATGTTAATAAATATAATGTTATGGAAATTACCACAGGCATTTTTATCATTTGTGTATAAAAATATTATATTTTTACTTTATATTATATTTATTATATAAAATAATTTTATTTTTTTAAGTTTTTTTTATTTTTAATTTTCTTTTACAAATACACATATAATATTCATAACTTTTTTATATTTTTTAAAATTAGGTATATAAAAATATTTGTTTTTAATTAATTATTAATTTCATATAATATGAATTAATATAAATATATATTAATATTAATATAGATTGTATAGGTTCGTCACAAATACGCTAAATGAAAAAATAACAATATTTTTTTAAATATAAACTTTTTTATGCGTAAATTATATGGTTGCCAAATAAAATATAGAATGAGTATTTAACAGAACGAATAGCAATTATGTTTATCTGTGATAGAAATTAGAAGAATACATAATTTTATGTAAAAAAAAAAAAACAATAAAAAATAAAATAACAACTTATCATAATTATGCTATCTTATTTTCAGCACAATTTATTCAATACAGCATATTATAACGATGTTACAAAGTGTAAAAGTTATGTTGTACAGCATAACTATTTATTGTGTACTTAAAGGCGTAGAACACCTTAAAAAAAAGTTGTGTGATATCCTAACAAACCTGAAAAACAACGTTGATTTGGCCGGAGTCATTGATTTCTGATTTATTTTCCATTCACAAATTGACGCGAGCAGTCATTGACGTCACAGCTTGCTTGTTTTACGCGAGCGTGGACCAGGCGAGCTGTGACGTCATTGACCGCTCGTGCCATTTTGTGAATGTAAATCAAATCAACGTTGATTTTTAGATTTGTTAGGATATTACACAACTTTTTTGTTCAAGGTGTTATACGCCTTTAATATAGCATCATGTATGCTGTAGATATAAATGCAGTATAAATCACGTGATTGTTGCTGTGAATAAAATAAAAAGAGAATTATATAATGTACTGTGTATTAGCTCAATAGCCAATCTATACTAATTGGAAACAAATATACTATGTTATTATTACATTTTTTAAAACAATTATTAATTAATATTGCTAGCAAGAGTTTTAAATTATGAATAACTCTATATAAAAAAAGTTTTACAAAAAAAAGTAATTAAAAGTGTAATTAAAGCACTGACAATATAAAACAAATGATGTTGAATTGCGCTTGTTAATTAACATATAGTAATGAAGTGAAATTTTTTTCATATATATATATATATATTTTAAATACAATAGATTTATATTTACATATAAATGATGAATGTCTGTTGTCATATTATATTGTTGATGTAACAGTAACATCAAGTGTAGCTGTTACATATTCATGAAAATTAACCTAAACCTCAGATTGTAATTAAAACGTAAATTACATTATATGGTTTGATATAAATTAGTGGTTTTGCAATGAAATTGCATACCATTTTCTACTTGTTAAAATTTAAAAAACTTTTATATATATATATATATATATATATATATGTGTGTATAATAAAATTGCTTTATAATTAATCAAAATCATGTTTAAGTTATCATCAGGAATTTTTTTATTTGTATTGTTTAGTTAAAATTATTATGAGATCGTCAGAGTGTGATTAATTAGCAATTAAAAAGAAATTTGTATAATATACTATATTATAAAAAAATAACTAAATCCTATTCACTCGTTAACGCAATTATAAATACATTATTACCTTGAACTCATATATCTTGCAAAAATAGTCTTTTTTTTTTTCGTACATACTTCTTGATAATAATGAATAAATTTTATATTTAAATTTTTATCAATAAATAAGTAAAGTAATATAATATAACAAAATATATTGACAAGAATATCATTGCTTTATTTTTCAACAAATAAAAACTAAATTTAAAACACATTAAATAGATTATTCTGTCATTATATTGATTCCTACACACTTGCAAATACAAGATAGGTAATTAATGTTGACTATTATATAGTATTATTTATTTTCTTTAGATTATATTTATTAACACAATATATAATTGAAGTATTCAGTCTTGTTTTTATTAACCCCTACACAACACAAGATTAAAAAAAAAAGTAATTATACGTAAATCTTAACTTTTTTTTTTCTTTTTAGGTTGATCACTTTCAATCAAGATATCGCATATGATTAGGTGGGCGGTGGTCAAGTCAAGTAATATAGGTCAAGATTATAACTTTGCACCTGTGTGTCAGGTGAATGCACTTGCAACACGTGCTCAAACATATTATATATTTTTTTACCTTCTGAAATATGATAACTGCAAGTGAATGCATTTTATACAATGTCATATGAGAATGGATGAACATATAAAATTACTGCATGAATAAAAGTTACATCTGGGAAAATTATGATGCAAATTTTGTAATTTTGTAATAATTATTATTATATTTTGTTCTAGATTTTTTTTTTTTTTTTTTTACATTGTATTATATTATATTGCAACGTATAAAATGTAAACTTAAAAACTAATTTCTATGCTATAATAAGTATAATGTAAATATTCTACTTGTTATGTTATTTTGTTGTTGTTGTTTTAATAAAAATAAGCTGATGCAACTTATTGTCTACCATAATAAGACTTGCGTCCGATGCATTAAAATATTAAGTTTATAACAAAAATTAGTTTAAAAATTACACTCATTATATATATGCACTTAAATACATGCTGATAAAGATATTTCGTATTTTATGCTTCATTAATGTCATATAGCACAAACCATTATGAGATTACATAATATTAAATAGAATACTTTTTTTAATATTTTTTTTATTCAATATTGCTGACATTATACTGTAGTTGATAAAATTAAGCTTTAGAATAATTATTATTCTAATATTGTCCATGTAGCTTGGAAGTATTTATTTAAAACATACATTGTAGTCTCTTGAAAATAAATATTTATACAAAATAATAAGAACTTAAAATGTTTGATTGCTTCTTAAAAATAACTACAAAATTTTTAAATCAAAACAGATGATTCCTGATAATCTTGTAAATAAACATTAATTTTTTTAATCAATGCTTTGAATTACTCTCCTTTTTTTGATAGTAATAATTGAACATGAATAATTTATTGTCCAATTTATAAAATGTTGCTTCAAGCCCACTGTATAAAACATAATTTGAAACGAAATACTCGCAATAATATAAAAAAAAGAGTTTTGTATCATCACACTGCCAGGGTTGCTAGCGGGGGCTTACAGTTAAAGCTTTTTTTTTTTTCCCAGGAAAACCAATCCATATATCAAGCTATATATAAAAATAAAGCGATTACATACAAAAAAAAATATAAGCTTGACATTTTTGACCAAATGTCCTCTCTGTTTAAAATCTTCTATAAGTAAATGGAAGTAGAAAAAATATATAATATTTATTTTTCAATTTATGAGTTTATTTTCCTTTTTTTTTTTTTTTTCAACTTGCATACTGTGAGAACAATATTTCATCGTTTAGAAGTTGGAAAAAAGTTCTATACTCTCACTCTTTCTTGTTTTCTTTGCATAAATGTAATAAAACATAATTAGCTTTGATTAATTTTTTTGCAACTTTTAATTTAATTATAATTTCAAAATTAATTAATTTCATATATTTTTTAATTTTACTAAAATGTATAAATAAAAATATATAAAATTATCTTGGTATTAAAATAAAAAAGGGTTCTTTGTAATACGTTGTTATTTATATTGTTGTTTTACAGACCTTGTAAAATGCACAGTAAACATAAGTAGGTTTTGCCGCAGTGCATATAAGGTCACAACTAGATATAATTCATGACATAAGAAGCTAAACTCTGAAATATTACACAATTTTAACCGGAAATATATATTTTAAATTTGTTCAGTAAAAGTAAAAACAAAAATTATAAACTTTTTTTTTTAAACAAAATATTTTTTTAAATTTGATCACAACTTCTACATTTTTTTAGTATAAATTTAAAAATATAATTCTAATACCTGTATAATAAAAACACTTACCATCAATTGATAAAGTATTTGTTTATTGTATCTGTATTATTATGATTTGACTTGTTCTACTCGTATCTGTAAAGGCATGGAATGTCATAAAATATTATAGATTATTATTTATTACTATGCAATCTTCTGATTTACAAATTTATTTATTTATTTATTATTATTATTGCCGAAGAAGTACTCTGATGTTAGTGGTAAATGACTTTGTGTTTAGATAAATTGTACCTTTATCTACTTACTTTTTAGGTGTAATATATATTATATTATTTTCACTGTTTCATTCCCTAATATTTATCTTAGTTTAGTCTGATTATATCTCTATCAGGATCTGAGTAAGTTTACAGACACGATAAAAATTTTAAGTAAAATCACGACTTCCATCCAGTAAATTTTTTACCCATGAAAGCAATTTGAATTATTGCAAAATAATAACACTTTATTCAATGATTTCAGGGCTTATGAAAATAGAACAATTAATTTGTATCAATATACAAAGGTTCTAAAACTTGTGTAAGTATAGTTCACAACAGGATCCTCCTTTATGTGGGAGTATAATTGTTATAATAATGCATCTAGTGAATGCAGTGAGACAACGTGTAATTGAAATTGTATTCCATATGGAAAATGAAAAGTAGTTTTAATAATACAACAATTTATATTATATATAAAAATAAAATAAAACTTCTCAGTTTCATAAGCAATTTTTATTACAATGAAACATTCTCCCGCCCTCTTATTTCATAAAAAGGTTATTTTTATTATAATTATTTATATTCATTGTGGAATAGCTTTTATTTAAAAAAAACTTTGCATATTATGCAATGCATCAAATACAACAAACTAACCTTTAGTTGCATTTACTAATAATAATATTTTAATTAATTAATATTTTTAAATATATTTTCATTACATATTATTAATACAAATATATATAGCGTAAATACATAAAATTAAACCTGCAATTACTATTGAAAGCCTTATTATTTACTCCAAAAACCAACATCTTTTGTTTACCTGTAATTAACTTTGATCTTTTAATTGGCTAACAAAATTTTAGCAAGAGGTGGTTAGAGTAACCAATGACTGTAATAGGCACTCTAATTACGTGTCACCATGTTAAAAGTACAGTACACTCGACCGAGATAAAATATTTTACCATTCAAATATCCGTGCTATATTTTCAATGTTATTTAAAATGTAATAAAGTTGAGTACTTATGTAAAGCTTTAACTGTAACGGAAGTGCCGGAAAAGGAAACCACGTGATGTTACAAAGTGAGAGGTTGCTCAGGCCTAGCTTTGAGTACGTATGTTTACTCTAAAAATCGGAAAAGGAAATGCCGGAAAAGGAAACCACGTGACGGTAAAAGTGGGAGAAAAGTTGGTGCCAGCAGCAAGCTAGGCCTGAGCTACCTCCCACTTTTACCGTCACGTGGTTTCCTCTTCCGGCCACTTCCTTTTCCGCATTTTGAGTAAACATAAGCAGTCTTTGTGCTGCCGCTGCTGACGCGAAGTTTTATCCTACTTTTACCGTCACATGATTTCCGATTTCGGCACTTCCTTTTCCAGTTTTTAGATGCTAACATAATATTTCATTGAAATTTTCAACTTCAGAATGAGAGTGATTGTTGTCAGTTGGTTGAAGGATTCACTTCAATGGCGAACAGTAACTTTGTCACCATATACAATAGTTAAACAGAAATAGTATTCCATTCAAAATACACGAAGTACCACACATCGTATACTTTGCGGTTTTTCTTTGAACAAAAAACTGATTTTAAGTTAAACACATAAAATGTTTTATAAATTGTAATATCGCTACAAAGTATAAAATAAATTTTATATTAAATTTTAATTCATTTTCCTTGATATCATTTATAAATAACTCAAACGAAAGTAATTAATTCAATTATATACATCACATGATTAAAACTTTAACATCAAAGCTCGCTGCAAGTTAAGAGGAAGGTAAAATGATATATCTAATGAGAGATTGCATGCGGTTATAAGATTGAAAAATAAAAAAATTGTCAACATAATCTCATTTCTCTTGCAATACACCTTGCTATCTCCTCAAATTACTTTATTCTGAAAGTTTTAATTATGTGCAGAATTGATATCTATATATATTTTATTGAAATTGCAGAGTTGGATTACTTTAAAAAGGGGTCAAGTCATCCTAAACTATCGAAGTGAACTTTTCAATATATATATATGTATATATATATATATATATATATATATATATATATATATATATATATATATATATATGTATATATATATATATATATATATATATATATATATATATATATATATATATATATATATATATATATAAATATATATAATCCGGACAACTTAGTCCAAACCTTTTGAGTATATTTGTATTTAAATCACGTTTCTATAGTCTTAATGTGGGTCGGGGTTTAAGTCTGATTACTAATTATTATTTGTATAATTATATTTCCCACAATTTTGCTAACAGTTAGGTTCTACAATATATAAATCTAAAATAATGTTGTATAATTTTTAATTAATTATTTTTTAAGAACAAGTAAAATAATTTATTAGTATTCTACCTGCGTATACATAGCACTAAAAAGAATTTTATTGTTCCAACCTTTACATTAGTTATTTATTTTTGTTTTTAAATCCAATAATATAATTTGAATAATTATGTTTAGAAAATTAATTTTTGGTGATATATAAAATAATATTATTTATCAATATCCAATTAATTTTAATTATATTTATAATAATATTGGTTTAATAATGTAATTTAATTTTACTTTACGTACACCATATGTGCCAGTTCTGATCGATTCCCAACAAATAATACCAATTAAATGTAGCCGTAAGCTATAAATAATTATTAATTATTATATATTTTTTAAATGATTCTGTTATCAATTAAAATGTATTTAAAATAACATAATACATGATCATTAATAAGAATACTATTTTTATTTTATGATTATATTTATATACGTATTATTTATGTAGCAATATCTATCACAATATTAGCCAATTTGAAATGAAAAGTATCATTAAACATTTAGTTTTTGTACAGTTCTACTACCATAAGAATGAAGCACTCAGAGTCTACTGTGTCTTTGAGAAAGATATTGCAATGCAGAAAAGAATGTAAGGCTAATTTTTGGTATAAAAAATCTCCATTACCATGAGAAATTCTGCATGCGGTTGTAAATTTTTACATTTTTCCTGAATATTACTTTTAAATCTTTTGTTCTGTAATTTTAAAAAAATTAATCAAACTATCAGTCTCTTGTGAATACGCCTGTATACATATATGGTAGTAGTAAAATAAAGTACTTCAAAGTGCCATGATTTACAATGATTACTCTTAAATGTAAAACAAAAGCTGTATGGTATATTAGATGTAATTATTTCAAAAGCATGTCAACGTATTGGGCGTCTTATAGTAAAAGAAAATTAGAACGATATACTTATACATTTATTAAAAGCATTCGTTTGAAGTTTTTTTATTTTATTTATAGTGAATTCTGGATAAAATAAGTATCACGTACGATTGCTATAATATGTTTACCATTCAAAAACTAGCTAAATTTGCGATGTTATTTCTACAAAAAAAAAAAAAAAAAAAAAATGTGCTGAATTTAAATGGTAAAATATATTATCGCAATTCAATGTATTGACTGATAAAGGAACAACTGTTTTGAAGCCGTAATTTCGCTCATATCCGCTTCCGTATTGACTTACTGCGCAAGCGTAGTAGGTCTAAACGGAAGCGGATGTGACCGAAATCGCTTATAGTCAGCCTCAAAACCGTTGTTTCTTTTACTAGTCAATAATATTGATGTTGTAGCACAAAATATGTGTATCTCGTTTTTTTATCATATGAAGCAAAAAGTGTACCTTGTTTTTGGTAACGGCAAGCAAAATGTGTAACAAGTAGCGTCATTTTCATTGCGTTCGGAGTTACACCTTTTACTTCCCGTGACAAAAAAACGAAATACACATTTAGCTTCGCGTGATAAAAAACGAGATACACATATTTCCACCACATCATCGGTATGTAAAAAGGGTGTAAGTTTTACACTTTTCTCATTTTTTTTATAACCTTTTACATGTAAACACACTTTAAAAATGTCTTTGCTTTGCATTACAAATACTCCATTATATAAGAAAATATATTTAAATTCAGTACGGAACCTTTTATTATCTCTAACGTATATGTATATATTATAGAAGATGAAAAAAAAAATTGAATTGTTGATGTTTGCTACATTGAAAGTTTTTGACTGGTCAATTCAAGTACAGGGGTTTGTTGTATTCTAACATAGCAAAAGCAACCCCCCCTACGATTACATTGTTATGGGAACATAATAGAGAACGTTGTGAAGATAACAAGATCAATACTAACTCCACGTTATCTCAGCCTGAAGTTTAGTATGTGTGACCCACGTACGTACGTCATATAGTGAATAGCTTCCTCACAACTAGAATAAAATTATCATGTCAGAGTTAAATTATAAACTGTTTAAAGAATATTAAAGTAAATATAGTGCATTGATGATTTTTTTTTATTCTTTTGGGATATGTTTGGAATAAAATTGTGGTATTTATATAGCAGCTTACCCATTTCTTATCTTTTATTTTATACATATCATACTAAAATTAGAATATTGGAAGAGGATTACATACAAAATGTAGGAAGCACAATATCATACCTGTCTTAATTGATAATAGTATACATGATAATACGTAAATTAGAAAATAAATTAATGATAGCCTTAAAGGACTCTGTAAACTCCCTTACAGCAATATTGATTAATTATTTATTTTCGTTACAAACAATGGCATATAGTACTGAATGATCACACCAATATCCTATAATCTTATACTTACTATTACATAACAACATATTATGATTTAAAATATTAATAATAAAAAGTACTTATTATTTGTATATATACAAATGAGGTGCTATAGATATACACTTTGTCGTATTTGAGGCTATTTAAAATAATTATCACCGATAAGTCTCATATTTAATTGTCTTGTATTTTAATATTTTTTAATGTTATTGTTCAAAAAAAGTTTTGTTGTTGTTGTGTGCACAAAGGTGTGTGCGCATGACGTCATTCTGAATGCTTTTCGATGCTCTTCTTGATTCATGAATAACATTGCTTAGCATATAGGACAAACGTAGTTTTTGGCTATTTTCTTTGGAAAATTATCAATTTTTTTTTAGTTATTATTATTTTTCTTGCATACTTGAAAAACTAATTCAACCTGTTAATAGCATCAATGCTTTCAAAAATATTGCGAAGTTTTTCAAACTGGCAAAATGAGTCATTTTCTTATACTGACCCATGTTACTTAGCGCTCACTTATGGCGTCAACTTTAACACCACGCTATATAGACATTGTCTGTCGGGATAACCGTGGCGGGTGTTGTTCTTCTCCTTGTCTTCACGACGTTTCGCATCCATCTTCAACTCTTTTTTTATTATTAGTATTTTTTTTAAGTGCATTAAAAAGTCATATTAAACATATTTTTGTCCATGTACTTTTATTTTATATTATATAATCCAATAAAATTAATCTTTACAAAGTGACAAAAAACATTCAAGAGATAATCTTACACAAACTTTCATTCTAATAAATCATATTAAAATTACAAAGTAAGCTGCATGATTTCCCTGTAGTAGTCAACTAAAGTAATCACATTGAATTTCAAATTTTATGTCAGAAACAAACAAATTGGATGTGAAATTTGGACTAACAATTTTTTTCCACCCTTAATAAAGAACTTTAGCGCAAGAAAAACTTTACAGGTATTACCACATCATTCTAGTTAGTTCTAGTTATAACGTTGATTTATATAAAAATAATACAGAAATGTAAAACTTTAAGGATATATAAGAAGAAAAAAAAAGTTAAAAGGTGAATAAAGTAAAAAGTTAATATGTAGAAAAATCACATATCACGCTTGACAAAACTTTCCACATTTAATTTTCACATAAGAAATTTGAAAAAAAAAAAAAGGGCTAAAAATAATATTAAGACAATTTTTTCCCTATCTCATTCAATGTATTTTTAAATTGTTTTATTCAAAAAAGTCATTCATCTTTTCAAGTAAGTTTAAAGTATTTTAACATCAACTTTAAGTTCTCTCTTTTAACGTAACACAAGATGGATACAGTGTGTATACATAAGGAACTATATAATACAATGTTTATACTTCCGAGTGACCTCTACAAATTTCCGGATAACAGTGGAAAGTGTATTTACTTTACCTCTCTTCTTTCATTGTTTGATCAAGTAGAGAAAAAGTTTCCCCGAGTTCACCTGTATATATACCATAATAATAATAGTGACATTATGGTTTAAAATTATATAATTTTTTTATTATTATATAATACACAATCTACCAAGATTATATTTTATATTATATTATGTCATTTAAACTCCTTGAAGCATATTCATCATTAAAAATTTGATGTTAAACTTTCGGATGGTAAAAATTTCATTTTTGGTTGAATTCACTTCTTACAATTTGATTTTTTTTATAAATACTTAAAATAACTAGTTCAAATATGAATAATGTAGAAAGAACCTCTTTAGTAGAATAAGAAATTATTTTTAAGCTCTTCTCTCTCTCTCTCTCTCTCTCTCTCTCTCTCTCTTCATTTATTTTTCTTTTAAATCTGCAATTTTTGTAAGTACGTCATTTCATATCTTCAATTTTCAACTACAGATTTTTGAATAAAAAAAAAAAAGTACTCTTCTGATGTAGGTACTAAACATTACGAATTATATAACTTGAATAAATAAAAAAGAGAGAATAACTTGAAAGTTCAACGTATAAAATCTAATACACCATAAAAGTAGAAACCATCTCTTGTCAGTTTTGCATGATAAATAAGGCCACAAGCAAAAGTTTTACACCCAACTAAGTTTCAGTTAACTTGATTAACAGTGAAATATGAGTACGTAAATTTTTATATAAAAGTAAGCATACTTTAACTGTTGACAAATAGTCTCAAGTTAGTATAACAAAAAAAAAAAAAAAAAAAAAGTTTTGTAATTAATGTGATATAATTTTTTTATCACGATTTTTCATGATTATGTCACGTTTTTTTTAGGCGAGGTTTTTTATTGTTCAAGAATTAATGATAAACAATAATTAAGTTCATGTTATACTATACAACAATGTGAAATAAAAATTAGGTATACTGTACGTCTAGTCTCATAATTTTTAACCCCCCCCCCCTTTTTTTTTTTCTTCTTCCAGTTTTAGACTACATTATTTAAGTTACAAAAGTTAATATACTTTGCTGAGAGATGTTATGTTATAGTATTCCAAGCACGATTGCTTAAGTTGAATAAATTTAGAGTCCAATTAGTCTGAGAAAATTTAAAGAAAAAATAATTTAATTTCAAGATGGTTTATATCTGAAATTCCAATTTTGCATAGTTTTCAGTGTTTATTATGGTCTTGAATCAATAAGTAAATATTTTTCAGCATCTTATATTGTAATTTCTACAAAATATTTGCAATTTTTTAAATTTCAATTCTCCCCTTATTGATATTAGTACACAGGGTCTAACTGGCTAAAAATGACCAATCAGCGATTGCGTTCTTACAGTTATGTAAAAAAAAAAAAAAAAAAAAAAAAGTACTTTACTGAAGTAATAAAATAAATTCGTACAATTTATGATTTTACCGATGATTGTCAAACTTTTTCATTTCATATTTTTAATCAAGTTTTATATAATTTATATATATTGACCACAAAGAAAGTATTTTAAATTCAAGATTGTTTCTTAAGAATCAGCTCTCAAAGTTCGTCAACTTTTTTTTTTCTTTTTTAACAAGTAAAGTTATTTGAGAGTCAAGAAGTTCAATTAGAAAAGCGATTTTAATCAACATTTTTTTTTCTTTTTGGTCTTAATCTATAAAACTTGAAATGAAATGCTAATCTAGTTATTCAAAACTTTTTTTTTTTATCTCCTGGTCACAACTCAATACAAAAAGTTTATAGATCAATATACAGCAAAAATTACGCAGTATAAATGAATACTGCATTAGAGGGGGGAAATATACCATGTAATCATAAGCTTTCTCTATACTTAAAGATCTAAATTTCAAATCTGACAGAATTACTGTTTCATTGTATCGTGGATTTACTTTATCCATCAAATAATCATGAAGGATTATGTAACATATTTTACAAATCTGTTTTCTGTTTTACACTATATATAAATGGTCATTATAATTTTACGAGTGCCTTTATTAATTTAAAATAAACGGTAAATTATAATCATAAACTTTAGTCAATGTTAGATTGTGAAAGACTTCTAGTGAGTTTAATGTTATATAATATGAAGGCTCAAAGCATGAAATGTATAAATGAATATAAAATCATTATCATCAATCATTACAGTCAATTCAGTTATCAATCAATGTTTTGTTGTATAATTTTTCTTCTAAAAAAAAAGTACACGAAGCTTCCATTAGGCTATAATTTTTTCCAATTATTATAAAAAGATTCTGTAAATAATTAAGAATTGTTTAATTTTTAAATATAATATAAATATATTACGTAATATAAAGAAATAAAAATTTAATGAAATAAGGCGAAGTTTTATATTTTTACGATTATAACAATCGTATATTATATCTTTTCTTCTCGTCCGCTCTCTTTTTCTTTTAATATTATACATCATAAAAAATAATAACAATAAAACATAAAGAAAGTTAATAGCAGGTAAAATATTATACACACCGTATTATTGTTATGTGGCCCAGTTTTTTATTTTTTGGTATTCTAAACTATGGCAAAGGTCTGATTTTTATTTTATTTTTTATTTTTTTGGCAGATCAATATAAGACAATTTTAAGAGAACGAATAATATAAAATATGTCACCAATCAAAGCATCTTTGCTTTAGGCAACATTTTTTTATATTTCCTGATACATGTATATTTTTGTGATTGAAAATATTCGGTATTCATAAAGTTTGTATGGTACACTACACACATTGAAGATGAAGTTCAAAAACTTATATAGTACGTCATACTCCCCTAATTCCAAATACACTTTTACATTTACGTACACATCCCAACTTTTTTCTTTTATTAAAAGAAAAAAATTAACCTTTAGTCTAATAATTTGTATAGACATGCGAATTCATTTATTCATACTTGTATTACTTATTTGATTGAAAAAAAAACAAAAACATAATGTGTAATATATATATATATATATATATATATATATATATATATATATATATATATATATATATATATATATATATATATATATATATATATATATATATATATATATATATATATATATAATATATATATTATATAATATACCAAAAATAAGTATTTAAAAAAAAAAGACAAAAAAAAAAAAAGAAATTCATGGTAGTTTATTTTTGAAACATGTATTTCATTTGTACAATGAATACGAACTATAAAGAGAAAAAAATGTTTATTAAGCTTAAGTTAAAAAATATGTATATAATAAAAAAAAAAAAAAAGGACAAAAATGTGAAATTAAATTACACGAATTTCGTTTTGTTTACAAAAGTTTCAGTTCTCTCTGTTTTCACAACTTCACTTCGTAAGTACGTACCGAGCAGGAAAATTTATTCACAATATTTTTATGTCTCAATTTTTCACTTTTTTATTTTACAAACTTTTTTTTTTGTTTGTTTGAATTATTAACTTTGATATTTAGTAAAAAAAAAATACATAAATTATGTACAATTTTCGTTCTTCAAAGCAATATATATATATATATATATATATATATATATATATATATATATATATATATATATATATATATATATAATTATATATCTCATTAAAAAATCACATAAAATAGCATGAAAAATAACAGTAATAATAGTAGTTGTTGAGTAATACTAGTAATAATAGTTAAATAGTATAATAAATTAATAATGTTTCTGGCATTATATAAAATCATGAAATATATGTGAAATGCTTTGAAATTATGAATATATTAATAATCATAGTATTACTTAAAACAATGCAACGTGACATTTTTTTGAAAGAAGCAAATATATATATATACTATTTTCCACACTGCAAATTTTTTTGCAATGTGCAATAAATTGATTGCATCTAGGAATTCCATAGTTTCAATGGAAATTGCATGCAATAAATTTATATGTCACATTGAAAATACGACTTGGCGTAAGGATGATTTAAGAGTGGTATTTTTATAACATCGATGCCACGATTTAGCTTCTTTGATATGACCTGACAATACAAGTTACTGAATTTTTAAAAGTTTTTTTTTTTTTTTTTTTTTTTTTTTTTGAGGATATCTTCCCCCTTTTCAAAATTTTCTTTCATTTTAAATTGAGGAAATTGATCTCGCATCCGTTTGAGAGGTGATAAAACTTGTGAACATTTTCACTCTACTTGCAAGATATTTCAAAGAAAACAGCATAATATACGAGAGAAACTGTCAAAAGTCTAAAATTATGTTTACAAAATTGAATTATCTAACAAATAAATGTAGCACACATACATAATAGATTTAAAATTTTATCTATTTATTTTTTGTCTCCAGAACAAAATATTTCTTAAGTAAACAAAAACATAAGCGTGTGAAAATAAAGAGGTGTTTTTATTTGTCATTTCTATTTTTGTGTTTAAATGTCAGTTTGTATGATTCGAAGGATTTAAATAACAAAATATAAAAACTTCTCGCATCATAATATTCTTTTGCTTAACATTTTGAATTTTATTCTACAATGCAATACTCAAATATTAAACAACATACAAAAAATATAAAAGAGAACCTTGTTAAAATAATTTATATGTAAAATTTTGAGAGGGAAGCATAACATTTTGCATGATTTTTATCATTATTATTTATTGCTTTTTGTTCAATAATAATGATATTGCTAATTAAAATAATACATAAAATTCCATTAAGAGAGTAATGTACATGTGATTTACGTATATGAGTTTTTCGTACTTTTCATTGATATGTTGAATATTATTTTTAAAACCACATTTAAAAGAAAACCTAATTCTTCTTCTTAATATTCACCAACTAAATTTGTGATTAAATAAATGATTGAGCATGTTTAAAGGTATTTACTAATATGCACAATTATGTAGGTAGAGGCGGGGAAAAAAAGTTTAAAATTTTTATTATTATCATGGATTGTCCTCTAATTTCAATAATTAATATGTACATTTCAGAGACTAAAAAATTCTAAAAAATATATATAAATAAAAAAAAAATCAAGTAAATAAATAATTTTTTAAAAATGTCTAAAATTTAAACTTTAAATTAATCAATTATTTTTTAAATTTTAATTTATCTTCAAATTTTTTAAATTCTTTAAATTCTTTAAGTTTCTAAACGTGAGACGTTTCTTGCAAATTTCAATGATTGCATGGCCATATAGCTTAATTTTTTGTACTTAAATCGTACATATAAAATAGATTTATATACCGCACATATACGAACCATTAAATAAATCGTTATTTTAATAATAATAATTTTTATGTGATATAAAAAATTGAAATTTTTTAGAAGAAAATGTATCATTAACAAACTATAAGAAAAACTATATTTTATAAATAGCAGATATAAAATATAACAAAGCTAGATATAAAAAAACATTTCTTTGTAAAAAATTTATATCTCTAAAGGAGAATTTCTTCTCAAAGGGCTTATAAAAAGTTGTCTCACAATAGAAAAGCATATATAACCGATAAAAAAAAATCGTGTATTCTCTTTTATAGATCAGATATGAAACCACTTTATATATTAGAACACATTTGCAACTTCTTTTATTGCTCAAATTTTATATTTCAAGATACTAAAATTTAATCCACAAAATTAACCTGATTTAAAAATATAAATTGGAATTGGGTTTTTTAAAATTGATTGATTTTTTTTTTTTTTTTTTAGCTTCATTGTGTTGTAGCTATCTGAATTATAATTTTTTGGCCATTTTGGAATGCTATGATTTGGGTAAATTTTTATGTTATGTTTTTTGGAAATAAAGTAGAGCTGTAAAAAACTCGAAATATTTTTAACCCGGGCTGAAATTTTTTAGCCCAGTTTGACTCGAAACCCGGGTTTAGCTTGAAATCGAGCTTAACCTCGAAAAACGAGCCAAAGCTCGGAAAGCTCGATAATTGAGCCAAAGTTTAAAAACGAGTTTTCGAGCCTATGAAGCAAAAAGCTCGATTATCATTATGAAAAAATTGTTTTTTGGATGATAAAAGTCATAAATAAAATAAAATAATTTTTAAAAATATTTTAAACAACTTATTTTGCATGATAGAATACTAAAAACACCATTTTAAACAAAAATTACAAACTTTTTTTCTTTTCTTTCTTCAAAAAATTTTCTTTAGCTCGATTTATTTTCAAAAGCTCGTTTTTTTTACGAGTTATTCACGAGCTCAACTCGAAAAAGCTCGTTTTCGAGCTAAAAGCTCGAAACCCGGGTTGACCATTTTCAAAAAAACGAGCACCCGAAGATTTTGACCCGGGCGGGTGCTCGACCCGGTTTAAATTTACAGCTCTAAAATAAAGATAAACAAACTTTAAAATTTGACCAGAGTTTATTTAGTTTAAGAAAATCATTTATAACTGAAGAATGTACAAATTCAAATGAGCTGAGAAAATTTAATTAAATTTAATTATACTATATAGTCACAATAACGACCAAAGTTTTTATGTTAGCAAATTTATTATCTTGAATAATGCTTTCGTGGAAATTTTTTAAGGCATAAACTATGAAAAATGTTTTCGATAGGTTTGATTTTGAGGGTTTGAGTTTAGTCTTGATACATTTGTTTTCTAGTTAATAGTAAGAGTTGTACGTTTATTTTGCTATTAACAAAAATAGAGCATTGTGGTGGACCAAAATTTTATATTCTCTTTGTAATCTATAGTACAATATATTTTTATTGCTTATACTTTGTAAAAAAAATAATATTAATAATAAAAATTAAAACTTCAATGTACTGTACAGGACGCATTATTTTTTGTTATGTTGTACAAAGAAATATACATAACTTACAAAAAACCTAATAATACATTTTTAATTATGTCCTAAAAGAGTTATTAATTTAGCATGTGTGTAATTATAAATAATACATCATGTTTAAAAAACCACAACAAAAACTCTTGCTTTATGAAAAAAAGCTAAAGCTTTAAGTTGAAACACAACAGAACTGTGTAAAAGAGAGGTAAATAATATGAATTCATTATGATTCAACATATTATTTATTTCAGCTTTTGGGTTACCGTGTTTTGTTACCAAAAAAAAAAAAAAAAAAAAAAAAAAAACTTTTCTTTTCTTTGTGTTTTCAATGGTCAAGTTGGTAACTGTGGGTTTCCATTTGTGGCTTGATTACATATAAATTATTTATCTACTGCTCATCGTTAATTATAAGTGTTCAAATACAACGACGTTTGTGTCGATTTTCTAGTAAATATTATGTTTCTGTATTTCATCATACACACTGGAAATATTAATAATATAATTACAGTAAAATCCTATAACATTTCCTCGTGATTAAACATAAATACTTAAAATAAAATATTTTAAAATTTTACTTAATTAAATAACAATTCTTTATATTAAGCTATTTTGGACTTGTTAGCTTGAAAATAAATTACATACCATGTGAAATTTACAATTATGGTAACAGATATTCGTATTATATATATTTATATTATATTATATAATATACTTTCAAAGTCACAAACATTGAAATAATGGCTCAAAAGCTAGTTAAAAAGGCAAAGCCCGTCGAGTTAGACAAAATATACAATCGATGTTTTTACATTATATCCATCTATCGGATCGAAAATTCATGAATTATACAACTACAGTATTACAGATTTTTTTTCTCTCTCTCTCTCTGTTTTGGTAAACAAATCTGAATAAATTTAGATTTTGCATACACATGACTTACTTTACCTACATACATAAATAAATATGCATATTGCATAATATATTGCTGTATGTCAGTTTATTTAAATATAAAATACACATTTTTGTAGTAATACATAGTAGTATGGAATGGTGAGAGTTGATTTTGAATTTCCATAAGCGCATTACATTAAAATAAAAAATGAAACTAAAACAGTGAACAATGTTATATGTAAAATTTTCAGGTCCGAGGACCCGGGTCCGGGACCTGAAAAAAAAATTGTCGGGTCCGCGGAGCCGGGTCCAGACCCTTTAATTTTTTTTCGGGACCGCGGACCCGGGTCCGGAACCGTTAAGTTTTTTTTTCGGGTCTGCGGACCCGGGTCCGAAAGACCCGCCCAAAATATAGGGTTTTGGCCGGAACCGGGTCCGGGTCCGAACCCCTGAACATTTTACTCATTATATCGGTCACCAAATTACCCATCTCACTTTATCGTGTCATAACTTGGAATCTTAAATTATTTGAAATAAAAAGGGAAAAGGCAAAGAAAGTAAATTAATTTCGTATTACGTTTGTATATGAAATAGTAAAATAAATAATAATAGAAAAATAATATAGTTTACTTCGGGATAAAAGTTACAATATATGTAGTTCAAGGACCGACATGATTTTTAAGAGTGGAACTTTATTTCTATTTTAAATTTATTGAATCTCTCTCAGTACGGATGGCAAGAAGCCAGTATTATTTTATTCAGTTATAACAATACTCGAGAAATGCATTTTAGAGTGCACCAAAAAGGTCTGCAGATGTCATTTGCCATAATGCAATCGATTAAGGGGGAGAAATATCTATTTGCAACTAGTAATTTATTATTACATTGGATTTGATGTTATTTGTTCTAGTAATATGAAATTTAATATTCTAATTCTTAGTTTTGAATATTGTAGTATTAAGAAATATAATATTTATAGCTATTTTGTTACTAGAGTGTTATGAATATTTCTAAATATAATTTTTACAATACTATGTAATGCGTCCGTGTGGATGATTTAAATCAAAAGCTCTGCTTTTTTACAAAATTTGAGCGTGCTTAAAAAAGAATAACAAATATAAAATTCTGTGCCATTATATTCTGTTTGCAAAGTTTTTTTTTTTTTTTTTTCTAATTCACAGCGCTGAAACGTAGTGAAACTTGAACATAGAACCCCCATTTAAATAGCAAGATGACATTATTGGAAAAACGTAGTTCGTCGTGTTTGTTACTGTGAGAAACCACTCATATAGTAAATAAATCATTGAATATACATAGTAATTCAAATATTTTAAGTTATTCATTGTTTCAATATCATCGTATAAAATAATAGCTATTAAATGTAAGATGATCAATAAACGTCTTGAATTGATGAGGAGGGAGAGGAGAGAATTAAGAAAATAAAGATATATTAAATAAAATGTACTAACGATTCATACGCGATTCTTATGATATCTCTATAATGCTTATTGAATTTATAAAATACTTTTAATACGTCCTACACATTCTTTCATATTATACTCCATACAAGCAATAAATAAACGTAAATTGAACAAGAAACTTCTTTCTTGTCATATGAATATATTATTATATTATGTTTATATAGTATAAAAACTTATTGATTTAACATATATTATAGATAAACATTAAAAGTTATAATATCTCATGAATAATTCAAAACTAAAGTAATTTAATAGCATTTTCTTTGTGTTATTTATAACAATAGAAATAAGATTATATAGCTCTTGACCTACCTCAAGTCATGTCCTAGAAAAGTACAAAAAAAAAAAAAAAAAAAAATATTTGTTAATACTCAAGTACAAGTCACACCTGCACAATTTATTTTTCCAATTAACCTATAATCTAACTTTTACATTTTATAGCACTATATGTATCATTATGCTAATTTATTTAAATTAATGTATGTCATTATAATATAATATTTAAATTGTCCATATTCTTATGATTTTTCATGTTTTATAGTTAGATTTTTTTTGCATTTTCTTTTTTAAATATATATATAATTTTTTGTTAAAAGTTTTTGTTAAAATTTTTTGTTAAAATTTTTTAAACCTATTTTAATCCAGTTTTTTGTATAGTTTTCAACTTTTCCGATTTGTAAAACACAACATAAGATATTAAATATGTTTTACTGTACGTGCGTATATCAACTTAATCACTATGATGTATACAATAATAATACACAAATGGTATTTAATCAAAAAATATAGAGAACATAATAAAAAAAAAAGCATATAACTTTGAAAAATTACGTTATATGTATGCAAATTTGAAACCCTGTGACTAAGCTACATTAAAGCTTCAAAGTACACTTCAATTACCGTTGTGTACGAGTCTGCTTGCTAGTCTTTACTTTTCCACTTTAATCATCAGAAATTGAAAAATGTAAGCTAAAGCAAAAAAATTCAGCCTTTATTAAAACTAAAAAATATAATACTAAAAAAGCTATCAAATTTTATTATATTCCAAAAATTGTTGATAAAACGCTAAATATTATTACATTTTAATATTCCATATAATACTCTGAATGCAAAACCGTATTAATATTAAAGTAAAAAATGTTTCTCAAGCATTCATAATGGACTCTTTGAAGTATACAAAAATAGATTTTTCATGCTAGCATAATATAACGTATTTCAATTCTAACGTTCATATTTCGAGTTATTTGTATTCCCAAGCACGAAGTGTAATTTATAATATCCTGCTCTTTCTATAGAACAAGTAAAATAGTTGTGGAAAATTAATTTGAAAGTGGAAAATATATTAATTAAAATTTTTCTATTAATATTCTTTATTAGAAGCAATTTTACATATTAGCTGATTTTAATTAAAAAAAATTAATATATATAAAAAATGAAGAACTTTAATAATATATAAGAAGACATAAATTTATATCTGATCAATTAATGACAGTTAATCAATAATTTATAGAGTTGATTCAAAATAAGTATGAAAGTTCAAGTTTTTATTTCTAGTGCTGGAATTTGTAATTTGAAATATCTAAATATAACGTGCGTACCTCAATTGTTTTTATAAAATTGTATTTGAGGGCCTATGCTCTGCCCTCCAATTTTTTTTCTATATGTTGAAGTTTTAAGCAAAAATTACGCATTATATTAATATTGAATAGAAATAACTGTGTATAGCACGTAGAATTACATTAATTTATACATTTACATTAATAGTTACACAGTTTAAAAAAAAAGAAGAAATTATTTAGAATTTTGATGTTAGCTCCCTTGTTTCTGCAAAATGACAATTTCTATTCAGCTAAGTTACATCAATTTGAGTGTAGTATAAAAAGGAAATGAGATATGTTGGTCCAGAAGGAGTACGACGTAGGGAGGGAGGTCAAAGGTTATTAAGTTACATCCCGGAGCTTGCTTCTCTCTTGCCAACAAAATTGCACCACTCACAAAATAAATGGCACTCCAATATGACTCGGATTTTAACACCTTTGCTATACAGAAAAAAAAATTAAAGTCATTTCGTCTTCTCAACACCTAGTTTTAAAAATCATTCTATATTTTCACACTTAAGTTGTATTATTATAAATGTTGCAATTTTTTTAAATTGAATCTTGAATTATTAATATTGATAATAATTTGTAACTTTTATTAGGCTAAATCAGTCAAACAACCTCTTAAATTTATTAATTTCTTTTACTGCAAAGTATAATCACTTAAAAATTCTGATTATCTATTAGACAACTTTTTGAAAATTTGTATAATTTAGCTCCATATTTTTTTATTATAATATTCTGAAGAATATATTTTTAAACAAAAAACAGTGAAACAGTTTTCGAAGAAACTACACTGAATTTAATCTTCCAAACTAGTCTTTTTCTGTAAAAGAAGAAGAATAAAAAAGAAGTGAACTAAATCTAGTGTTTGAGTAAAAGAATGCCACAAATTGGCACTTAAATTACACGTGTCCAAAATCGAGCACTTTTCTTTCCGTCTTTCAGTCCACTGCATTGTCCGTGAGAGACAAGAGAGACAGAGAGAGGAAATCTTTTCCCTTGAGACGAGAAAAAGAAGAAGGAATTTTGAACTTTTGTGAGGAGAAGACGTGATGGAAGCTATATTAGCTTTTTAGAAGACCCCAACTCAATTCCATACTTTGATGCACTGTACTCCCTTCTCTATAACTGCATCACACTTCTCTCTCTCTCTCTCTCTCTCTCTCTCTCTCTCTCTCTCTCTCTCAATATCTAGTGAGTATAAAAGTGAGAATTGATGGATTTTTATTTAGGGTAAATATAAAAGTAGATCAAATCATAGAGATATATAGATTTTCCAGAGAGAGAAGAACAACACAATGTACAATACATAAAAATTGTCACCCTCAAGCAAAATTTATCTTTAGACAAAGATTGTTGAATGACATGGAACTGTCTATAAAAAGTGATAAATTTTTGCTACTTCATCAATAAAAAAAAACTCTTGATATTTTTGAAAAGTATTTTTAATGTCAGTAAAAATCAAGCTGAGCACAGTTGATATTTCCACTCAATTTACAACTTTCTGGTTCGAGTGAGTTTGTCACTTGTGATAATATCTCTCCTTGACCGATTATATTTAGCACTTTAGTACGTCATATATTTTATTGACAGCACTTTGATTTTTTTTTTTTTTTTTTTTTTTTTTTTGCAAATATTATTATAAATAATGACAAAAAGATGAATTTAAAGCCATTTATTTGAGTTTGTGCCCATGTAAAAGATCAATATTATTTGAAACTCTCTTCTACCGTTTTTTGAAGGTGCCTTTAAACAGGCGTGAATTTTACTTTAAATGTATCTTTTCTAGTCAAGAATACAAAATAATAATTGGTTACTTTTATAGAAAAATGAATTTACTCAAAGCTTCAAAAAATAATAATAATAATAATAATAAATAAAATAATATAATAATAATAAAAAGCAATTTGCCCTGAAGAAATACAATTAAATTTAATATTTTTTTTATAAAATAATAATAAAATGGGTAAATAATATAATTATAAAGCAATACACTTAATTACGTGGTATTTTAGCATTTACAATTATCAACTTTTCCTGAAGCTAATTTTCATAAAATCTCTCTCTCTCTCTCTCTCTCTCTCTCTCTCTCTCTCTCTCTCTCTCTCTCTCTCTCTCTCTCTCTCTCTCTCTCTCTCTCTCTCTCTCTCTCTCTGTTTACTCTAACAATTATAGTGTGTAGAATTTTTTTTTATTACCTGAGGCGTTGAAAAAGAAAATAAAAATACAAACAAAACAACAAAGTCTAAAATAATAATTCATAGCATTTCAACACAAAAACATAGAGTGAAATAACATAAAACAATTTTATATTTGCTTTTGAAAACTCTCAGTTCCCTCATATCACAAGATTTGCCTCTATTTTGCTGCGTGTGTGACTGTGTGTACTGTGTATATAGTTATATTTTATATATGAAAAATATGACGTTTCCTTTAGCTGGTAAATATAATCAAATGTATTATATTAATTATAATAAACTTTATTTTCAGAACTTTTGTTTAGCTAATTTTGTTTCATAAATACAATACGATAAACAAGTTCTTTGAGTTCACACCATAGAACTTTGAAAGCTTATAATTAAGTTGTGAAGGATACGTCGACAAAAATTTTCAACCATGCAGTAATAATAATAATAAAGTATTATTTACATATGACTGATTTGCCTGCAGAAATTATGGTTTAAAAATTTCTGCAACATTGAAGCTTATCAAACTTAATATTAAGCACAAATTTATTTCACAATATTTAATGATTTTCTCTATATTTATAGCTCTTTACCGGTGAAAAAGTTTGGTCAAAAAATTTACTAGAGATTAGTTATCTCAAAAATCACTGATAGGATGGCCTCGCAATGTTTAAGGATAGGAAATTAGAGTCCCCCGCAGTTTTCCAGCGCGTTTTTGATCGGTTACACGTTAAAAACAGTGACAAGCATTACAGAGAGCGTTGTAAAATATATATAACATCTTATGATATATAATAATAATATATTATATACTCTGAAAATCATTTATACAATGAAGAAAACATCAAATCCGTATAAAATAAATACTTTTATTTTATCTTTTGAAAGAAGAAATATGTATAAAAATATACGAGTAAAAATACACATAATAAGTTGACATCGTCCTATTTTTGTATTACACAAACTTGTCTTGAAATCAAATTTATAGCCCAGCATTCTAAGAAAAGAAATTAACAGAAAGAAAGGGACGAAACTTTTATTTTTCACTATGTTCAAAATAGCTTTTATTTTCTATGTAGTCATTGTTAAGCACATAATACACAAGTTTGAAAATAATTTTATGAACCATTTTACTCAAATAAAAATTATTATAAGCGTGTAAGTTCATCAATGAAAAATAAAAATTCTTTAAAAAAGTAATATTAAAATATTTATATGTATGAAAAAGTAAGCAAGCTGAATAACAAAATGGAAACAGAGAAAACAAAGCACTAAGCATAAGTAACAATACCAAAAATAGCAGCAAAGATCAGCATCAAGTATCAAAAGAAAAACAAACAGCGTACTTTAATGTACGTAATGTTTTTATCTTTAATAGAAAAAATCACGCTTCAACGAACCAAATAGACAGTTCAATTTTATGGTTTTAGTAAAATGTTTCATCTCTTTTTTTATGTTAAAAAAAAAGTAAAATTTTGTTTAAAAAATATTTTCCAGTTCAACAAACGATTGCTCATTCGAGTAAAATTAAATCAACTTAAATGAGTAATATTAAAAAAAAAAAAAAAAAAACTATGAAATGTACAAATAATTTATGACAACTTTTTGTAAGAGATGTCTTTATTTAAGAAGCAATGAGATGGAATATTATAATGATATACATAAGTTTAATTTTAATATTTACACGCACCCTATTTTAATTTTAGCTTTTTTTTTTTTTGTCGTCAATTATATTGACAAACGATGATATTTTTAATGAGTTTCATTTATGATTGATTATTGAATAAATTTTATATACGTAATTTTTTATAACGTGTCTTTCCTTTATTAAAATTTCAAATTAGCAGAAAAAACAAAATATATTTACTACTTAATTTTTCGCTACGATAAAATTAGCTTATTAAGTATTGTACAGTATTATTATAATAATTTAATAAATGATTACGAAATCATTTTATAGTAGATTAAATTTAGATTTTTCGTGTAAATTAATAAAGTAAGGAAGCATTATAAATATGATATTTGCTTACGAGTTACGAGTTTAAAATACCTATATACCAGTATTTTTTAATATAACATATTTTTATCAGTTCTTATTATTATTATTTTTTTTTTAAATCTGATTTTATAGTTATAAATATTTTTAAATACAGTAAAAACATTAAGGAGTGTGCATTCGCATTCTTAAATTTGTTGTAGCTTTGCGCAACAAATTGTAAAATAGCGTTGTTTTAAATGGGAAAAATTACTTTGCTGTACAAAGTTAAAACAAATAACTAAGAATATGTAAACGTAACTTTATAATATACATTTGAAAATTATTGCATTGTTGCTTACACAAGGTTGGTATTTCAGATATATAGTAATATAGAACAAAAACGGCAGTTAGAGTCAACAATCAAATCATCTGGTGTACGTTAATTTTTGTTAAGAAAATCAAAAATTGAATCAGAGTCTGCTCCAAATACCAAGAACTATTAAAACCACTGTAAAGATGGATTTGTGCAAAACTACGACAAAGAAGCCAGGACCTGTGAAACCAAAGAAAAATAAGAGTGTCAAGAAGGGAACAGGAAGAAAGAGGCTTCAGATGTTTGATACATCCATTAAACGACTTCACAGGAAGTTAAACCCAGACTTGCAGATCAGTGCAGCGGCCATACGTGTTGTCTCTGACATGGTCAATCACGCCTTTGAACAAATTGGCAAAGAAAGCCAGATTTTACTAAAAAAGAAAGGTAAAAAGACCCTGCAATATCAAGATCTTCATGCAGCTGTAAACTTTGTGTTACCACCAAGTATGGCTGAGAAAGTCAATGTACACGTGGCACAGATTTGTAAGAACGCAGCAGAACAATCTGACAAGCAGCCACAAGAAAACCATTCAAATTGCAATATTATGTAAACTTATGTCAATTTTTATCCTTTTATGATGTTAAAATATGTTTTGTTTGAGTTAAATAAACTTTTTTTTAAATTAATAAAACTTTTTCTGTGGAATTTATGTTAATTCAAAATATTTGATACATAATACAAAGCTCGGGTAGATCAGAAAAAATTGGGTAATGGGAGATAGTATGAGCTAAAGTCCCTATATACCAAGTATTCTGACCGATTTTTTCTTCTTCTATTTTTGCTTGTCATATTGTGTTATCGTACTACACCAATCCCAGTCTTAGTCAAGACATTGTCTTATCGACAGGTAAGAACTTTCCAATTCATGAAAAAGCACACACGAGCCGACCACGGCCAAAGTACACAGCTCGGCAATCGCCATGACAACCTAGACAAACCGTGGAAACATCTAGGCAGGCTGGTCGGTGCAATCACATCGATCGTGCACCTCCCGAATGCTGTGCGTCATCATGGAATGCATGTAAACATGCTCACACACTTCACTTACGCACCCAGCAATTTGTAGTAAATTTTCTTTTGTCCCCGTCTGTTATTTCAGAGAAATATACCATTAAGTTCAATATTTACATGATATTGTCATTAAAATAAAAGTGGTAATAACAATACGGTATTCATAAAAAAAAAAAAATAATAAAAAATAAAAATAACTTTCATAAATATTTATGCGCGTTAGTATGAAATCTATCTTAGCTAATTATTTATCATACTCTTTTTAGAATAAAGTCTCTGTGATTGCTTTTTGTAATTGTTCCTTTGGGAATCAAGAAAAATGTTAGAAACGGTTACAGATTAGAAAATGTTTTATTCCCTCTGTCTCTCTCTTTATATAATATAATACATATTATATATACATAATATATAAATATACATTTTATTAAAATGATGATACATTTGCACTAAATTATGGTACCATCATTAGACAATTTTTAGACATGGTTTCTGTATATAATATAAAAGCATATAGTATAAAAGTATATATATATATAATATCGTTGCTTTTTCTTGTTTTTAGAGCAATAGCTTGAAGCAATAGATTTATAAAGTGAAGATGACTTCCTGTTATTATTCTTTTTATGTAGCAAGAAAAAAAAATGGAAAAAAAAAGTTGACGGTATTGACCGGAGACATATTTGCCGGCGGGTGCTGCATCTATCTCCCGGTGACCTGATCTAACAGCAAAAGTGGATTTTATGTATTCTGCGCAGACGAACTAAAAGTAAGTCGTGTTCAATATGCATGTATTCTACGTTTTATCTTCATCCAAATATACATCAAATCCCTTAGGACCGTTTATAAAACTATACTCTCACTAAATCTAAAGAACATCATTTAACCTACACGAGAGAGAGAGAGAGAGAGAGAGAGAAAATCAAAGTACGTGTATATATAAAATATTATACATACAGTAAAATTAAATTAAACGATACTTTAAACATAAAATACAATTATACAGCTAAAAGTAATTCTCTGTAAATTTTAACATGTATAGGGAATAAAAAAACAAAAAAACAATAAAATTCACAAGGGAACTATATTATATATTTCCTCTATATATAAAGTTACACAATTATAGTGACGTTGAACATGGATTTTAACACGCAATACTATACAGATGACATATCATTTAAAAAAAAAATTCTTGATTAGTAAATCTTGTAAGGTGTGACCATTTAATAAAATTATCTATCCTGTTTATCGAGCACTTTAAATATTAATACACTGAATATAGTATTCAATCTTCATAATATAATAGAAAATAAAATACAAGTCATTTGTATATAAAAAGAACATTTATCTGATATGACCAAAAAAAAAAAAAGTTTTAGTTTTGACATAAGATTGAAATCTTATTGATTCAATTTTATTTGTCTTCATAAATAGAAAGTTAATTTATTTATTAAATTTTTATAAATTTCAGATGTCTTAATTTTTTTTTTCTTTTTATATATTATATTTTTTTGATTTATTTCTTGCGCATGCTGATAATAAATAAAAACTCAATTAAATATTAATAACAATGAAATATTAATGAAATGTTTTCACATAAATCAGTGGTGTTATTTTTATTGTTGTAGTATACAGAGAAAAGTTTTAATTTGGTATATATATTTTTTTCTTTTTCTTCTTCTTTTTTTTATTTTTTTTTTATTATGACGTTATAAATTATTCATTTTATATTTCAAGAGGATTAAGTTGTATGTTATTTGACAAGCATTTGATAGAGAGAGAGAGAGAGAGAGAGAGAGAGAGAGACTGGAAGACAGGAAAGAAAAAAATACACAGTTTTGAATTTAAATAAAAACTATAGATTATTCAATCTCATTATGCGTAACAAAACTTTTTTTTCCCTGCTACTAAAAATTCAAGTTGACAGTAAATACATAAAGTAATGATGTTTTCAAAATAAACTAGATGTAAATTAATGTTATTGTTATGCTCGCATGAATGAATTTTAGCAGAAACAAAAAGTTCATGCATGGTAATTTTATACATAGTAAAATTATATTAAAAATATTATTTATCCTCATTTAATAATTTTCAAGCAACATATCATAACACAACTTTCTTATTATTTTTTTAGCAATATCATTTTTAATAATATAAAATTTATATAGTTGTTTAAAAAAATTAATTTTTTAAAATAAAGTAATAAATTAAAATGTAATTCACTATAAATCAATTCAGATTTACACTTTTTTTTTTACTCCATCACATTCATTTAATTGACATTTAAAAAATTCTATATAATATATTGTAATCAAAAACTGCGTAGGTTAATAAGTTGCATTTTGTATATACATAAATAAAAATATTTATACATATATAACCATGCAACTATATTTCACGCCTTTTTATAATTTTAATACATAATTCATAAGATTTTTATTTGAATATATATACGTGTTGACGTATTTAATTTATTTTGTATATGAATTAAAAAAAAATCTTACCACACACATATTGTATAAAGAGAAAAATAAATGAGTACATTATATTGTGTTAATGTAATTATATGTAATAATAATATATTTGACATACTTTATAATATATTATAATACTGAAAACATGTCAAAATAAAATATTAATAAAAGTGATTTCTGTCACCTTCATTATTTATAATCATTAAATTTGATATCTTGTTATTATATTATTGTATAAATTTCAATTATATAAGATTTTTTTAACACAATCCTTTTGTATTGTACAGTATATCGTTTTGAAATATGTTTTAAATAAATTTTATTAAGTTAATCTAAAAACTAAAAATTGATTTATTGTACTTTACTTTATTTATATTCCAAAAAAAGAAACAATTTCAAATTATGATTTTTAAAGTGTTATTCAAAGTATTTCATTAATATAATGTTTTCTGTAAACTATAGAACAACGAGTGAAATATTATGTAGATTTGTTTTATTTTGAAACAATAAATTACGTAAATATTGTTATATACAATTTAAACTTTATGAATTTCGTAAAGTTAGGAACAAATTTATATTTATTCTTTCACTTTTCACCATAATTTATTTTGTGAGTTGGGTTAAAAAAAAAAAAAAAAAAAAAGTTTCTATAAAAAAAGAGTGAATTTTTGGTGGCAGAATATTACATTCTATCTACAAAAGAATTTGTTAGATTTTTCTTTCTCTCTGCAGCTAGAAAAGAGCACTTTGCTGCTTTTCTACACTTGGTGTAGCACCCCCACCACCCCCTTACCACCCTCACGTCTCTTGCTCAATATAAAAAACACCCCCACAGTCTTTCTTCATACTATTTTAGTGGTGTAATTTAAGTGCACACATTTTTATATATGTAACACTGTTTTTCTTACTATTATATAAAAAAAAATCATTCTTTGAAATTTACATATTTTCGTCGATAAATTTAAATTATTGATTTTTTTTTATATATAGGCAAAAGCAAGGCAAATAGAAACGTTATTTCGTTTAAAGTATATAAAAGTTTACTATTTTAAATAATAAAATATATACATTTTTAAAAATATGAATTCTTACGACGTATAGTATTTCAAGTTGAATAGAAATATATTATAATAAAGATTGAATATTTCTTTCCCAGCTGCAAATATTTGAGAAGAAATTATACATATTTTATATGATATGTATTATGATTTTTCAAATATATTATAGAAAAATATTAAACTACTTTCATCTTGATATTTTGATCTGTTCCCAATACACTTTTTTTTTTTTTTTTGAAGTCAATAAAAATGAAATGTCATGTAGTATAAAAATCAGAACATATCAAAATCAAAGTCATAATAAAATCTAAAGATGCTTGCTTTACATTGCACCTCTTTTTAAATTTAAGGGTATAGAGTTTGTATTTTGAAGAAGAAAGCAGAAAAAAAAGTATTTTTTTAATAGTGTATTGTGAAAATTAAAATACTTTAGAGTTATAAGCTTTTAAAGGATCAACAACTTATATATGAAAAAACTTTATTATTATTATTTGTAATATTTGAAATATTGATAGTAACATCAACAGAATGTCAAATATTCCTTATATAAATTTACAAGATGCAAAATATACAATTTAAGTTGCGCTTCTTTACAAAATTTAAAAAAGAGACCAAACATTATTTATTTTAATAATTAACCTGCAAACACTTGAAATTCTTGAAATAAATCCTTTAAAAAATTGCTCTAAATATATTTATATTTTATAGAAATCTTTTATGTCACCGATGTTGTTAACTTTTACCTACACTGTACTAATACACCTACCTAAAATAAAGCAATTAACATTTAATAAGTAATAAATCTATAGTTAAAAATATATTATGTATAATATATTAAACTCATTAAAGAATTTAATTTATTTTTATAAATGCTTTTTAATTAAAGATGAAAGTTTTATTTATTTACAATTCAAATACAAAACCATTACAAAATACACAATGGATCAAAAGATAAATAAATAACATTTTGTTATTATATATTATAATAATATCAATCTGCATATAACAATAAAATGCTTTTAGTGCTCATGGTGCCCTTAGGGCTGAAGTAGGTTGACCGCTTTTTATATTATATTATAACAGTGTCATGCTTGTGTATACTATGTGTATTTTTAATGTATATATGAATGAGAGCTATTGCATTTATAATAAAAAAACATTATATCTATATATACAGTAGCAGATGATGTATAAGAATAATGATTCACTTAATCATTATTTAACTGCACACACAATACAGTATTATTTTATTTATACAATTATTTATATAGTATAAAAGAAAATTATATTATTGTGCAAAATTGCGAGCAAAAAAAAAAATAATAAAAAGAAAAAAAAAAAGAAAAAAAAAAGAAAAAGAAAAAGAAAAAGAAAAAAAAAAAAAAAAAAAAGGTTTGCAATAATCTATTACCCATTTATAGGAAATGAAGGTTCTCGATTACAAAATATAAATAATATAATTCTAAGTAAAGAAGATAATTTTTGAATTAAAAATGTATTTACTAGTGACCAATACATTGCTCTGGAGTCTGGAGATAAAAAAAAGAAGAAAATTACGTAAATTAAATTTATTTTTTTTATTCCTATTTCTTTTACCATCAGAAAAATGTATTTATATTTTTATAATTACCAGAAATTCAGAAACGTTATATTGTGTATTAATAATGTTGTTTTTAAGTGAAATTAGTAATAATAAGAAATGTAATAAGTGTATTTTTACTTATGTTTCTTTAATTAATAATTTTTATAATTACCTGTATAAATGAAAAAGAAAAATGAAAATGCAAATATAGCGTGACGTCACAACATGCTTCAAATTTGCCCATATATATGAATATGCACGCCATATTTCATCACGTAATTATCAAACATTTACACCTGGTGAATTTACCTGTGTAATCACGTGCTAACTTCCAACTTTTCACTCTCTAGATAAATTAAGAACAAACTTTTTTTCTTTTCTTTTTTAATTAAACCATAGAATTCACAGATATAGAAATGATTTTAAATGAAACTTTGATATATGCGAAAAGTTATAATATTTTCCTCTCATCATGATAATGAAGCTACAATTATATTTTAAGACTAAAGTTTTAATAACTTAAAAAGAGCGATGTGCGCTTCAATTTCAACGCAATAATGTAATAGGATATTATTTTCACATTTATTAACTTTTAATTTTTTCCTTTTTCCTTTTTTTAATTTTTTACGTTTTATTTTTATAACTGAAAGTATAGTGTATGAGATTTGAAACTTTTAAAATACACTAAATTTGAACATTCATCCTTTCGTTTTAAGTACTGTCATGAAATTTAATTTCATACAGGATTATTTTATAATCGTGGCCCTAGATGTAACATATTTTCTATGTAGACTAAGGGATTGCAATTTTAAAACTTTAAGTACGAACTACAAACCTGATATTTTGTACATGAACTATTAATTGAAATAATTACTTTAAATTAAGTCCAGTGAACGTAATTAAAAATGAAAAAAAAATGTACCGTTTTAATTCAATAGTATATTTCATCATATAGCTTCCCTACTATGAGTTAATTATAAATATTCTATCCAACTAATTAAGTCATTCGAAAATATTTTTGACGTCATAATTTTGTAAGAAAAATAATTTCTTCATTTGCCTCAGGTTGATAAAATAATAAATTTGAAATACAAAGCTTTTATAATAACTTTTTTTTATATGTTATCTTTTATTGTGAAGTTTTTACATATATCTTGGTTGTAAGATTGATCATTACAAATCATATTTATAGAAAAAAAAAAAAAAAAAAAAAAAAAAAAAAAAAAAAACGCGGTTGATCTTGGTTCTCTTGGCATTTTCGTTTGTTGTATGTTTTCATCAGAATAAAATATGAGTTGTAGTTGTAACTTACAAGAAGTACCCGCAAGCTGCGTATAACTTTATCATTGTGACTTGAATTCTCTACTTCAAATTACATTTGTTAAAGTAAATGTAAATGTTTATCATTATTCACTGTTATTAAAATTATTAATAATGTTGGAGTATTTAGTTAATTGTATTAATTAATAAAATTATAGGATAATACAGTTAGTTATGTATTGAAATAAATTGCCCACTGAAATATATTATACTTTTTATATATATATATTTAATTTAAGTTGTCTCATAAAGTATAAGATCAGTATTAATCATTATGTATTATTTCAACAAATTTATAGGAAAACGTTTTATTTATTAGTACCCTAAAGTTAATTTCGTTTTACGATTTTTTTTTCTACAGTGTAGTACATTGTTATTGTATTATATATTTTTCCCGTAGATACACTTTATCTAACCTCATAATTTAATACGTATATGTATTGACTGATTTATTTTTGGTCCTTTTTTATATAATGCATGTATTAAAATAAGATTAAAAAGAGGGAATAAAAAAATCTGTTTCGTTTTTTTTTTTTTTTTTTTTTTTTTTTTTTTTTTAGACTTTATAGAAATAAAACTTTTTGAAACGTCTTCAATAATTCATTCCGTGTTGTAGATCTGTATACAACACTCCGCACTACACTACAAGTTTTTCCTCATTTTAGCCTCACAAAAGGAGGCAGCTAGCATATCTCTCCAGAGACTTCTAACAAGAAATATGTTTTGTATGAAGATTACGATTTCACCAACTTCTTCTTTCACATCAATTTACTTTTCGTATAACACTCTCAACAAACACGGCGAAATAATACAGAGCGAGAGAGAGATTTTGTTTAATGCCTGCTTTTTACCTGCTGACTGTGTATATGTATGTATACCATACCACTTACTTTTGATAATTTTTTTAAAAGAACTCAACTTCAACCTTTAAATAATTGAGACAATTTGTATTTAAATTATATTTTTTTAAATAATAAAGCTAAAAGAAAATTTTACTAGATTATGTTTGATAACTCTGGCTCAATTCACAAAGCTTAATTAAATATATTGAAATTTTTTCAAGTATAATTCTACACACTTAAAATGTTTGCTAAAAAAATATATATATAGACATCGTTTTAAATTCGAAAGAAAAATAAAAATTTAGTAAGCCTCTCTCTCTCTCTCTCTCTCTCTCTCTTATATAATAACTCATTACCATATTAACTTTTTACTATAAATAACAAAATCTACATTAAAAATGTTACAAAACTTAATTATACATTACAATTAATTTTGAATAAATATATAACATAATTATATATAAAAAATATATTATATATAAAATATAAAACTTCATAAACTGTATTAAATATTTAAATTACGACACATACTATTCAGAACAAAAAAAAAGTCCATTATTAAATTAAACCATGTATATGAGGTAATTCATTGAAATGTCAGCCTTTTTAAATTGAAACAAACTTTAATAAAGTCATTATTATATTTTAATTATTATATTAATTTATTATAAAGTTATTTTTTTATTATTATTCTGAAGTTTTATAATTTCAGAGAATAAATTAGAGATTTTTTTTAATTGGCTTTGTAAAATTAATGAAATTTTGATTAAAGTGTTAATTTTTTAGTGTTATTTTTTATATTAAAGTTGCTTGCTTTTTTATTCTTCCTTTTCGTTATAATTTACAGTTTTAATTATGTATATATTGTCTAATTATTGTTAGGTGGCTTATGAAATTTTCTTTTTAAGGTTTGGTTAAAAATGTGTTGAGAGAGAGAGAGAGAGAGGGGGGGGGGTTGCTAAATCATTATTTTTCCTTTTGAATTAAAGTGAATTTTGAAAAGAAAAAAAAATTATGTTACTTTTTTGCATCACTTTGCGTTGCTTTAAAATGGAAATAAAAGAAAATTGACATAGTATTACTATTTAATATCAGCTAAACATTTACAATGGCACCACATTAAATTTAAGGCACTCCAACCATTAATTAATCTTTATAATTCATAGATTCTTCTGTATCCAAACGTTTGGATTTCTCCTTCCAATTTTATTTTTTTTTTCAACAATGTCCCAATTGATATGTACTGCATAAGACTTTAACTTCTAACACACCCACCTCGTTACTAATATTAGATGAGATCAATTAAGTTTCTTTGACAGTAAAATGTTTGTCGTGCTAACAAGATTCTCAATTGTGTTCTCAATTTACGAGATTTTGTGTGCAGCAGAATGGAAGGAAGGAAGTAAAGTTAGGATATTATACAAAGCTCTGGAAATTTGCCAAGAGCTTGGACAGCTTTGGACACTAGAGAGATTGAACGAGGGTCATGATAAGAAAAAATAAAATCTATTGATGCAATCAACCCTCAGTAAAATTAGAAGTTGATGATAATGTTCAAGATTTGTCTGTCTAATATTGATTGTAGAATCTATGAACTAGTTTTCTTCAATTGCATATTATAGTAAGATAATACTACAAAGTAAGAAGGAAAAAAAAAAGTAAATATGCATGCTAATTTTATTTTTGTGAAGGATTTATATAATATATATATATATATATATATATATATTATAAATTTACACTTTCAATAAACTTAAAATATTGTATTTACATATAATTAATGCGATTTTAATTTGTTTACAAATATACTTTTATAATTTTTAAACGCTTTCTATCAGTTAAAAAACAAATACAGTTATATAGTAATTTTATTTTAATTTTACTCACTTGTCAGTTTATAAATCGTTTGAATAAAATTTACCACATTTAATATTCAAACATAAATCCCCAACCATTGAAAAATGCTATTCTCCTATAATATCCACAACTTCATATAAATAAAAACATGCATGTGTGATTCTCTGAATCAGATGGTTATTCAATATAATGTATCTATAGTTCAATAGATCTGTTTCAATTGATATGATAAATATTAATACTATTATTATTTGTTATAATATTAAACTATTATGTGACGCGATCAATGCTAATATCAAATTAATAATTTATATAATTTTATCCCTATTTTGTTATACAAAATATATTCTGTATTCTGTTATCATTATATTTAATGAATACTTTACTGTAGGTTTATAAGAGATTTTTTTTTTCTATAATTAAAACATTATAATGTACTACATTTTTCTACTACTTACTAAAAAAAGTTCAATTTAAATTAAAATTAATTCCATTACACGCTTCACTTGATTATTTTTTTTATAATGAATGCTCTAGTTGCAAAAAAAGAGATGCTACATTTCTCTCTCTCTCTCTCTCTCTCTCTTCTTTCTTTCTATTCTCTCTTTCTATCTCATTTGTGTATAGTATTAGTATACTGTATAAATGTTAAATTGCATGTTTGTTTCATATTATATGCTTCAAAAGTTTTAGTCAAAATTATAGTATCAACACTAGTATATTAAAAAGAAAATTACGAAGAAAAAACACACAATAATCGCTTTAAAAATGGAAAAATGCATACATTCGTGCATAATAAAATAAACTATAAAATCATTCAGGGACATTCGATCACAATGATACACAAAAACTTGAGACCACGCAAAAAAGAAGATATTTGCAACAAAAATTGTTATCATAATTTTTTTTCAAACAAAATTAAGAAATTAGTTAAATTATTGGAAAAACGTAATATATAGGTCAAACATATAACGCACGTATACTATAATTTTGCATTTAATATTCAAATGTAAACTTCATAGATGCATGTACTCATTTTAAAGCATGCATTAGATATATAATTTTTTGGCATTATATTATTTATTTTATTTATTATATATTTTTATTTAGTCTCTTGTGAACTTTTTTAAATAAAAAAACAATTGCACTTTTTAAATAGATAATAATACGTCTGCGGAGAGATTTACAATATTTCCTCCAGGTGTAACAAAGCAATTATCATATTTTCAATAATTACTATGTCAAGGTCAGCAGTATATTTTGGTTGTTAGTATTAGTCATAGCAGATTATTATGCATGGTGATTATTATATAATAATATTTTGATTGTTGGTCCACCGCTGTTATTATATTAGCCGTGATTACAAGATAATACCTTCAATTTGCATGTATACGTTTTAGAAATAGAATTATATTTGTGAATGTCTTTTGTTATAATATTATGTATAATGTTCAGGGTTAGTCTTTTATATTTGAAATTTAATTTTGCGTTCAAAATCTTTTTGTTCTAATTTTTATTATATCCTCCGCCCTCTCTCCTCCAATATCTCATACTTTTAAGTTGTTTAAAAATATATATATATATGCGTTTATTCATTTCTATCTCCTACAATCATACTGAACCCGAAGGAAATGAAAAACTTACACAACGTATCCTACTTTTATATATCAGCCTATACTAACGATGTTTCAAAAAATTCATTTATCCCACACGGAAAACATAAATTTAATAAATTATTTAGATACATAACAATAACTCTTTAGTACTAAACAATAACTCTCTTGCAAAAAGTTTAAAGAGTAACTCGTTAGTACAAACGTAATTTCTTTAGCGGTAAATAGTTAACTCTTTAGATTCTAAAAAGTTTAGTATGTATCTAAATAATTTATTATGAAAAAAGTCTAAATAGTAACTCTTTAGATAATTTTTTCCGTGCAAGAGCTACTTCATTGTGTAACGAAATGCATGTTGATGTTTATTGCGACTCATTTAATAACATAAAAAAAAAGCATACAATGCTTTGTGAAAACTATATTTGAACATTTTTGTGCAATGTGTATGTACTGTAATAATTTGTAAAAAAAAAAAAAAAAAAAAAAAAAATGTATTATTATTAAATTATTATTGTTGTCTTTTATTTTTATGTATATCATGTAATTTGTACACATGTATTTGTATAATTTGTATTATGTACTGTATGTACCCCCAATGTATTGGACAAGTAACATTGACTGTTTTTGGATAACAATAAACAAAACAAATAAAAAACAATGGGAGTAAATGCTAACATTTCAATGCATTTCTTTGCCAACTACCGCACCCGATTATCTTGGCCTGTATAATCTATTATGGCAATGTAGCCACTTACGATTTTTCCATAAGCCTAATGTATTGCAAGATTTAGATTTTAATTTGGTACATTAGCATGTTTTGAAAAATTATGAAAATCTGAAAATTACATAATAATATGTTTCCATTAATATACTTCAAACACATAATAATACTTTTAAATACGTATTGTATAAGTATTACGCTGTAGCCCCGTGGACTATTTATTTTAACGGGCTTAGTTATTTTGTTTTAACTTGTAAAAAAAAAAAAAAAAAGTTTTATATTATATTCTTCTATGTACCATTATTTATTTATATCGTACAATCAAACTAAATTGGAAATATTGAATGGAAGACTCAAACAATATAACAAGTGGTAAACAACAAAAAAGGAGCAAAAGTTATAAGTGAAACTTGATAGAAAATCACCTCTTGTATAAAACACTTTGAAATTTGAGAAGGTGTCATTAAGAATAACATTTTATATCCTGCTCCCATGTAAAATATCCCATTTCAATCATTATCCCTACAGTACAACAGTTTTTAGGGTCAAATAAAAATGATAGATACAGTATTTTTCTTCGTTATACAAATTAATCTCGTTTACATTGATGTATAAGAAAATCACTATCCCATCTTTATATGATAATAAAGGCAGTTAAACCTGCTATACGATATGCTATATTTTTGGTTATTGTATACCTGCTACGAACGAAGCGTTGGAAATTATT
The DNA here is from genome assembly GCA_949318235.1 of Ecdyonurus torrentis. Taxonomy (NCBI): domain Eukaryota; kingdom Metazoa; phylum Arthropoda; class Insecta; order Ephemeroptera; family Heptageniidae; genus Ecdyonurus; species Ecdyonurus torrentis. The sequence goes on from OX439130.1 coordinate 31,959,918, forward strand.
ATAACTCGGAGATCAAAGCTGTGTTTATATTTCCACAAGTTTGACTCATTTAAAAAAAATGGATAATGATAATTGGGTTGTTAATCAAAGAACAATGTCACTAAATTCTACATAATATGAGCTTTATTTATTATTATTATTATTTTTTTTTTTTTGCAAAGAACGATACACAGATTTGAGACAGATAGTGAGATTTTATGAATATTCTATTATTCTTAAATAATCCAGAGTTACCATTTTAAATGGGTGATATTTGTGGGCGATAAAGCAAACTAAATTTCTCTTGGCTATAGAAGCAATGGTGATGCCATATGTAATAGTATTATATATTTATCTATTAATATGCTGTTTTTTTTTTTTTTTTTTAAACCAAACAAAAGATTAAGTTGTTAAAACGTTAAAACTTGCATACGGTCAAAATATAATTTCACATATCAATGAATATAATTTTAAAACACGATTTATTTTTCATGTTGTATTAGAATTACGATGTTATGATGTAGCATATTACAAAAAAATAACAATAATACAAAAAATACTGTACAGTATACATACGTGCTTTTTAAAGTAATCAATTTGGATTATTATATTTTGTTAAGTATTGAGTTTAAATTTAAAAATAACAATGAAAATAGCTATAGGCTTATTTTAATGAAAGGTCAAATTTTTCAGTTCAAATAACACAATACATAGGTTTTTTAAGTGTTGTTTTTTCCTACTATATTTTATGCTTTTCAAAGTTTTTAATTATATTTAAGTCTAAAGCTATTGAATATTAAATTTAATGTTGCATAAATAAATATGAACAGATTTTTTTTTTTTTTTTTTTACTTTATGTATACAAAAGAAGTTACAAGAACGAAAAATTAATATGGTAATTTCTAATGAATAATTATATTTTGTAAAAAATGCAAATCTGTTTTTTAATGAATATTTTAACTTGTAATTTTACAAAGATAATTGTAATATTTATCGTCTCTTGAGAATAAAAATATTACATTTTTTATGTCTTTTAGTTTCGTAAAATTTTCTTTCATGTATTCATATTTTAAATTCAATTGGGCTTATCCGTGGAGCGCATTAGCTAAACACAGGTGGCGAGGTAAAGGCCAAGGAACCTTTAATTTTCTATTCATTGGCATTAAAGAGCCAGAGCCACGCTTTTGGCGTTTTTTTTTTTTTTTTTTTTTTTTTTTTTTTTTTTTTTTTTTTTGCGAAAACCTAGTAAGCCTGCATACCATTTACGATATATAAAATTTAAAATTTAAATTCTATTAATACTAACACATAATTTTGCGTATTATGAGCTAGTAAAAATTTGCGAAGAGTTCTTCATCACCGTTAACACCTACGCCATTTATATTTATTGACAGATCATACTTCGTAGCTTATTACGTGCTTTCGTATTTCTTTAAAGTTTGAATTATCAATTTCTTTATTATTATTATTATTATATATATTTTTTTTGAAACAAAAATTTCCTTGCTACGAAAAAAAAAATGAAAAGACCACAAATTCTTTCTCTGTAGTTAAGTTTGCAATGAATTTAACTGAGTTAAAAATAAAAATAGAGTAAAATATATATGTCAATTACATAGGTCAATACGTAAAGTTACAAACTATAATTTAATTTCATCGTATAATATTGAATATTTGCATGCACTACTTTTATAGTATGAGAGTAAAATAATTATTATTAAATAAAATAACATTTTATACAAATTAATTATACAATATGACATTGAAGTATGTACATATTAGAACAAAATGTTACCATACATTAAAATAGTAGTACAAACTGTCACAATTAAGTACAAAAGTTGTAATTAAACAAACATTTAATTATGCAAATTAAATGTAACTACAATTTATAAAATGCTATGTATTTACATACAAACTTCATAAAATATAATGTATAGGTTATAGAATTGAATTTTTCTACGTGTCAAATAATCTAATGAAATATTGCACGCAAATTGTAAATAATAATTTTCGTTATTGTGTCTAAACTTATATTAAAGTATGATTTAATTGATAGGTGTATAAGTTTAACCCTATAAGTTAGATCAATAATGACCACATTGCACTCAATTACCCTTATATTTGACCTACATTTAAGACTACATTAATTTGTATATATACATGCAATTACATTTATATAGTTCAATGATTTTTTTGTATCATTATATATACAATTGTAATAATATGTTTATATCATTTTTGTTATTTTTTTTTTTCGTATTATACTTGAAACTTATGCCATATAAGGACAACGACTCATTTTGTTATTATTATTTCCTACTTTTTTAGTAAAATGCTTTTGTAGTTGCTCGGGGTACTTATTAGACTGATTCACATGAAGAAGAAAAAAAATTATACGAAGAATAAAAACAAGAAAATGTACTTAAATTTATATAAAAAGAACAGAAACAATAAGCACTAGTATACTCTGCATACAAAACTTTGAAAAGCAAAAAGAAATCGTTTTTTCTACAAACGGCGTACAAAATAATTGAACGTGAATAGTAATTTTTTCCGAGACATTATTTTGGTAACAATTAATTGTTTTTTTAGGTAACTGTCAACATTAAAGAAAATTTCAAAACTGAATTACGTTTTATAATATTAATGGAATAAATGTTAAGCTATTCCAGTCTAATCAACGTTTTCCCTATGAACATGTTTTTTTAATGAAAAAGCCATGCACCTTCCGCCACCTTTGCAAGAAAGCCATTAAAAAAAAATTAATGAATTTTTTCATATAGCGATCGTGGACATATTTCTGCTTTTTTTGTTATAAAATATATTATCCTAGGACAACTATAATTTAACATTTTTTTTTTTTTAAATAACTTCATTTTTCATGCTCATACTTCAATTCAAATAAGTAATACTTTCCAAGAAAATAAAACATCATAAAACAAATCCTCAACTTTATACTGTTGAACTGTACGCTATTGTAGGTTATACACAATAAAACTCAACGATAACATTAAAGTAAGGAAACACTATACGTATATTAACAGGCAAAGAGGGTGTAATGAAGTCATAAGATATCTAGCAAACACTAAAGAATGTAATAGAGCCCACGAGACCTCCATAAGACTTCACATAATAAACTAGACTTGAGATTAAACCTCACTGAGGTTAAATCTTCTCTGTATATTTCTCTTCTACACCATACTCGGCAATTCATAATAAGTTAACCGGAACTTTGAAGACCATAATAAAGTTATCGCGAACTAACAGAGTGAACTCTTACGTATTTTCATACAAAATAGGATTACTGTAAATCTAATTTTGTCTCTGGTTATATAAATTATATAAGTTTTTAATTAAGTAGAGTATAAGTAAATAAGTTGAGACCTTTAAGTGATATAATTTTAAATATACTTAAATAGAATAAAGCTCTAAATCCTCTTTTATATGAAATACTTTCTAGTAGCAATGATATTAACGTTGGAGGTCACAGTTTGAAATACATAGAATAAAAAATGATCTTCATTCTTCAACGTAAAATAAAACTCTCCAACAAAAAAAATATATATATTTTACAGGAAAAATTTACGATTTCTCACCACTATGAATAAAGTATAAATATACAGAAGATACTTTCTCGATTTTTTTTTTTTTTTTTTTTTTTTTTTACAGAAATATAAAGAATACTATAATTTATGGAAGGATACGTATACGTTACACACATAAGTATACTTTGTTTGTAATGATTTACGTATTAGAATAAGTGTATAATTATGCTTTGCTTTGTAACATGTACATCAAATGTCACTAAATTTACTAATTAGATTAACTGTCAATAAAATGTCATTATTTCTTACATTACAATACATTTTATATCGGTAAAAAAACAGAACTAATGAGAATGACACAAATTTGCAGTCAAAAAAGACATATTAGTTAAATTTGACTTATAATCATTTGTTTTTATAACAGAGATATTAATCAATACAACTTTTTTTTATTTTTTATTATTGTTTCTGTAAAATGTACTTTTTAAAAATTGAATTAATATCCATTTTATGTCACAATTCTTATGCGTAAAAGATCATTGCAATTAAACAACAGACTAATAATAATAATTATTATAATAATAATAATAATAATAATACGATTATTTATTTATTTCTAAAAAAGTTACGTAAAAGTAAGAAGAATTCTCCTAATGTTTTATTCATACATCTTTACATCATTTCTATTTTCCCGAACAGTTTTACGTTAACAAAAACTAAATATAGAAAGAAAAAAAATTTTGGTCAACGTAATGACTGTACTTCACCCTTATCTCTGGCAAACTTGCTATGACGTAATACTCATCGCCGAGAGGTGTAAACGAGTACTCACCTAAAACAAAGAAAAATAAATAATTAGAAAAAAAATACAATTAGTTTTCACTCCAAATATTTACACAAAAACACTCAATTTCATATGTAAACAAACACCATTTTTTATTATTATTATATTTTATATTTGAAAATAAAAATTTCCAAATTTTTCATTGTATAACTAAATTTATACAGTAACAGTAAAAAAGAATTATAATAATAATTTTCATGTCTAACAAGTTTATCAGATACTATATATCACGTACATCCCATTGTTTTAGTTGGGCGTATCTGCTAAAAAAATATATGGTAATAATATTTTTTAAAAAGACACGTATAGTTTGAACTCAATTTCTTTACATTCCTCTAATTAATATTACATTTCAAAATATATAATTGGAAGAAAATATTTCGTAATCATATATAAATTATTCCGCTCCTCTTATAACATAGAGAAACTTTACTGCATATACAAATTGCTCAATATTATAAATTATATAATTTATTATTGTCTTCATTTTCAATGACAGACTTTTGAATTTCGATCATAAAATGATCAAAGTAACACTGGATCAAAGGAAAAGTTATTCAAGACTTTTTTTTATTTCTTGTATAAAGCAGTGAAAAGGTAAAATTGTATAGAGGCAATCCACATCAAAAGATATAGTTTTGTTTTATTTGAGCTTTTCACTTGTCAATATAAATAAAAGTTTTCTTTTATTTTGGTGGAAAAAAACAAAAAGTTTCGTGTATTTGATTTCACATGTTCAAAATAAGAAAAAAGGAACCAACTAAATTTAAAACCTAAAATTCAATACAGTGTATTTGTGGTTAATACCGGTTTTTCTCTTTTTCCTTTAAAAATCACTTTCAAGTAACAAAATTATAGTAGTTATCCAAGAAATACGTTAAATTATAGCTTTTGGAGGCCGGTGTTGTTAAGATTACTATTATTACTAATACAAATATGTTTAAAAAAAATATTAGAAAAGACAATGGTATTATAAAATATTAGCATGCAACTTTTAAGTACAAAAAATTGCAGAATTAAACTCGAAGTCATATTTCATATTTAAAAAAAAAAAGTCAAATAAATAAATAATTATTGATTTTCAAATCACGTTTTCTGTGTAGAAAGTTTGATTTATTTGTGTGTTTTTTTTTAAAAGAAAAGAAAGATGGGTTTGCAGTCACGATTTTTATGAATGAACTGAAATTTATGAATGAAAAAATAAATAAAAACAATGCAAATATCATTATATGATAGTTTACGACATTCAGCTGTTTTTTATTGCTTTTTTATGTCTAAGAAAGTACGGAATCATGAATGATAATATTTTCCTGTTTATTCTATCAAGATTATATATTTTTTCATACTAATTTTGGGCTGTTAGTAAAATACTGTAGAATACTGTATCATTTCTTTTTGAACCATGAAGATGAAAGTTTTGCAATGAAGATAGTTTAAAATTGTTTGAAGTACAAAAAATAGCCACAACACTTCAAAAACTTACGGAAAACTTATTTATGGTTATATTCAAATTAACCATTATAATGATGATATAATAAAAATATTGGGTTATACGACGGTTGTTCTGACGGAAACATAATTATTGTTATATAACTCTGCTAATATTAATTTATTTTTCAAGATATAAGTTGTTTTCTTCCTTCTTAAGTAGTAGGCCATAATTTTATTTTAATAATTTTGCAATAATTTATTTTCTTATATTGCGCTATAATTTCCAACTACTTCCTGTACTTATATACTCAATAATAATTTAATTGATTCAGCTGGAGCACGTGTCAACAACGTAAGTGCAAACAGTACTTTCTCTCTCTCTCTCTCTCTCTCTCTCTCTCTCTCGCGCTCACAGCTCCAAATAAAGTTCTTGCATTGAAGCAAGGTGAATTAACCAGCACTATACTAGCTCTCCCAGTTACTCTTGTTTAATGGAGCTACCGCACAGATTAGCGAGCAATAAGAAAGACTAGTAAGGAAGCTGAAGGAAAGAAAAAAAAAAATAATAAAAAACTTTACGCTAGCGGCAAAAACCAGAGAGTAAAACTTTTTTTGGTCTTGACTTTCAATGCTTGATGTAAGTAATTCAACTTTACGTTACTTGAAAAGAAGAAAATAATAAGTTTTTTTTTTCTAGACAGTTATAATACAAAAGGTCATACTAACAAAGATGAAACTTTTCCACTGCTTGATTGGTATAGAAAAGAAGTTTTTAAAAAATATCCATCACTTTTTTTTTCATTATAGTAATTCATTCTTAATAATTTAGAATAAATAGATGTTAGTAAAAAATATCAGGATTTGTTTGAGATTAAGGTTTACACTAAAATACTATTGTTTAGTAATTAGCTCATTAGCGCTAACTCATTAACTCAAATTAGCACTATTAATTTGGGCATTCGCACGCAGTACATGCTTTGCAAAATATAATTCATATAGATCATTTTTTTTATAGATTTTCATTATTAGTATTATAGTAACAAGGCTATAGCAAGTATCAGTGCATCATAAATTATAGTAATATTAGTAAGTAAACGTAAACTTTTTTTCCCCTCTCTGTTTGCCATAATTTCTAAATTCTATGAAAAAAAAATAAATAAAGGGCTGTAACTTCATTAAGACATTCCTATATATATAAATCTGTGTAAAACCAATAATCTACTATTGACTTCAATAGAATACTTATCGACAAGTTACCGAAAAAAAAATTTACTGAAAAACAAATCCAATATAATATATACAAATAAAAAATAGTATCGATTTTCATCACGCGATTTTGTGAGAGCAAATCTAAAAATAAAATTATTTCCTTTTTTTATATACTGTATATATTTATATAATTCAAAAATAAAATACATAAAGAATGATATAATAAGCTTTGTAATGCACGTATATTCAACAAATAACAATTCTATTTTTATAATATTATATAATAATAATTGAGAAAAAATATGTATCAATTTATATGAGATTAATGAATGAATAAAGCTTTTTTTATTATTTTTTTTTTTTTACTTTTTAAGTATTTATTATTAATATGCGGTGCTTTTCGTATATTAAAAAAAACTGTTAATATCTTTATCAATTTATAATATAGCACACAGAGATACTGTTTATATTAATAATTATTAAAGAATAAAAAGTTAATATGAAAAAGTGATTAAAAAGTTCTTAGAGCTTATCGTAATCTTTTCAATTAATTTATGCTAAAATGAAAGGAAATATTTTAATAACTAACTGAAAGAAAAAGTTATGAAATATAATATAAAGAGATAATACTGAAAGCTATATAATTTTTTTAAGAGATTAAATTAACCTATTTTGCATAAATGTCAAAATTTAATAATCATTCTTTTTGATTTATTTATTTTTAATTTTTCTTTAGTAATATATTACCTATAACGATTAATATATTTTTACCTCCCAAAAACAATTAAGATTATAATTAAGTTAAGTGAAAAAAAATGAGTGTTTGAAAAAAAAAAAAAAGTTCAAGCGTAATACTTGTTAAATTCACAAAAAAAAATAAAAAATAAAAAATACATGAACATAAAATTCACAAATGAAAATAATTTACTTCAAATAAATTAATGAAAGCGTTTTTATTTTGGACATTCATGTTTTCAAACTTTAAAAAATGGAGTGTAAAAAATATATTTTGTAAAACTTTTCGATCGTATTTTTATTCTTATTGAGTACGAAATCACGTTTTTATAGCAAGTAACATAAAATATTACATCATAAATCATAAAAAAAAAACTCTTCTGTATTTTGAACTTGTATAAAAAATGAAGAAAAAGCATGAAAAATCACCACACACACAGAGAGAGAGAGAGAGAGAGAGAGAGAGAGAGAGAGAGAGAGAGAAACACATAAATACAAAGAGCATGTTTATTGGCAATATGGATTATTATTATAACATACTAAAGAAATAGTTAATAGATCTACTATATAAGCCTGTGTTTCATATTTTCAGTGAAAGAGAAGCTGCGCCTAAACGTAAAAACAACTGATTGTGTTTAGAGTCGTATTTTATTTATTTTTAGAATTATTATTAAAAAAAAAGAAAAAAAGAAAAAAGTCTATTGTATACTTAAGTCAGTAAAAAAAAAAAGGTGCTTATAATCTTTAATTTATTATTTAGTGGAATTTTGTGGACTGTAGGGTGCATATTTCTAATTCAATTAGTATATTGTACATTTTATGACAATAATAGCTAACCATTTTACCTCGTACAATTTTTATAGCAAGAAAATTACAATGCCAATTTTTAAAACAATATTTTATTTTATTACATTACTTTTACACTATCGATAAAGTTAAGTAATTAGTTGTAAAGTAAAATAAAGTATTTTTTGGTTCAATAATTTAATCCAAAGTGAATTTAGTTCCAAAGTGAATTTAGTTTTATTATAGTTTCATTTTTTTTTTCTGTATAACTATATATAAATAAATTATATCACGTTTGAGTGGCAAATAAAATTCAATAAATTTGATAAAATTAAATTACTAAAACGTATAATTTATTTTGATACTATTACATGTTTATTACATAAAATAGAATGAACTAAATTTTGTTAAAAAAATATAATTTTCAACTTTTTTAACAGGGTAATTATTTACTTGTGTAATTTACATTTTACTTTTTTTATGGTGTTGTAATTTTAAAATAATAATAAAAAACTATGTTAAAAAAAAAAAAAAAAAAAAAAACGTTGAATGTAGTTCGTTCAAATAAGTCATCTGTGCAGTAATACATAAAGAGAATTGAAGCAAACTAGAACATCAGCGTTAAAGCTAATGCTCCATTGCCGCAATATTACAACACCACAAAATATACGTACTAGGTTACATACGAAACGCAATACAGTTAGAAGAAAAATTTTAATACTGGCTTTTTTTTTTATTCTTATTTTTTTTTTACTAAAATTTTTTGTTTATAAAAGTTTTTTGTTATATAAAATAAAATGTGTAATTTTTCAGTAAACTAAATGTTCTAACAGCCATTCAATTTTTATTATTATTATTATTAAGTTTTGCTTTTGAGATTTTATAACTTTTGACCTTATGTAATATTACTAAAGAAAAATCTTATAATAGAAACTATTTTGGTGTTCCTGTAGTCTTTGTTAGATAAGGAAAGTGAAATAGTGCGCGTATAAAATATGATCTTACGTTTTAGTCTCGAGTATAATCATGATTTTATGTAATTTTTAGTTCTTGATACCAACAAAATTAGTATCAAATTTTTTTGTATTTTTTTTAGTAAACGAAAAAATTTGAAGTTTTAACGTATATAATATCCCATAACATTGTTTAAACTTGCATAATTTTTAGCTCTGTTCTATTTTAATGAGAAATTTTACGCAAAAATTACGATTTGCTTACAGAAAATAAACGAAAAGATTAAAAAATAATATCTCGGATGTAGTGAATGGAATGAACCTTGAAATTAGCTTTATTATAATTTTTAATATAAACTTCAGTACTTTTCTGGAGTCCTTTCTTGATTTATGCTAAAATTTAGCAGGTTGGACAGGGCAGTGAGTGAATGAGGAGGGTGAAGCGAGAGAGAGAGAGAGAGAGAGAGAGAGAGAGAGAGAGAGAGAGACTGGCTAATTTCACACTTGCCACACTAACCAACCATGACACACAAGAGCAGAATAAAAACGCTCGTAACTTCTTGCAAACTTCATTACGCTCTTATTATTGTATTTCAATTGATTTATGTGCTTTTGCACACAATCATATATTTTAACCAATATTTCCAGCTAATCAAACTGCACTTTATACGTTGCCTAGAATAAATAATGCAATAATAAACAAAATAATATATTATCATGACATTATATCTTATCTGAAAATATTGGGTGTTATTAATCATTGTATTATTTATTGATAACGTATAAAGATATTATTAAAATTACATTATCGAATGTAATCATCATTACAATAAAAATTTATTCACTTTTACGTTTTTATTGATAACATCTTTCGCAATGAGAAAAATATTGTTCATCAGTATGTCATTATATTTCAACGTTATTTTAACAAAGAAAAAGAAGAATAGAACTTTTTCAACTGTTTTATACGAACGGAAATTACATCTCTCTCTCTCTCTCTCTCTCTCTTGTCTTTCCCACTTTCATCTAAAAAATTCTGCATACTCTTGGTGATACTCACATAGTGTTTTGGTTGTATAAAAATAAACTATTGATTTTACTATTGGATTTTAATTATTTTTAAACGTATGCGTATATTGTCATAATAAAGTTTTTGATTTCATGTGTTTAATCAGATGTTGGAAATTTTACAACTGATTGCGTATGTAATGACGGGTAAAATTGTATCTTTTTTTTCCTTCGTGTTTTAATATAAATCAAAAGTTTTTCAACACAAAACAGGAAACTTTTTAAATAATTTCACCTGGTTGCACTAAAAATATTGATGTACTGCACAGCCTCTGTTATAAAAAATTATATTCTTTTGCCTTAGAGTAAAGGCAAAAAGTTTAATTTTTATGGAGTCTTTTTCATGAAAAAAATTGATTTGTATTGGCTTATGGCCATACAATGCAATTAGATGGAGATTTCAGTTGACGCAAAACTCCATTTAAATCCATATATTATTTCCATATAATAATAGAGTTCAATTTTTTATGAAAAAGAATGTATTATGGTAAATAAACATACAATATTTGATTGAGGAAATATTTTTTATTGCACTATTTTTATACATTACATATTATTTGTTTACAATGAGGACGTTTATATATCCATAAATTCTTTTTAACACCCACTTTTTATGACATTTTTGAAAAGAGCGTTAAAAATTTGTGAGACACTATTTTTTCTTAGAACGATTGAAGCATGGGAAGTTTTTTTTAATTAATTTGTGAAAAATCGACCTAAAAAGCCTGTGACGTCATCAATCGGGCATTTATTTCGGAAAGTATTGACCGTAGAAGGTTCAGTAGCCAGTTTTTTGAAATCCTGAGGACGAGCTGATTTCATTAAACTGGTTACTGAACCTCGAACGATTAGTATTTGCCGAGAAAAAAGTTGACTGATGACGTCACAGGCTTTCTAGGCTGATTTTCAAAAATATAATTAAAAATATTTCGCATGCTCCAATCGTGCTAAGAAAAAATAGCGCCTCAAAATTTTTTAAAGCTTTTTTCAAAAATATCATAAACTAAAAAAAAAAAAAAAAAAAAAAAAAAAAAAAAAAAATCGATTCATCTTTCTCATTCTTAACTATTATTGTATTGTTTTCTGTGTTTATTGTTTTTTGAAATTTTGAGATTGTTCTTGCCCCACTTTGCAAACTTATATCAACTTTTCCTCAGATAAAAACGTGTGTATTTATCAAGTCACATCACAAATATTTGATACAAAATTTGTATAGGTGTACAGTGTAGTAGCTGCCAAATTCTAGATTTCATACTTCTTTTTTCTTCCTTCCACGAATTTTAGTACTTATAAAACTAAAAATACTTTCTCTAATATATATATATATATATATATATATATATATATATATATATATATATATATATATATATATATATATATATATATATATATATATATATATATATATATATTATATTAAATTTAATACCGTTTTTTAGAAGGTTAAAAACATTAAATTAAAAAAGTATTACTAATTAAAATAAAATTGCTCATATGGTATACGTTCTATCTATCAAAATTATTATTAAGCATGAAAATAAATCTTAATAAATTACTTCAATTTTAGAAACAGCTGTTTATTATTAAACTTACGTACGACAATTTATCATGAGTCACACCCTCTCTCCCGTTCTCACAAACTATAAATTAAAATCAATTAACTGTAAATAGGTTTGCATCATTGAACTTGTCATCCTTTAATTAAGACTTAATTAAATAATATATATAAGTTACTTTTATAATAATAATTATAAATTTTTATTAAATAGTTTTTATAATAAAATAAAATAGATTTTTTTTAATGTATAATTATTTTATGAAAATCGTTAGTCAATTTAATTATTTTATTTTCTAACTACAGTTTGTATAAAATACTTATGTCCGTGGCCTTATTTTTACTTTTATTTCTATATCAAGCTTATAGGTTGTTTTTTGTTTTAACAATCTACTTGCTACACAGAAATACTGCACCATTTTTCTTTGCATTAACAATATTTATAACAATACTTATAAAGACATAGACCAGAAGAAAAGATCTGCATGTATATCACAAAACACTTGATGGGACTTACATAAATAACATTATTTTGTCTCAGAACCCAACTGTAGCACCGTGGCAGTGATCAGAAAATTTCAATTTATGTTACCCTCAAAACATTTTCATACTAATTTTTGCCTGTTCCTGACGTCATAAACAGAAACATTCGCGCAAATTGCATACTTTATAGTTTTTGCACGCTCTCTTGTCTAGCGAAATTTACATTCAGATAAAAATTGTCATCAATTTTGGAAATTCCATTTTGTGTTTATACATTAAAAAGAACATGTTGTTTCATGTTGCCTATGGCTCTAAGATATATTACAGTATGAATGCATAAATAATTGTAACAAATTTGTATCATCTTTCATATCGCTATGAATAATAGATATATTATATTTATGGTAGTACATTCTTTTATTGAAAAAATTCATAGGTTGATATATATGAATTTCATATATATCAGTGTATTGTCATTTATTTGTATGTTCTGTTGAAAAGACTGGATTTTTAACATTTAGCATAGACTTAAAACAGACTTAAAAATACCTGAAAGTTTATACTAATGAGGCTCAATTTACTTACATAATGTAAATAATTCAATAATAAGAGCAGAGGAGAACAGTTACGAAAGTAAAAATGGTTTGTATCCAAAGCGTTATACAATTAAAATGTCTAAAAGGGGGAAAAACGTTATCTCCATTTTGGAGCCAACACTAATATAAAGACGCTTACTATATCTTTTAATTTTAAACAACAGAGGAATCTTATAAGGAATTTAAATTATATCGTAGATCATTACGTTTTCTTAATGAGATTCATTAACGATTTTTTTCTTTTTTTTATTTCACTCACAAGAAATATACAAGAAATTTATGTTCTATCATTTTTACTCTTTTATTCTCTTTGCCAAATTTCCTTTTTGGCAACACTTTTTTCTTTGTTATATATGAATAACATTATTTTTTTATGTAAGCTTTTGTAATTTTTGAGAAATTAGTTTTTATCTTCAATTTAGTGTTTTAAAATAAAAATAGAGTATAATAATTTTTAGTGGTGGAAATGGTTTTATATTGGTGGTGGAAAGAACATGGCTATGGAGAAACTGGTATGGACATTTGTAAGTGTCAAGGGAGCTCGTCTCTCTCTCTCTCTCTCTCTCTCTCTCTCGCCACTGTGACTTAATTTGCATTATCTTGGTGTAGGAGAGAAAAGTTATACAATCTCGTCTCTCTCGGCATATACATGCCTCTACTCACTACGAGACCTAAATGTAAAAAAACAAACATGAGAGAGAAAAAAGAGAAGGAACAAAAGAAAAAAAAAATCGAGCAACCGATTCATGTCATGTTGTTACTATGAGGTCGGATTTAAAGATGAACTGACACGACAAACAAAAATCCAATTTTTGTTACACGTCATTTCACACTTTTATACATTGTGACTCTTGTTCGTTTATATAAAAAAAGGTTATTTTATGGATCAAACTCTTTCAATTTGGTACTTTTGAAAAAAAAAAAAGTGACGATTTTTTGTTAATGCAATTGGAATAACTTGATAATGAAATCAAAGCAATTTTGAGCTATGAACAATTTTAATCATAATTTTACAACTTTTTTTTCTCTGTTAAATATATTACCTATTATTAGTCACTATACTGACACAAATTCTTTGTTTTTTCTTGTACATGGATGATGTAAAATTAAGATCAAATTAAAAATGTGAAAAAATATTATTATCCGCAACCACCTGCTTGATTGTTATTGAAGTTAATTAAAACCAATATTGGGAATAACTTTTGCTTTACTTACTTTTAAAGGTTTTTAATCAGAATCATGATAAGTTACTATACAGCGATTGAAATTTTTTAAATAAAATTTATCATAGATAAGTATTTGATTTAAATATAATATAATGGCAATAATATTTTTTTAAAGAAAGTTTATATTTTTATTACAGCTAGACGGTAGTATAAAACATAATAACAAGAATCTTGTAATATACAATTGCGAAAAAAATGAATAATAAAAATGTGTCTTTTTATAATTGTCTTTGCAATATTTTGCATGTACCAAATAAAAAAATAATAATAAACTAATTACACAAAAGCCTTATATTCGTGCCTACAAAGCTAGAAAATAAAACTACGCAACAAAAAACTAGAATATAAACTTTTGTTATCATGATCTAAACAATAACAAAAATAACCAAATGTCTGATATAAATGAAGGAGAGAGAGAGAAAAAAAAAACTCACACACACGATAAACCAGTAGTAACATACAAGAACTTATATCACTAGTGATAGTAACAACGCGTATACACATACATAGATAATACTGTATACGTGTTTACAATTTTAAAACTTAATTATATTTGTTGTCTTGCAAGAAAAAATAAATTGTTTTTAAAATTAAGATTGCAATTACTAATTATATACGTTCCTACGTTGTCTACGAGACGACAACAACAAAAAAACTACGTGTTTTTTTTGTTAGGGTATAATTTGAAAATTCAAAACTCACAAGTGCTACGTGTTTTTACAAACAAATCGCCTTAAAACTTTTATAATACTACTCAAGAAGATTATTATGAAGGAGTTTCAAAAATATAGAATATAATGTTCATAATAAGAAACATGAAAATATAAATTATAATTACAAAAACACTTTTACAGAATAATATTATATAAAAAATATAATATAAAATTTGAAAGCTACATATTATATTGCTATTATAATATTTTAATAGGATGAAATAGAATAGTAAAATAAGAATATTATTACAAAGTAATATCAGATGGTATATAATAAGTTAATGTGAATTAAAAATGTTTTGTTTGGTACTCTTATACATGGTACACATATTTTTTCTTTTATGATATTTTGAAGAAAAAAAATTCTTAACAGTGTGTGTGTTTTGCATTTAAAGCAAGTTTTTTTCTATTATCTTTTTTATTGTTTCAATTGTTTTTATACAAAATGTATTTCTTCATTTTTGTTTTCTGTAGTTTTAGTTAAATTCTTTTTAACAAACATAACACATTCTCTCTCTCTCTCTCTCTCCCTTTCGGCATTCATTCATAAACTCCATTATTTTTTATTATTATTTTTACTCTTTTATTCAGTATTTTTAAATTTATATAAATGTTAATTTTGTGTAAAGTAGAATATTGTAAAAGAAAACTAAAACTACAGACACACAAATACAACACTTTGTAAAAAAATATATAACATCGTTCTGTTTTAGCATGAAATATACGTGGTATTCTACAGTACACACTACCTGGTGAGCAAATAAAAAAAAATGTAAATAAATTACTTTTTTATTACCTCACACGAAGAGAGAATATTACATGTTAAGTACACACACAATGTGTATATGTATGTATACTGATGTTATATCACCTTTTTTTATACTGTATTCAAAAGGTGAGAAAGTTTATTTAAACTTCAGGTATACTTAAGTAGTAGCCGAGAAAAAAGAAGAAAAAAAAATGGGCAAATGAGTTTTTGTAGCAATATTTATAATGCACACTGTAAATACGTTTTTATTTTTATTTTTTGTAAAAGGAACATCATTTTTTAAAATAATGCCGAAAAATTTTCTGACATTTTTATTAAAAAAAAATACTATTTTTAATGATTGCAAAGATAGTGCATACATTTCTAGTTTTTTTTCAAAAATTACATTACTGTAACTAATTTACAGTGTTTCAAATGCAAAATACTGAAATACCTTATGTTGTACGTTGATTATATACCAAATAATTTCCATCATATATATATATATATATATATATATATATATATATATATATATACACACACAATATTTCTATTTGTTGTTTATAATATCGACAAAAACAACCATGTTATGATTTTAAATTTAAATAGCTTGAGTAAAGCTTTTGATGTACTGTTCATTTCATTTCTGGATGTTGAATGAAAATAGTAATTTGAAATTCAAATATAAGTATGAAACTTGATGTAATATTCTACGCATTTTGTATAGAAATAAAGTTTTGTATGAAATAAAACAAAATACAACTAAATAAATTTTGTTAATAAAACATATTTTTAAAAATTATGTAAAATACACAAAAAGTGAACTTGATAATATAAAACAGCTTATCATGTATTTACAAAAATGAACATTTTTCCCTTAAAAAAAAATAAAAATAACAATTTCTTTTGTTGCGATTAATTTAAATAATTAGTTATTAAATTGAATTGAATTATTACATTGTTTACAATTACAATAAAATTTAATGTAATAAAAATTGAAAGCTCTAGAGAACACCAACAACAACAATAATTTGATTCATTTAAATTAAAAATTCTATGAATAAATTTATGTATAAAATATTAATTACATTTTATTATTTAAAATTTTTAACCATATTGAATAATATAAAAATATATATAGTAACAATGAAAATAATCATAATATTAAAAATGCAAAAAGCCTTGAAAAATGTAACAAAATATCGCATTAGTTAAAGTAAATTAATTGAGATAATTATTTGTACATGTATATGTGGGGAAAAATTGTATTATTTTGAACAATTTAAATAAAATAACAGGAAACGTAAAAATATCAGCATTGAAAAGAATTACAAATAAAAATATATGATGGGGAATTCATCAATATGTTAATTAATATTCATGTAACGCGTAATTTTTAATTACATGTATATTAATTATAATTCTATCTACCTCGCAATTATATGCTTACGACATTTTAGACCCAATAAATTATCCTAAAAATAATACCTTTTTTAGCCAATATAATTTACAATATATATTACTCATCTATCAAAAAATTTCATGTACTATAAATTTAATAGAACTATAGCTTATTGTAGATTCAAAAGAAAATTAGTCTATAAATTTTCATTTTTATTTTTTTCTTTATATTTCTTCAACTAATAACCTCATATACAATTTCTTTTCGTAATGTAATAATGCTTAATATGAAAGTGTAAAAAATAGTTTTTTTTTTTTTTTTTTTTTTTTTTTTTTCATATTGTTAGCTTTGTCACTTCTTATAAGTTAAACTTGATTAGTATTGTCGAGAGTCAATCTCTCAACATAAAAAAAGAGAG
Organism: Ecdyonurus torrentis; assembly: GCA_949318235.1. Classification (NCBI taxonomy): domain Eukaryota; kingdom Metazoa; phylum Arthropoda; class Insecta; order Ephemeroptera; family Heptageniidae; genus Ecdyonurus; species Ecdyonurus torrentis. The sequence goes on from OX439130.1 coordinate 31,977,618, forward strand.
AGAAATGATAAAAGAGACCTGAACTTGTCTTTCAGCTCAGATCAAAAGCAACCCTCATTCGCCTTCTTTTTGCTGCTTTTATTCCATCTTTCTACGTAGGCGGGCGGTTTTCTCAAAGCCCTGGGCAATCAGGCTCCAGTTCTATAAATAATTTACCTCGAAATCGAACTACCACCATAACAAAAATGAAAAACAATTTGTAGTTATTCTTTTTATTAACTGTATAGTTTTTATTATGATAACCCCATACCTACTTTTAATTCATATTTTTTTATGTAAATTTTCTCTTTTTTTAATATTTTCGTCTAGTTTTTCCGAGTAACATAGTACAAAAAGTTCTTTCACTTGATTTTTTTTTTCATTAAACTATGTTATGTATAGTATAATAATTATGAATAATTTTGTAACTATAGTTCTATATAAAATTGTCATCAATAAGTATTTCAAAAAAATAAAACACAGTGTTGAATTCCATGGAATTTCATTATGAAAATAGCATTCATTACATATAATTTTTTTTTAATTTTAATTTTATACCTTCTTGATTACGAATTTGAACAAACTAATCAATATTTGAAATATAAAGCATTTTGGTTTCTTTTGTAAATAAGCAGAAAGAATATATAAAATTTCAATTAAAAGGAATACTTTTTTTTCCCAAAAGACTTTTGATATTTTTTGTTTACCAAATTGTTACGGCAAGTAAATCACTGCTTCACGATTACATAGGTGTGTTTTACACGCTTTTGTTGAACACCGTAATATGTTATATTCAGAATTGAGGTTTGTTTTATCGTATACGTATATACGATACTTTTGAAAATATACCACATAATACGAAAAACACCTTTGTGTATTGTATGATAAAATTACTAAACCAGTAGCGTAGCAGACAAATTGAGTGTACATATGACAATTATATATTTCTCTATATATAGGGCTTACTTAAAAAGACTATTACACAAAATTTTAATTTAATCTGCGATGGATTGTAGGATGTTCAGTTCTTTTGTTTCTTGCAGTTTTTTAACGTTATTCATTTCTTTACATGAATCTTTATTTAAATTATGGATTCGGAACACCGCGCATATAAATTCTGCCATTTCGTTTCAAAATGCGTATACAGTTTTTTTTTTTTCTTCAGTTATGCTGAACCCAAATCAGTTCTACAAGTAAATAAAATTTACTTGGGGGTAGAAGAAAAAAAAAAAAAAAAAACGTTCACGATTTTTTTTTTAAATCAAACTATATAGTATAAATTTCTTAGTATCCTGCACAGAACGTAGGAGTTTCAAAGAGAGAAAAAAGATTTACAAAATTCAAATCGATGGTTTCTTCTATTTTCTTAGTAAAACTCTACATTTTATCTAAAGTCCCTGTATACCCTTATTGTTATTTATAGACTGAATTATTGATTTGAAAAATAAAAATGTACAAATGTGAATGTGTTTTTGAGTTTACTTTATTCCAATGTAAGATATAAATTAAATATAATATCTTTTTCTTTGAAGTGAATTCCTTTAGGATTTTATTTAAAAAAAAATGTAATAGTCCAGACGAGTGAGTTATCTTTACAGAATATTACTACGTTTAATGTATTTTTTATCAATATTGCTTTGGGACGTACTGCACAAATAAATTATATAATATTGACGACATGACAAATACATAATACGCGTATATTATTCATAAAATGTAAAGAAATGTAATTTTAATATTATACAAAAATATATTACACTAAAATTAATTTTAATTTAATGAGATTTAAACAAAATAAATTAACTTTTAATTCGTTCCTTAGTAAAATGTTGGTAGTGGTTCCTTTTTTTTTTTTTTTTTTTTACTTGATCTTGCCGTGTATGACAACTGTCTATACATATAATGTAAGTTAGACTATACAATGCAAAATGTAATAAATAAAAATATTTCTATTCTTTACAACTTACTCTAACAAAAAGAACAAATAACAAAATGTATACTCCACATGAATGAAAAATTGAATTATACATTCCACTCAGGCAAGAAAGAAAAAAGCAAAGAGAAAGAGAGAGAAATAAAATTATATATTTCAAAGTATATCAGTACAAAAATCTTTCATGTGAAGATCTTATCTTAAGTAAAACTAGATTGAAGTTTAAAATAACCCACCTACATGATTTTTAAATACGTCAGCACCAAAAAAAAAAAAAAAAAAAACAAGAAGCTTAATTTTATTTTATGATATATTTTAAGTTTCATCTTGTTATTTTTCAACTCTTTTATACGGTCATTTCATTCACCCGGATTAAATAATCTTGACTTAAAATCATAACCTTTATACATCATGAGAAAATGTATCTAAAATATATACGTAAGGGTGTTTTAAATTAATTTAACATAATTAAATGTGTTATTTTAAAGTTATAATCAAGACCCGCATTTTAAGTATATTATATATATATATATATATATATATATATATATATATATATATATATATATATATATTATATATATATATATATATATTAGTATATCACCACAATGTAATCTGTGTGTATGTGCATAATATAATACTTCAAGTTAAGTTGTAAAAAGTAAAGAGTGGTTAGTAACTTTGAATACCAACACCCGTATAATATCACAATGTTATACGGTTTTGCAGTGGTTTCACTCACACAAACTTCACTTGGAAATAATTTAATCTTTATTTCAATTTATTGCCAAAGTTTATTGTGATTTTAAGGTACTCCGTTTATTATGATTAAAATATAGTATTAATTAATATTAAAAACGAGTTCTTTAATTAAAAATTATTATTTATTTTACCCTTATTGGTGTTACATAAATATATACATCCTTAAATATATATTTAAATTAAAGATTTTGTATTATACTCCTGCCTTATTTCTATATAACGCTCTGCAAAATTGTGATTTTTAAGTTATCTAGTTAGTATATAGGAAACAGTGTAAGCGTTTTGTTGGAGGTTGAAGTTTTCATTAATATGTGGTAATAGATTAAAATGATTCAAAATATAAGTATATGTATAGAAAGATATTATATATTCTCTATAACTATTTTTTAAGACTTATAATGTACTTTATGATATAGTTTGGGTTCGATTCATCAAAGCACCTCAGGCCACCTATAGGCCTTAGAAAACCTAACTATGCTTAGAAATCTTACTCAGGTTACCTAATTTTTGTTTTTGATATTATCACAACTTGACAAGCAAAAGAAGAAAAAAAAACTACAGTATAGTTTTAAAATTACCTTAATAATAATTACACTCTTAATTCACTTCTATCTAAACTGGTATAAATTAAAGTGCACATCAATGTTATTATAATAAGTAACATGATATAAAGTGTTTATAATCCAATTTTAATTTTCACTATGTATAATAATATTGTCTTGTTTAATTATCCTTCTTATACGCTTAAGTTTAATAAGCAAAACTGTACTATGTTTATATGTATATAATAATAACAACAACAACATAGTCAGGTTATAATAAATATACTATAATATATAGTAGACAAGAGGTATTACTCTATAAGAAAATAACGTCATTAACATCTGTTGAAAATTTACTTAAGATACGATACTTTGTATATTATAAACTGTTTACGTTTAATAATAGGATTTTAATATTATAAGAAAATATAACTCTTGATATTATTATAATATTAATAGGATATATATTGGAGTTAAATTGAAAATAAGTAAGTATGAAATGAAATATTGTTTATAGAGATCAAAGATATAATATAATATGTTGATAATATTACTTCTTATTTCTATATAGTTTACCTAGGGGAAAAAGAGCTATATATATATATGTATATATATATATATATATATATATATATATATATATATATATATATATATATATATATATATATATATATATATATATATATATATATATATATTAATTGGTTGTATTTACATAATTAGTTAACATTATAATAATACATTTTAGTATACTTTTTATATGGTTTTACAAATTTTGTAAAACGTGTAAATATTAAATATTTGATTGGATTAAGATGCTTTTTTTTTTCCTTCTGATTTTGCCTAATATTAGAATGCCTAAAATTAGATCTTATTAAATATTAGCATATAATAAAGAATATATTATGATATTCGCTCTTCTATTAACTTCCAATTTTGCAAATTATGCAAGTCACTTATTGTGACAGTAAAGTGTTTACTATAAGAAAACAATTTATCAATGATAATCAATGATTAAATTAATAAAAAATTAAATAATAAATGGAAATAATCTACAATATATTATATAGTTACAGACAATAATATATATACATATATTTGCGTAAGCTAAAGAAAATTAATATAATTTAAAATCACTTCTTTTTTTTATATCAACCTGTCAATTAATATTTGTAAATAAAATAAAAACATTTGAAAATAAAAAGAGAAGTTTCAGTATTAATTTTGTTTTGAGCTATTGAGAATTTAAGTATTTCAAACATTCCAAAGTTTTTTTTTTTGTCTTTTTTTTTTGTCTTTGTTTAAAACTTTTTATTAGGCACCATTTTAATTCAATTAATGAAAAAATCAACAAAGGCATATCATGAACAGGTAACAGTAAAAATAAAATCACAATGAACTAATTAATTAAGTATTAAATTAAGTTAAAAACCTTTCAAATATATATACTGTATATATATATATATATATTATATAAACAACTTATTTTTTTAAATAGAAAACTTTACTACTTGATTGTAACTTTATATTTTTCTTTCTTGAAAACTAAGACAATAAGGCATACCTTTATTGTTAAGATGAAAACAAGTTTGTTGCCAATAAAGAAACTTTTAAGAAGGTTATTCATAACTTCAGGTATTGTGTTTATTTTCAAAACCTAAAGACTCGTGAGTTCACAAATATAATTACTTGAAATACAATAATAAAGTTAAATTCACGCTCAAATTGTTTCCATGTCTTTAAATAATTGTTATTGTTTTGCCTATTACGATGCAAAATATTAAATTATATAATAAATTTTAAATAAATTTAGATGATTTTCGTATGTCATCTTTATCTTTATTTCTTTTTAATAGAAAGTTTACTAAGGGAAAAAAAAACTAAATTTGTTAGTGTCCCGGAATTCAAAATTTTTATACTCGCGACACTCTTAATTTCTAATGTACAATTAGTACACTTTTAGTTTAAAAAGTGAGATGCGGTAATCATACTTGCGTAAAGTAAATAAAACTCACAATAATAATATAGATAAATAGTAACTTTTTTAGATTGAATTGGCTTAAACCATTTCTGTCTTATTCCTTATAAGTCTTTAAAAAAAATGTTGCAATGTTGTCGTTGTTGCAAAAAAAAAAAAAAAAAAAAAAAAAAAAAAAAAAAAAAAAAAACTTATGAAATTCAAATCTTTATTTTATTGCCGTATAGCGATACCATTTAATTTATAAATGGAAACTTGCATTAATTATAAAGTCTCTATATAAATACACACTATTCTCATAATTTATAGAGAAAAAAGTTTCAATATAGGTAACTGAACAATGGAAATACAGCCTAGTTTTTAGATGTTCATACAAAAAGTATAATGCAGTTTAATAATGTAGTAAAAAATTGACACTGCTTAGAACAATTGCTTAGAACGTGTTCTAAGCAATATGTATTATTTTTCGTTTGTGTTTATATTTATTTATTTTCCACAGTGATATATTTAAACAAATGACAAACAATGGATACGTTGTGAAATCCTACACATGATGTTCTTCACGATATATTTGTCATTCTACCCGCTGCTCGTTTTTATTTTCAACTCTTATACTAATCCCGATTTTTAGTGTCACCATCGTTTTGTCGCAACGTAATTAAGCCTTGTTTAGTTCAGATTTTTAAAACAAAGGGGTTGAAAAGATAAAAAAAAATTACAAATTTATAATATTTTATGCAAGGACATGGGCTAAAATGTTTTTTTTTTTTTTTTTTTTTTTTTGCTTTTAAAAATAAACACGTAAGCACTGTTTGCTTTCGCCAAATATTTTAGAGTTGAATTTTATATTTATTATTATTTTAATATTTTCAATTTTATGTGTATTTTCCTGATCACAGAATGATTTTTTTTATAGTATACAGGTGTATGCATATTTTCGCGAATAATAGATGGAAAAAAAAAATAATAACGTTTTCTATTCGTACATGGTTTTACTTTTTAGAGATAACGAAATGCATTCAAACAATTGCACAACAACTTTGATAATTCTGCACTCTTACAATTTGATACTGCTTTATTTTCTGTAAAAATAAACAGAAAATAATAACAACTGAAAAGTATTACTTAAACAAACTTTAAATCTGATTAAATGTGACATACATTTTTTTTATAGGGTATTTTTTTATTCTTTAAGATGAAAAGAGAAGAAAATAGCTTTGTCTTCTTTACTATGCAATTTTTCTATGCATTTTTTTTTCTGTTTATATGCAGAAAATAAGTAAGAAATTTATTTTTCTTAAGTAAAATACATTCCTGATATAAACTTACAAAGAAAATAGATCTCTTTAGTAGTGCATTTTTTCCAAAGCTTATATAAGTATCTACAACTCTGTCTTTCTCTCCATTTATTTATTTCTCGAGTGCAATATAAACAACATAGTTAAACTCGCTTTGACAAATTTACATTTAATTCATATAATAATTTCACAATAGAGCTGTTTCAGTATTGACATGCAAGAAAAGGAAACATAATTTATAACCTAAGGAACTTTACACTATAGGAAAGACAACTGTATTTTTTTACAATGATGCAACATACACAAAGTAAACACATGAATAATAATAATAATAAATAATAATAACAATCTGGTATATTATTTAAATTAAGATATTTTTTATTATAAGTAATGTAAATTTATTATGAAATATTAAATATGTTGTTTACATTAAATAAAAATAAGTGGAGCACAGTGTTACGATATATATATATATATTATATTTATATATATATATATATATATATATATATATATATATATATATATATATATATATATATATATATATATATATAATGAAGCAACGTAATGTAATTTGAATTATTCATAAATATCTACAACTTTTATATACCCTTTTTTTTCAAGCTATATTTTACAAGTTTGTTTTGAACCATTGATCAAGAATATTAAAGTTGTATTGCATTGTATTTTTTAAAAATTAAATGAATAATATACTTTATCTAGTTGTATTTAAATTTTTATGCAGGTATTTAAAAGTATATGATATGCACTATACACATAATGGTTATTAATAATTCAAAAACATTACATTAAAGATAAAAAAAAGGAAGCTGTTCAATCAACTATAACTTTCAAAATATTTTTGATTTAAGTACACAAATATTTTCATCAAACCGCAAGATTAAAAATTGACTGCAAAACAAAAAAACAAAACAAAAACAAAAAAAGTAAGAAAAATAAAAAAAAATTAAAAAAAAATTATATATATAAGAAATTGAAAAGTTGTAACAGTGAGATTTAAAACAAAAATTGTTGTGGAAAATGGATGTGACAATAAAAAAATCGATGTAATATGCTACATAACAAGTGAGCAGGACAGACATGGGAGAGAGAGAGAGAGAAAGAGAGAGAGAGAGAGAGAGAGAGAGAGAGAGAGAGAGAGAGAGAGAGAGAGAGAGAGAGAGAGAGAGAGAGTAGTGTACTGTACTACTTGAGTTGTCAAGGAAAATGTTTCTAATGAGCACCATGGTAACCAAGCACCTTCCTTTGGCTTTATACTGCTTGCTTCACTTTGTGTCAGATACAATATCAAAAAGCCTTGAATCTTTTAACTTCTCATTTTTCCACTATTACTAACGCATTTCCTATGCAAATTACTTTAAAAAAAATTGAATTATACTATCATACAGTATATTAATAATAAAAAAAATTAAATTTAAAATACTTGAAAATAGATTCAATATAGATAGTTATTTTATTATTGATCTAATATAAGACAAGTATTGAAAATTAATTATACTACGTAATAATGTTCCAATTTAGTTTAAAAGAGTTAAAAAATAATGGTCTTGCAAATCTAGAGCACTTACTTTTGTTGCTTTGAAAAAAAAAGAAAAAAATATATATATCTGTCTCGTTTGCTTATAGTATGTAAATAAATCAGTTTCTTACACTCGACGAAATAAAATCGTAGTAGTCTTAAACCATGTGTTACTAATTAAAACCAACTACGAATTTTTTTTGCCGCCTTCTCTTTTTTTCTATATTATGAAATAAATGTTGCAAACTATGGAAGTGTCTTCACTCTTGGTGTACAGTACAAATGTTAGCATTACTTGAAGCATACTTTATGAACTATAAATTTTGAAAGAAATTTGAGTTTTTCATTACTTTGTTTTTACCTGAAAACAAACATAATAATAATAAAGTAAAAATAACCAACAATGAGGAAGACTACAAAAAAAAATTAAGGGACGTATTTTATTTCATATTCTAAAAGTGGAAATTGTTCTGAATCGATACATATATGAATTTCTAATTTTTAATTTCATAAAGTATTTTTAATTAATTTTTGAAAATCACGAAATGACGTCACATGCTCACATGCATAAGTTGCAGCCTGTGACGTCATTTCACGACTTTCAAAAATTAATTTAAAATACTTAATGAACTTAAAAATTAGAAATTCACATTATGTATCGATTCAGGACAATGTACTCTTTCAGAATATGAAATAAAATCGCCCCCTGAAATTTTACAGTCTTCCTCATTTATAGCTGATTTTAATGCATTTGCCCACTTTTTCTTTAACAAAGTATTATTTTTAGTGTCTAGTTTATTGTTTGTTGTTGTTGTTGTTTTCTTTCGTTACTCTATGTTACTGTCAAAATTTACTTGAAATTTGATGACTATTTAGAATACAAGTTACAGTATTTGAAATGAACTCTTTGTTCTATATTTCCTTTTGGATTTACCATAATATTTAAATGGAGACTTGTTAATTCAAGGTGCTATACAATAGTAGAAACACTAACAACAGGAATCCTGCGGAATAAGAAAATAGAACACGAAAAATCTATTACACGATTAGAGTACGCAACGCATGTTTGTCTCAACGATTATTTTATTGTTCTCCAAATTCTAATACTAACTTGACAAAACAATCAAACTAGTAACTATAATACAGAAATCCCTTCAGTAAAATAAATTTTTAAAAACCTTAGGGAAATTTTAAAGTTAGAAAAAAACTTTGCTTTATGTCAAGTGCTATATAAATAAATTTTGCACAAAGTTTTGCATGGAAACACTTCTAGCACAGGTGGACAAAATGTAATTGTAAATGTATGAAGTTTTCCCACTTGGGATCAAAAAAACACAAACATACACTCAGTCAGCACTATTGTTGATGTCTCCATCCACTTGTTGTTGTTGGTGACAAAGTTAAATAACAATTGTAAAAGCACCTTAAGTAAAACTTATATATGAGTAATGTTAACAACAAAATTAACAATTTAATTTAACTTTATACAAACTTTCATATATTCAAACTTATTATATGAATTTATTATGCTTCGCCTTGGATTTTTTTCCTGAATGTAATTATTATAGATAATTTTATAATTACATTCTGTTGGTTAAGGGAGTAGGTAGGTACAGACGTCGACCATTAGACTTAAACTTTTCTCGTCAAAAAAATCTAAAAATTTGCAAAATGATACTTCAAAATGAGACAATTTCAAATATATAAAACTTTTGAGGGGGTCACCGTGCAAATTAATTTTATATGATTTTTTGAAATGTTAAGCCCATAAGGCCCAATGTTAATTTCAATAATCTTTTTCTTTTTTTCGTGACGGTCAAATATCTTGAAATTTTTATCACGTCTAGGACACCAAATTTAGTCCCAAAACACTTCTCATTTTTTAGATATAAGGTCGGTACCCTACTCCCTTAAGCTATAGATTGAAGGTAAGAATCAACAGAAATAATAAATCTTAAAGAATAAAATATTGGTTAGTAATTCATTGAGACAAATACTGTACGTATAGGACTAAAAATATTTTTATTATTATTGTTATTTTTGTATATTTTTGAGACTATTTTAGAGGATAAATTTTCAAACATTTTGCTATTGCACAGTATTTACGCGTATAATTTTACTAAGGATGCGATTCATCAAAGCACCTATAATGACTTTTATAATGTAGTTCCTAATGTAAGCTTAGAATCCTAAGGTCTTAGAATTCCTAAAACCTTAAGGTGACTAAATTGAATTAATAAATCGCAACCTTGATAACTTAAATTACTATGTATATCCGATTGGTTATTTGAGACCGTCCAAAAATATCGCGCAACAATTTTAATTATTCCATGTAAGCACACCTCTAATGATGTAATTTAATATAAGACGAATCTTAATTATTTTAAATTTATTACAACCCAATGACTTTACAATGACTGTTCTAAAATCGATATCACAAATACTTATTCTTATACGTACAAATACAATATAGCATAAGACAGTAAATTACAATGTGCTGTGATCTAGAAAATAAATAAATGTATATATTGCATACTTACAGTATTAACATTTTCTGTTTTCATTTTAAAATGTACCATTTATGGATTATTATTTTAGTCTTACAATCTCCAAACTTGTAAGTTTTACATATTTCTTTTTCCACATATATCTGTAACTTTGCAAAGCCCAAAGTGTGTTCAGATAGATAACGCTTAATAATTCAATGTTCTTATATTACCATTAAAATAAATTATCTGCGTATTATAAGCAGCTACTGAGATTTTCAACAGTATATAATATATATTATATAATAATTTCTTAAGAAGTGTTTAAGACATTGACGGCTTTATATATACATTTTCTTATTGTATAAAGAAATTGAAATTAACGGGCTGTAAAATCTTATTAAGTACACATATTTAGTCGCGTAATTAAGATATCAATTTAATTATATTGAAAAAGCAATAAAATGAGTGATAAAAGAAAATTTTATATATACGTATACGTATTTTGAAATATTGTTTTGCTTAGAATTGTGTAATTACATTCTTTATATAAATAGAAAATTCAAACTATTTTACCTTAAAAAATGTTTTACACTTAAATAAAAACAAAGTGTGTTATAGAACACGTACATTACTGAAAATCTTTAACTATTTTAAATTCTTCTTACGTATCGCGTACGAAAAAAAAAACTACTACCACTATTGTAGAAATTATTAAAATTTCTAATGATATGTACATTTTATGTTATTTTTCTATAATTCACCATATGTTTCAGTAGGATGTAAAGGGAATATTTATTTATACGTAAAGAGAAAAATGAATGTTCTCATAATACGTTGACGTTTTTATTTCATTCTCCATATTATTCTAGAATACATCTGTTTAATTTCCTCATTCACATTATTTGCAATTTTTACTACTACAGTTCTTTAAGTATTACTGATAATACTGCGCGTCTTCAAAAGTTATAAATAAATTTATTACGTATACTTCTATCTCTCATGTATATAATGTGGTTAAAATTGGATTAGTCATAAAGATCCTATATAATGAATAGTAAAATAATACTATACTATAAATCAGTTCATATCCATGCTTATTATTATGTGAAGTAGTTTGAGTGCTGTAGATTTATGCCTAAGGGATATGTAGTATAATATTATTATTATCATTATTGTGTGTTTTATAGGTTTGTATTTATTCATCTTCTCTAATCAGAACTTGAGAATGTGGATCAATGTAATAAAAGTTCTTCCTCTCTACACATTATCTATAATATTATTCATACTTAAAATATTTTTAACATACATTAATTCCTATTTCATGCATTTTATTTTGACGAAAACACTGATTTATATTATGATATTTTAAATATTGCCATTGCGGGAGAGTTTGTGATCGTGCTCCTGTAAAATATAATTTTCTTCTATAAAAGATATGATAAAGAAAACATTTTCAGGAGAAATGAAATTACGGCTTATTAGGAAGAGTTTGTGTTTTGGAAAGACTTCACAATCTTATACGGTTCAAATATTAAAATTTATGCCATTAAGAAAAGTCGAGATATATGATATTGATTAATAAAGGAACACTGTTTTGAGGTTGACTATAAGCGATTTTGCTCACATCCGCTTCCGTTTCGACGTTCTGCGCATGCGTAGTAAGTAGAAACAGAAGCAAATGTGTCCGAAATAGCTTAAAGTCGGCTTCAAAACAGTTGTTCCTTTATTAGTCAATAATTTTTATAGTCTAAAAGAAAATACCAACACATTTTTTTATTACTATAAATATAATATACTTAACATATAAATTGAACTATATTAAGTAGCCTAAAGGAAAAAATAAATTACGAAATTTATGCTAAATTTATGTCATCACAGCATAAATGATGCTAAATTAGAACATAAATAATTATACTTTACAACATAATATTTATGCTAATATAACATAGTTATTAGCATAGATTGTGCTGTACTGAACAAATTTTGCTGCAAATGTGCTAGCATAATTTTTACGTCGTTATTTTTGTCCGTGTGTATTGAATAATTCCTAGCACTTAAAGTAGTTTGAACGAGTTTTGATATTATTTAAACGCCGTTTTAGTGCTACCTATAGATTCCTTATTTCTCTATGCTCCTATTGATGTAATAAAAAATACATTTAGTTCGAAACGCAAATAAAAAAAAATAGCCGCAAAGTCGAGCATTTTCCTCATACAACATTGGTTAATGGCTGAAAAAGCCAGGATCCTTCCACAGTAGATCATTCATATTTCTGCGAAAGTGTATTTAAATGGACTCAAAAACAGATAAATAAGCTCTTTGATAAACAAAGAAACTTTTAAAAGCATTAAACTAAATTTGGTTCGAAACGCACTGAGAACTTTGTGACTAAAAGAGCTGAAAATGAGAATTTTTTTGTTAACCAGTAATTTTTATATAGTTCGGAAATCGGCCGCTAGAGGCGCCGAATCATGGCGATCGCGGGAGAAACGAGATATAAACGTCAATTGAGCTCATAAACGTTAATAAAACTCTTGTAATGTACTTAATATGTATTAACTTCATTATAATTAATTAATATATGCACTGAGAAGCGAGAAAAGTGTTTGATTAGAAAATATTTACAAAAAGCAATATATATATGATTTGCTAGATTATTTACTAGTGCCCTGACAGCACGGTTGGTAGAGCGCTGCTTTTACATGAAGAGGGTCAGCGGATCGAGACTCGGTTATTGCAAAGTTTTTAATGATGAAATTAAATTCATGTGAGCGCCAAACTTCAAATAAATTTAAAATCAGCTGTTAACAACCTCGTTCAAACTACTTTAAGTATTGCGATTTTGTAATAATGTAAGTTTGCTGCAGTCCATGAACATCTGTACTGTTATGCTTTTTAGTATAATCGCTATACAATATAGCATAAATTATGTTGTTATATGCATTAATGTTGCTGAATTGAGTTTAAATAATAATTATTATAATTAATAATTAGCATAGTTATTATATAAATATAACTTAGTAAAGTGGTGTAAATTAAGTATTTTGTTTTTTCTTAACAGAGTTTGATGAAAATTATAATTATAATATATATTATTCAAAATAGAATTTTCAGAAGCTACAAATCGTCCAAACTTGAATCTCAACTAAATAATTAAACATATCATTAAAACATTAAGTACCGACTCTACTGAATAATTTCAGAATGAAATATTAACTTCATTACAACTTTTGTTTATTAAAATACAAATTTAACCTTAAACTTCAGTTTATCTGAATATTACCCAAAAACATACTTTTTAACGAGTTAAAAAGTTCAAGTTTGCGGATAAACTAATATGTATTTTTGTCGTTTTAAGTAAAGAGTATTTACAACTTTTCTAACAGAAACAGCGTTTAAAAAGTTTTTTTTTTTCTTCTTCTTCTTTTTTTCTTCGTTCTCGTAAATTTTCTTTGCAATAGAAAGAGGCTTCCTGCTTACAAATAATCTAATCTCTACTTATAAGTCTTTTGTTTTTAAGATTAAAATAGCATATCGTCATTCGCTTAGTTTTAAAATTTGTTAATATGACGGAAACGGATTTGAGATTAAAAAATAAATAATGATTTTTTTGCTCTTAAGCTTTTATCAAAGAGTTTGATTATTTATAAAGAACATGTGGTAAAAAAAAAATTTGTCACAAAAGTTTATTTTTTTGGTATATCAGTGTGTGGAAAAAACAAGAAAGGAGTCGAAAAATCTGCTTTCTTGTGTTTGAGATATTTTCGTTGGTTGCGCACTTTTTTTTTTTTTTTTTTTTTTTTTTTTACCGCAGTTAAATTGTTAAGGTAATAAATGTGAGAATATTATAGAAAGTAAGTAAGCTATATACATTGAATTTAAGTATTTTAATTTTATTAAAACAGCCTGTAACATTTTTTTTTCAATGTTAAACATGACAGTAGATTTGTAAAATTGCCAAATTACTTTTTTTTATATAATATAATATAGTGTAAAATTTTTTTATTAGTTATTTTGCTTTATACCTCCTACAGTGCCTTAATGTAAAATTCAACGTTTTTTTTTTTTTTTTTTCACAAAATTTAGATTAAATTATTATTTATTTCAATTGCAGATTCATTTAAAGAATTTAATTTGGTTTTTGTAACTAAAATATCAATTTTGGTTGTATTTTACAATACAGTATTAATATTAATCTTTTTAAATTTTTTATATTATATAATAAAATACATAACTATTATTATAAAAATTTCAGTTATCAATCAACTTTAAGAATATGAAGTAATTTTTTATACAAGAAATATAGTTGTATTTTGTAATATCATGATGACCCTCCTCTTGTATCGGTTCATCTCATACTCATGAAAGAGTAGAAAATAAATGATGGTAGGGTCTATATAAAATAACATCTCTATAGAAACTGACTAGTAAGTGATGCATAATATTATACATTTATTATTATTTAACTTATCACAAAAACCTTCAAGTGAAGAAAAAAAAATACATATATATATAAAAATAATGTAAGGATGAATTTTCCCACTAAGAATGCATAAGTTACAAGCTCAGACAACCAGAAAATTCACATCCTAAAGCGGAAACTTCACAATCTTGAAGATGTTTCTTACCTACTTTGCTTATAATATCGCAAGCTTATGGTTTTCATGTTTATTTTATTTTGAATCTGCAAAATAGTAGAAACTTTAGAGGGTATAATGGGGGAAAAAAAAGTTATTTTGTAAAAGTTAAATTTTAAGAAATGTTTTGTTTCTCCATATAAGCTGGCATTAGGTGTACATATACAAAGTTTATTGTGATAATAATACGTAGAGGGTTTGTCGTAGGCGTTTGTAAAGTACGTGACTTTTTAAGATAAATTTTATTTTAATTGGAGCTTTTGCATAATGTAAACTTTTCGTATATATATACTACACAAAGAGAGGGCAAGTTTTAAGTGCCAATTTGTGCAAAAACAAAAAAAGAGCTTTTTGACAATAAACATTGTATCAGAAAGAAAAACTGCTCGTGTAGCAATTATTTTCTTTTCAAATTTGAGTTTCTTAATACAATTTTTTATCATTATTATTTTGCAAAAACAACAGAGAAATGATGTTTTTGCAAATAATATATTTATATCAGTGCAGTTTTTATATCCTAACCACAAACTTCCTATATAGATTGCTTTCTAAATTACGTATAGGAATACCATAATTACATCAGATGTAATTATATAATACTATAAATAAATGTTATTAATATCAGTGTATATATTGAATAATTGGACCACATATAATTAATGTATTAAGTTGCTACATTTTGTTTTTTTGATGTCGCAATAATATAAAACTGAAATGTATATAGGTCTTACCAATGACATAAGAGTATCCATCAAGTGTGAGGACACATTTGGCTACTGGTTGTCCTTTACTAACTGCTGAAGCCGCTGCCGCTGCGGCTGCCGCACTTGATGAGAACGGACCAGCGGAACTTCTTCTTTCTTTCAAACGTGACGAAATTGGTGGTTCTACAGACATCGCTGATGCTTCTACTGATTTAATTTGAGCACCAGTATCTTCACCCATTTACACTTTTAACAACATTCTTTTAGCTCATTTTTGTAATTAAACATTAAATTATAATTAAATTGTTCAGTTTTATATGAATTATATTTATAGAAAAAAAAGGAGCGATTATTTCTTTTATTTTATATTTTTACTGGTTCATAACATATCCATCATAAACAGGTGGTGTCGTTTTATCAGTAAAAATGGATGTTATCTTTTGTTGATGCGTTCACCACTTTATGTATTTTTTTAACTCTTTCTTTACCCTTTTCTCTTTATGATACACACATGCACCATTTAGCCCTAATCACTTTAATTATGCGTTTAATTAAGCTTTTAATATTATAACAATAATTTTAAAATCTAAAGTTTAAATTATCCCGAAATTGTTAATTGTTTTATAGACACACATTAGACACTTTAATCACTGTTTATATAATTAATTTTAAATTAATTAATTAAAAAATATTGTTTTTGTTTTTTTAAATGAAATGTTCTCCCCTAATGAAAATTGGACACACACAGTTTATAAATTGACAGTTTGTCCACATGAAATACTATCTGAGATCACTGAATGACAGGTACACACACGCGCGCACGGTAGTGCAAAGTCTCGCTCCTCCGTACGGTACGGTGGCGAGGTACCAACTGATCTCGAGCCCCCGACCTCGGCGTGCGACCGCCGTGTCTGCGCCGTGCTAGCAGCTCGCCTCGCTGCTTTGCCTGCCACTCTCTACCGCCACTGCCTCCATCTCTTGCGCGGTACTCTCATACATGCCCCACTATCGGACCTACTATAGTTTACATTACACAAGTAAAGCATGGCACACTCACGAAATGTGTATTTTTTTAGATAAAGGTAAAAAAAAATTAAAAAAAAAAATGTTTGAACTTTTTAGAATGGCTTTTCTATTAATATTAGCTGTCTGCATTATTATAATAACCTTTTAATTTTTTTTTTTAATTGAGTGTTAACGTATAATTCTGGCAAGGAAATAGCCAATTAAAAAAATTCGTAACAAAAATCCTTTTATTTTTTATCGTATTTTTTGTTTAAGTGGAATAGCGTTTCATTACTTATAAAGCTTCCCCCTCCCCTCCCCCAAAGTTACAAAGTTTTCTTAACGCGTTTAAAATAATTTGTGTGAGTAAAGATGCGTATTTTTGATAATTGTTTAAACTAACGATCAACTTAGGGCTAAACTTTGAACTCAGACAAACAAATGATAAAAAAAAAATCCACAGTTCCGTTTTCATGGCAAAACGATCATAAAATACGACAAGCACTCTTTTCATTAGAATATAATGTATTCTAATTTTAAGTAAATCTATATAAGGTATATAATTATTCCTCATATACAAATGAGCTTGTGCTAATATGCTCAGAGAATGCAACAAATTATTATCCTATGACATCGTATCTTCATAAATGTAATTACCATGGAGTGGACATATGTATGTAACATGGTTACAATATTATGTAGCCGAGTAGTAGAGGTAACGAACAAGCAATAATATACATAGTGTGATCAACAGACGAAGAGCTGTCACCACGTCACATTACAAAATTACATGCATTTCTGAACAAGTTTATGCATGAGATATAGTGTAATGTCACACTTGACAAAACTGGTACACGATAACCGATCGATACAACAACAATTTATTGGTAATCAATGATGGACATTTACATTCAAAACTTTGAATTTAATAAATAAACAAACTTTTACTTTTTTGTTATTTATATAATATATTTGTCTTATATTATAATATTTACTTCAAATTGACCTGGGTGTTCTATAATTAAACTATAGGCTCATAAAGTAACAACAGAGACGGAGAAAGTAAAATACAAAGAGAAACACAGAGCACAGAGCTGATTACGCAGTTATATTTGGATCTCTATTATGTTATTAGTAGATTTTTTTCTTTGATAGAAGGAAAAAAAAGTAACTTGGGAGAAAAAGTTGTGCTTCATTTCCAAATTGCGACAGTTTATTTCTGACAATTTCATGTTTATACTCTTTTCAATATGGATATATCAATTTGAAAATATTAAAATATTTTATAAATAACACCTGATTAGTTGTTAATAAATAAATTACCATGATTATAGATTACCATTAATTGCGTAGATAATAATAATAATACTAATAATAAAATCTCTCTCCCACAAAACTTTACCCCTACATAATACCTATACTACCTATACACGGAAAACATTGATTTGATAAATTGTTCAGTTACATAGATGTAACTCTTCAGTACAAACCAATAACTTTATTGAAAAACGTTTGAACAGTAACTTGTTAGTATAAACGTTATTTCTTAGCTCTTCACATCTCAAAACAAATTTATTCTAAAAAAAAAAAAAAAAAAAAAAACACTTTAAATAATAAATTTTTAGTTACTTTTTACCGTGTATAAGTATATAAGAGTAAGTATTGATTGATATTGATATTAATATTGGTATTTATATAGATATATTGTAAAATATATTAAATATATCATCGTTCTGAAAATGTCACCTCTGTATTTTTTTTTCTGTACGATATAATATATATAATTATATTATTGGAGGGAAAAAAATATTATATTTTATTTTCCTAATGAGGAAAAGCAATCAACTCGCCCAAAAGTAAGTCTATAAGGCTTCCTTTCAATTTCAAAACTTTATTTCATCTTTTACTGTAAATGTAAAACCCGAAGTTTAGAAAACAAAATAACACTGATTATAAAAAAATTTCCTCTGTATAGAAGTTTCCATGGTTAACAAAAATAAATCAAATGTCAAAGTTTAAGCCCTTGATTATCAAACATTATAATATAACAAAGTCATTTTATTTTAATTTTAAAATAGTCTTATTTTGTACATGAAAAAATAAAATAAAGATATATTTATAAGTCAAGTAATATGGCTTTTAATAAAATCGTATGCAATAGGGATTTTATTTGTTAATTGACCAAAAAAAACAATAATTGGATACTGTAGAAATCCTCATTAATTATATGAAGGAATCAACTACAGTTAAAATAGAATTCCTATTCTTGTCGCTTGTCGCACAAGTTGGTTTTATAAAATAAAGAACTTTTTAGCAGTGTTATATCATTGAAAACGACACAGAAAAAAATAAGGGAGGAGTGCAATGAAATGAACAAAATCTCATTAAGTCATTAATTAGGTTTTAAATCAGATCATGGTATTATCACAGAGAACTATTGTTTGAAATCTCGTTAAGCTTTTGAGTTTTTTTTTTTTTTTTTTTTTTTTTTTTTTTTCACATTTAAATTATATGTTAAGTATTTTGAGTTTCACAATTTTAATTAATATCAAAAGAGTTTTTATTTCTATTATCATAGCAGTTTTATTAATTTTTTGTTATATATAAATGTTATATTTTGATGTATAATGGACAGTTGATATGTAATGATTAGTGAAGTTTTATTGGTTGCCTTTGTTTACTATCAATTGTTTAATCATGATCACATGATATCAGCTTTCATTATTTGGTGAATGATAATAAAATAATAACAATAAGCTACTTATTATTTTTCATAGAATTCAAAATATTGATTGATTTAATTATTAATACCTTTTTTAATTCATTGATTTAATATATTTTTTTTATTTGATTTTCTAAAATGAGGCACAAAACAATGTATGTAATAAAAATTTTATTTGCTTTTAATACATTAAAAGACGTTTAAAAGAAGTTAGTACTTTTTATTTCTAAAGTAATATAATTTGAAATAATTTCTTAGTTGACACGTTTTTTTTTTTTTTTTCAAATTAAACTTGTTATTTTAAAGAGCTATAATTTTTATAGCGGTGGTACACTATAAGATAGTTCTTTTTCCATCATATTATCTTTCATTACAGTACTTTGAAACAACTTTTTGTTCATAAAACATAAAAATAATAATAACCATATAGAGGTCAAAGACAAATTTTATTATTATTTCAATAAAAAATACTTTTTTTGACCTAGTTATATGAACAATATTTACAGTTTTATCACTATTCTTGGATATAATATGTTTAAATTATTAAATTAATTTGTAAAATTTTATTACAATAATATTACAATTTAAATAAATTTTTACAAAAAAGAGATAGAGAGAGAGAGAGAGAGAGAGAGAAAAGGAAAAATTGAAACGTGTAAAAAATCAGTTACAGAAAACGTGTTTGCAAAAATATAGGGATCAACAATAGTTTTTTTATTTTATTATTATTATTATTGGACTACTTGCAATGTATGAACTTTTTAAAATAATTTGAAAATTTCTCAATGCATATTTTATGGAAAAATCGTTTTCACTTACACGTTGCAACAATTAAAAGCATTTCATTGCAAGTGGTGCGATTATTTTTCCATAGCTCTAATATGGGTGATTTTTTAAATTGTAGTTTTGCAAATTTAATAGTCGATTGTAACATTAGCTTCTTATTGTTATTATTATTATTCCATCAATCTGCACTATGTAAGATTTTACGAACTTGTAAATATTTTTGCTTTCACTAAACAAACCCCCCTCCAGTATTGTGACAGACAGAGCAGTAGAGGCAAACAGGCCAGATTTGGTTCTGTTTGACAGACAAGCTCAAACAGCGATAATCATTGATGTTGCTGTTCCTCTGGACAATCATGTAGTTACTACAGTTGCTGAGAAGAAGAGGAAGTATCAGCCGCTTTCCATTGAGTTGAAGGATATGTATCGGCTGAGAAGTGTTGAAATTGTCCCTGTAGTGGTTTCTGTGAATGGTCTGGTTAGCAAGGATTGGTTAAAAGCAAGAGAAAAGTTAAACCTCGAGCACAGGCATTTACGTGTCATGCAGAAAGCTGCAGTTCTTGGCACAGCTAACATCGTGCGCAAAGTGCTTAGTTTGTGACCCCTCTGTATACCATCTGCAGTTTCTGATATAATTGGTACTGGATTATTCTCACCTTCACCTTGAATCAAGTAGGATTCCGGTGTTGGTGTTACACAAGAAGAAAGAAAAGAACTCATAATAATAATAATAAAAAATAAATAAAAATAAATAAAAAGCACGCTTGATATTTATTAAGTTATTTATCAATGTTGTATTCCATTATCAATAAACTAAGTTTTTGTTAACATTTAAGAAGCTTTTATAAATAAAGCTCATTACGATAAGAGTACTCACGGCTTGCAATTAGTTCACAAGAGCTTATCATCTAAAAACGTGCCAAAAACTTTGAGAAATTTGAGCATAGAGAGAATGATGTCGCATAGAATTAATATCATTGGTGTTCGTTAAGATAGAATCATGTTTTAATGCATTATTAGAATATAAGGCACGTTTTAGTTGTTAAAATGCTTTTATAATAATGCGCAAAAATTAAGGATTATATTAGACAGAATATTTATTTTATATGTATAAAAAAGATAAAGATAATTTTTTTAATGTATTTAAAAAAAATAGATAGAGGTAAGACAATTATGCAAATTTTATCGATATTTAAAAAAAAAATATATGGAAATTTAAATAAGATTTGTCAACAAACTTTACGTAATCTGTATTATATAGAAGATGAGGGTTAAAATAATCCCTTTTGCATAGTCTCTTTTAAATAATCATACATCATTTTGAAGTCGTCGTAGTTCTAAAAGTAAGTTTCTATAAATAAAAGTTTATTGATCCTATACTAAAAAGTGTTTTAAAGTTATTATTATTATTTAAGATATGTTTTTAATCTTTCACGTACCACCTTTTTTTTTTTTTTTTTTTTTTTTTTTTTACTTTTGAACTATCATCGATGATTTAATTTAACAGCTTTATAAACATGAAAGCGTTTTAAATTTTAAACGTCACTTTTCAACTCAATGCAGTATAAAATTACCAGACTATGGAACAAATTAAGTTGTGATTTATGTAGCAAAAATACTTATAAATCTTTTAAATCAGAGCTCTCAAAAATGTTCCTCTAACTATATGACTTTACCTGTTACACTATCTCTATTTATATGCATAATTTGTGTTAAATGTTATTGTCAACGTGTAAAATGTTCTAAGGTATATTTAATATGTTCATATGGTGAAAAATGAAATTTTGTCATTTATTAAACTACTTATTATCTTGAAAACATAATTTAAAATAATATGTCTTAATATGCTTATTAATCCTAAATATGGTATATTTTGTTTTTGTTTGTTACTGCTGTCCAATGTTGGTTCAGTGATAGGGCCTTTGTTCTGCCCTGACTGCACCATTTGCCTATTATGCAATAAAGACTTTATTTATTTATTTATTTATTTTATTTTAAATTAACAAAAGTTTCTTAAATATACCGCACGTTAAAACTGAATAACTTTTTTCTGTCACTGAATTAAATTAATATAGAAAAACAATTAAAATTGATATCTTTGATTTTTTTTTTCTCTCTCTATATTATCCATTAAATGAAAAGTGAGACACCATTAATCTTAAGTGTGTAAAATGAGATGAGATTGTTACTAAAAATATTTTTCAGCTTGGACACTTGCACGTCAGTTTCAAAAAGATCGTTCATTATAATTTTTTTCTTTCTCTCTCTCTCTTCTCTCTCTTTCTCTCTCCAAAACAATAATAATAACAACAGCAGCAAAATGCTTTTTTCATGAAACTTACACTTGTCTTATTTCTGACATAAAAATGTGAAGTTATACTGACGAGTAGAAAAAATGATACACAACTACAAAAATACGGAATTATGATTGATGTACACAAAAAATACGTTAAATCTTTTTTTATACAATAATATATATATATATATATATATATATATATATAATAATTATAAAGCCAACAATTTTTACTTTTATCAAGATACCGTATCAAAAAATATAAATATATGGATCAGGATTTATTAACCTTGAGAATGGATAACATATTTTATTTTGACATTACGTTGTATAATATTCAGATGTGAATAAATAGATTAGCATAATAGTATTCATCTTTCTGTTGTTGTTTTTTTCAAAACAATTTCAAATGTGTTTTTAATACTGTAAAATTACTTTGCACCGTATATTTTACACGCAAATTCAACCACGATTTTGAAAGTTATGTTTAAGAAATATATAACTTAGTATGCTTTATATTATTTTGGAGAGAGAGAGAGAGAGAGAGAGAGAGAGAGAGAGAGAGAGAGCATAATAACAATAAAAAATTAAAATGGATTAATAGAAATGTTCTGCGTATTTGTTATATTCTGTGTATTTTGCTGACTAGATAAATAATTTGAATTTGAAGTATTACTTTTCTGCGTGTATAATAAAGTTGGCTAAGAAACTAATATATTGGAACATAAAAATAATTTCAATTTTTAATATTTTCTTATGCATATAAAAAAAGCATTAACTTTGAATTTTTTTATGTTTTTTTTTTTCTACAAAAATAAAATGTAACATTCTGAGATGATGTGGATTAAATGTTCTGAGATGCGATCAATAAACTTGAGAGTGAAGAAAGATTTGGCAAAACTTCAAGAAAGAAAAAAAAATGCACAACATTTCAAATTTTCGATTAAATGTTGATAACAACAATTTTGTAACATTTGGTTGCAAAAAATACACAACTTCTGTTATTATAATTTTCGTATTTACACATTTAGTAAACATAACGTTTTTTTCAAATAAGAAAAATTAAATTTTTATATGAAAAAAAAAAAAAAAAAAAAAAAAAAAAGCAACGAAAATCGTATATTTTGGTATTTAAAAAAATGCTTAAAATAAACGTCGTAAAAATAAATAAATCTTTATTTAAATTCACACTATAATATAATGTAAAGATATACATTACAAAAGATATTTGTAAAAATCCTCTCTTCCTATTATGATAAAACGCCATCGCAAAATAAACATTTATTTAGTTAAATACTTTCAGCTTCACTGAAAACATTAATGTTGATTACGTTATAAAAGTAAAGTTGCTGCTATAATTTCACCTCAAACAAATGGAGAGAAATAAGAAATTATGTTGACGTTCATATTATTGATTAACCTTTTTTTTTTTTTTTTTTTTTTTTTTCCCCGTAACACGAGGGAAATGTAGCGAGCTTCATCAGCAGCTGCAGCACCCCGTGAACTCCACTCGACAGTCATTTTGTGTCATTTAATGACAACCTATTGTGTGCAACAACACCATCAGCTATAAATATTATACAACGTCTATATTGCTTCTTTTTTATTTAGGACGAGTAAAAATGAAAATGATCCTAAATATAAATAAAGTTCTTTTCAGAGTTTTTATAAACAATAGTTATAAATGAAACAAAAATGTTTATAATTAAAACTTAAGGATGTTAAGAGCTAATTTTTGTGCTGATGAAGTAAATTTTAATTATAGAGCTGTTGTAATGAAAATAATTCATATTTTTTTATAAAAACAGAATATAAATGTGGATTATTAGTTTTCATTGCTACTTTGAAATATTAACGATGGAGTATAAAACAGCTAAATTTCTTGCTGAACATAGAAATTTAAGTGGGTGCGACTCATCGAAGCACTTACAGGTTAATGAAATGCCTTAAAATTCCTATAATTATGCTTAAAAATCCTAAGGTCTTAGAGGAGTCCTAAGCTCTTAAAGCCATAGACCACATAAAACAACATGTGTTTTTTAATGTATAAACACGAAATGGGATCTTCAAAACTGTTGACAATTTTTACCAGAATGTTAATGTATAGCCCCACAACTGTGTGAAATTTGAAAAGACAGTGTGAAAATACTGTAAAGTATATGCAATTTGAGTGAATATTTATGTTTATGACGTCAGAAACATGCAAAAATTAGTATGAAAATGTTGTGCATTACCACTTTGAAATTTAATCTCGCTCGAATGAATAATTTAATACCTTAGAGCTAAAACTGTCAATATTTTCTTAAATTATATAATTCAGAGACTTTTGAATTATTGCTCTATTTAGTAAACATTTACTATGTAATCAAAAAGGTTATATAATTAAGAGCTAAATAAAT
Source organism: Ecdyonurus torrentis (assembly GCA_949318235.1). Classification (NCBI taxonomy): domain Eukaryota; kingdom Metazoa; phylum Arthropoda; class Insecta; order Ephemeroptera; family Heptageniidae; genus Ecdyonurus; species Ecdyonurus torrentis. The sequence goes on from OX439130.1 coordinate 32,002,697, forward strand.
TTAATTTAAAATATTATGTTAATTATTTAAAGTAGTCAAGCAAGCAATATATTTATACAGCACTCTACATGCTTTTGCATCAATTTTATTTGTTAATATTTATATAAATTACCCTAACAGCTGCGTAAGGTTAATAATTATTGTACTTCAACGAGTAATAATTATAAGCAAATTCTTCATATTTTTTTTTTATAAATTTTTACGGCTCTTTGAAAATGAAATAAATTCTAACGTTTGCTTTGAAATGAGAAAAATGTTTATTTAAATTTAATTTAAAAAATTTATAAAACTAATATAGAGAACATGAGAAGAATATATTATGCGTTTGTAAATAAACTTTAATTAAAATTATTATTTATATTACACAAAACTTTTAAAAGATTTTTCATTTATTAACTTGATTCGATACCCTTGTTTAAATATTAGTCTTTTAAATGAGTTTTTACTATTTTAATATAACTTTATAAACTAAACTTTATAAATGGGGAAAAAAATTACAATAAAAAAATATACATAAGCTATATGAAAAGAATATTAAAAAATAAATAAAATAAAGACATTGCAGTTAATTTGTACTTTCAATCAAGATGACATTTTTGTTGTATAGGAACCGGAAACAGTCAAATACAGTCAAAATATTTATTCTCGCATTTTTTTCTCGCGTTTTTTTTTTTTTTTTTTTCCCTTCATATTTATACAGGTACTTTGTTACATACAACATACAATACAAATTCTTTCGAAGGTAATTTACACCTTCTTTCTTCTAATAATATATTTGCATTCTCAAAATAGCTCAACTATGTAAAACTATTCAAATTTCACAAAGATTTTTGTCTCTATTAACTCTATCTTTTTAAATCCTTTCAATCAATTCCATTCAGAACAACACATCATTTCGTATTCGTGTGTGTATTCAAATTTTGTTTGAAGATCGCTGAGTTGACGTTTTTTTTTTTTTTTTTTTTTTTTTTTTTTTTGTAATCAGTTGTTATTTGCAATAGTTCACTCAAGTGTAAATATCCACAAAAATGAAGACACATAGCTATACAAGAATTTTACATGTCTTGAATATTTACATTGCATATTTTACAAAAGCTTTTTGTATTTGGAATTGAAGAATACAAAATTAAAGATGAATCATTAAAATCAATAGCAATTGCTCTTGCAGAGTAGTATAATGCGGGGTTTAAAAAGAATTGTTCCGATCAAAATCCTTGATTTAAATCAGAAAACATAGAGCATGGATATTAAATAAGAAAAGTATAAGAAAAATATAAAGTTTTATGTTACGCTTTTTAGTTTCATAATTTTTTTAAAAAAATGTTTTAATTTTTTTATTCTTTAAATATTGGAGGTATTAATTTAATTCTATTATATGTACCAATAGGCATCATAAATAAAAATATATTTTATGTGATGCCTTGGATATACTTATAAACATTCTTGTATCTGTGTTAAAAATGTACACGTAAACCAAAACAACATTTTTAACTAAGAATAAACTTTTCATGAACCAATTTCAGTTTTAAACTTTCGTTTTCACATATTTTTATTTGCAATCTTTGGTTGTTGATTTGTCGAGAGTTCTTCACACGAAATGAAGTCACAGTTTATGGCAAACGTTTTGATGATAAAATAAAGTGACATTCTCCAGATCGTTCTTCAGTTTATAGTCAGAGAAGAAAACTATCAATTCTTCTGATAAGCACAAGACAAGTAAAACACATAAAATGTTTTACGATTTTTGGCATTGGAAAGAAACTAGATCACATATATTTTGCTTCAGGGTTTTGGTATTTAAAATAGGAAATTGCGGAGTGTATTTTAAAATTATATTATTTTTCTATATGTCATTTAAAGACATAGAACACCTTGAACAAAAAACTTGCCTAATATCCTAAAATACCCAAATATCAACATTATTTTGGCCGGAGTAATTAATTTCTAATTTATTTTCCATTTACAAAATGTCAGTTGCGGGTTTACTACGTCACAGCTCGCCTGTTTCCGCGCGCGTGGACCAGGCGAGCTGTGACGTAGTAAACCCGCAACTGACATTTTGTAAATGGAAAATAAATTAGAAATCAATGACTCCGGCCAAAATAATGTTGATATTTGGGTATTTTAGGATATTAGGCAAGTTTTTTGTTCAAGGTGTTCTACGCCTTTAAAGAATATTTAATATTGAGAGAGAGATAAAAAAAAGTTAATGCATAAAAAAAGTCTTTTTATTGTTATATCCTGAAAAGTATGCAACATGTTCAGCAAAAAATTTATAGTATCACAATAAGACTTACATATTAAATTAATTTGTTGAAAAAGACTTTAAAATAAAACAATTACAATTTAAGATTGTTGACATCCACTTTTTCAAAGATTATCGATGGTATTCACTTCTTTTTTTTTCCAGTGATATCAATTTTGCTTTTATTTAACTTGAATCAATACCTTAATAAATATTTACAATAGCTATTTTGCTACTTTATTCGCTATTATTTCAATCGTTAATTTTAGCTTTATATCAATCTGTGTAATATAATTATCAATTACTGCCCAGTGTTCATGCGGATTCAAGTCAAGAGAAAAAAACAAACAGTAAAATAAGCTCAAAATTATACCACTCTGTTTAATCAAGCGTGCTTTTTTTAAAGTATATTCAGCAAAAAATATATGAAAATTATGTTTATACAGAAATTATGCATTAAGCATTTTAATTTAAAAATTATAAGAAATATTCTCATATTTTATGCAAACTATTTAAAAAAACACACAAAAATAAAATTCATTGTGTTTACCTCATTATTTTATTTCTGCTGAGATGTTATTTTCATTAAAAACGTTCACCATTAAGCTTTAATGAATTAAAATACTTTCATGATGATGATTTCAAATAACACCATTTAAAATTCCAGTTTTACTTTTTATCATAGACTTTAATGAATAATAAAGAAATAAGAAAAGAAAAACTTGAAAGAAATTCAAAGAATTCCAAGGCAATAAGTTATGCAAAGAACAAAAAAAAAAAAAAAAAAAAAAAAAAAAAAAAAAAAAAAGTAAAATATATCCAGCTCCAGCACCCAGAGACATTAATGAACAATAACTTAATTATTCATTTGAATTGATGATTGTGAATATCGTCTTCATTTGAATTACTAATTGAACTTCAAGTTGAAATCTTTGAATTGAATTGTTCATTAGTTGTTACTTATAAATATTAAATTAGATAAGAAATTTAATTGACAGTATACTGTTATAGTGTTAAAACTCTAGATCCAGTTCCATCACTTTACCCCTAACGATGAACCTTTATTTGAAACTTGGCTGAAAACCCTTTTTTGTTTGCATTCTTAAAACTTTATACGTGTGGATGAGTACAGTTTATAAGTTGAGTTTATTATATTTATTGTTCTATGTAAAAATATACTTGTAAAAGTTAAATATAAAAAAATAGTATTAAAAAAAGACACTATGATTTCACAAGATCTTATTTATCTATGTTTTTGTTTTTATGTTGGCAATATAATTATCTACATTCAAACTTTTTGTGTGAATAAAACTTACTTCACATGTAATTATGGTTGTATGAGGATGAAAACATAAATATTATTGCAATATTTATAAATGTGACTTATGAGAATATTTTATACTGTCTATATCAATAAATTTTAAAAAATAGACCATAAAAAATTCTATAGGGGGGGTGGGGGGTGGGGGAGAAGAAAAAGAAGTCAATGCATTATCTTACGTAGGCGAAATATCCTAGCTTGAGATGACTAAAGTTCAATTGTTCTATTTTTATTCTTTTTCTTTCTGGACACATTTTGACTACAAAATTGACCCCAGAGATTTGCACACATTGGCAGTTGGAATGTCAAGAGACCTAGCAATGTAAATCGTTCTGTTCTGTGTAAATGTTTGCTAAGAAAGGAATTGTAGCAAATAGTTTTCAAAGTGGAATATCTGCTAAGCTATTCACTATTATTCACAACTATTTTTACCTCTTTTTTTATAATATTGATCCTAAAAAAATTCATACAATTAAAATAAATGGACTTTTATTAGATGAAAAAAAAAATAGCAAAGGTACGTATAAAGTTGAAATTATAAAATACAAAATTACGGTTGCTAAGTATACAGAAAGAAGAAAGTGTATAAAAAGTATTGAAATTTTTAAACTTAATTAGTGGCAAGATCAATAATCCGATAGGGTTCATTAAAAATAGCTTTATACAAGTTAACAAGGAAAGTCTAATGAGTTTTGACGGAAAGGAAGAATTATTTTTATTTTACAAATTTAATGACTTTTTAACAGCAATTGTGTTTTAAGTTTTTCAATTTTTGTTCAAACTTTTTCGATTTCTTTTTAATAAACTTTTCGTGCTTCAAACAATAAAAAAAAGCACTATAACTTATATTTTCAGACATTTTTTAAAATTAAATTAATTATATTATTACCCATAGATTTTAATGCGAGAGGTCAGGAAAACTCCCCACTTTGTTATGTAAAAAAATAAAAATAACCTGCAGTTTCTATCATATGAGAGACTGCAGTCTCTCTCAACTTCACCGTGAATCAAGTAGGATTTCAGTGCTTTTGGTACAGAAGAAAAAAGAAAAGAAAATAACAATAATATTAAAAACGATTCTTAATCCACTACTTCCTTTCATACCACACAATCTATATAAAATTAAAATATACTTGATATAATAAGTGAAAAGGAAACCATGAAATGCAGTAAAACAAGCAAAATATGTGCAAGCAGTAAAGGAATATGGTAAAGGTTAAAAATTACTCGATATTAAAGAACGAAAAATGACGTAGACCATAATCTTTTGACTGTTTTAAAAATATAAAAAAGTAAAATAATTACATTTAAATTATAAATGCAAAAGGAAATTAAAAACGGCAGAATTTTTATAAAATTTTACACAAAATTTCAATTTTATATCTTGGAAGTTCTAGTTTTTACAGTTCAAGGAAAAGTTGGTAGATGTCGGGAGCAACTATATAGATAATGTGCCATCTCTTGTTTGCAACTCAAACTAATATCAAACCAAAGTAATCTTTTTTACATTATTATTCATGACTTGGAGAGAGAGAGAGAGAGAGAGAGAGAGAGAGAGAGAGAGAGAGAGAGAGAGAGAGAGAGAGAGAGAGAGAGAGAGAGAGAGAGAGAGAGAGAGAGAGAGAGAGAGAGAGGACCAGGGATGCTGTAAATTTGATCACCAATCCCTTACCTCGTGGTTTTATCCCTGTCAAAAACTCAAGAGTGTCCTCGTCAATATTAAAGAGAAAATACGATAGAGAATAAGATACTCTTCATATTTTTTTTTTCTCTTCTTACTTTTTCCTCTTGGCTTGTCGTTCTTTTTTAAGACTTGATATAAAATGTCATAATATCTTGCCTACAAAATATCCACAGGCGTGCCTGTCACATGTATGATAAAAATTTTTAAATTTGTCCTAAACCCAAATGTAAAAATAAGTCACACAAACATAATATATAAAACTGACATATGATTTCGTATATTAGATTTACACTTTATTCATTTTACTTGCATATTTTATATAAGAAAAAGTCAAAGAAATATATCTCTAACTTCTCAGTATCAAAAAATGTTCTATATTTTTTGAACATTTCAGAAATGACATATAGTAATCATTTTAAAAGTATTTTAGATTCAATCATACAACGATATAGTGTCATCGAAATTCTTTTTACACACTTTTTATTTCTTTTCGTAAACTATATATGATACGAAACATTATGATAAATTACACAAAATGTATACTTTTATAATTTAATTTTAATACGCAATAAATCAAAATATATATTAAATGACAAAAAGAGAGAGAGAGAGAGAGAGAGAGAGAGAGAGAGAGAGAGAGAGAGAGAGAAAGGATTTTTTTAAATAAAACCTAAATTACGAAACAAATATTAGAAAACTTTTTGTTTTTATCGTCCAGAGAGATATACCATCTTTCTTTTCTATGTGACAAGTTATGATAAAGTGAGAATTTTTTAACAATTAAAAAAAGAAGTGTTGACTTTTTAAGTTTTTCTTTTGATATACTTGTCATATTAAAAATTTAACGCATGCGTAAAGTTTATACTTGACTTTATTATAAATTACAGCAGTGAGAGTTAATTAACAAAGTTTCATGATTATATGTGGATATACAGGATGAGCCTCGGGGGGGTTGCAGACATTGTCAGATTTCTACATGTAATATACTATGGAGAATGAATTACATAGTTTTAATCTATATATATATATATATATATATTTTATATCTTCTCTTATTTTATAAAATTCTCGTTTAATTATGCATTCATATGAACAGAAAAATGGGTTTGTTTTTATTCTTGCTTCATACAGCATTTTTGTACAAGGAGTTGAAATATTTATACTTTATTTTCTAATTTATAATTGGCAATATTTACATGAAAAAGAGTTGAGTACAATTGTGGTAATATGTTTTTCAGTTTGAATTTAGTGTGTGATAAAATATATTATCACAATCGTGTGTAACTAAATATCTTCATATGTTAAGTAATCGGAGAGAGAAGAGGAGAAAGAAAAAAAAAAAAAAAAAAAAAAAAAAAAAAAAAGAATGGAAAGGAAAGGAAAAAACACAGGGTACAGTTCATAAAATGCATATAACATCAAAATACAAAAAGAAAAAAATGCACAACCCCGTCTGAAAAAGTGTTTGCACTGCACTTTTTTTATTGTTGCCAAGTGGTAGTACGTAAGTGACACTCAAGCATTACGATATTAATTAAAAAAAAATTAAGTATATAGTTTTACTAAACTGCACACATATACACACAGATTTCTTTGAAATGCAAAACAAGCTACTTTATTATTTCAAATGCGATTCTTTTTTTTCTGTCAACTTTTGTTTTTCTGAATTTCTTAAATAATATTATGATCATGGAGATAAAAATAAATTAAAATAAATATCCGGAACAGATTGTCATTGACTTGTAGAAACTTTCAATATTGTAGGAGACTATATGAGTGAATAACTTAAATACTCCTCAATATCTATAATAATATATGTGATTGTTCAAAGTTTCTACATTTTATATAAAATAAGATTTATTACTTTTTTCTACAGAGTCTTATGTGACAGTAAGTTTGCATGCAAATCACTGTCTCATTAGAGAAACAAATTCAAATGTCAAGAACATCTGTTGATTTTAACAAGTTTTGGTCTTAAATTGTTTCTTAAATGTGAAGACGGCGTTATTTGAAATTTTACACAAAATGACAAAATGTTTGCAAAAGTTTTATAGTTAAACGTAAACTTACGCAAATAGACACATTTTTTGTCTTCTTTTTTTGCTTGTTTTGTTTGTTTGCAACCATCATTATTATGAAACTTTTTAGTATTAAACAAAGAGTAAAACTTTTGTCTTAGAGTGTATGTACATTGACTTTGTTATAGTCAAAGACAAAAAAAAGTTGTGAAAGTACGCAGTGGACATGAAAAGTTTTCATAGTTTTACTTTTGAGAAACTTATTGTCCAAGCCACAAATCATGATTTTCTTTTACATGCCGTAAAATAAAATATACATTTTTTTTCTTTACACAGAGTGAGAAAACTATAAAAAGAAATAACAAATTTCAATTCATTTCTTTTCAGTGAACAGCTTTAAAAATATAAGTATAATTTATGAGCATATAGGTTTAAATATTTAGTTATTAATATATTCAACTATTTCGAAGCAAACGTATGTATTTCCCATAAAATTGCTCTTGGTATTATATTCCATAGAACCTTTTTAAGACAAAATTCAGAAGTATGATCTTTTTTTTTTCTTTTTTTTTCTATTTTATTTTTAAATAATGAAATAAAGAGAGAAGAAAATCATTTTCTTTTCACCTATTATTATTATTTAAATTAAAAATGATGTAAGAAGTAAAATAAATATTAGCTTAATTTAAAGTAATTTATCAAAAAATAATATAAATTCGTTGCTTTAATTTTTGTATGAGATTGGTTGTAATATGTTTGTTTTATGAGAGGCAGGTTTGTATAGAGAAGTGACAGGTTGAAAATTGAAAAGTTTGGTTGTGAGTAAAGATAAGCCACGTAGCCTGGGAGGGTGAGAATGACACTCGCCACTAAAACTCAATTAACAATTTTCAAGCACAAGAGTGGAAAATTAATATTTACACTCACCTCTTTCAAGCAATTGAAGCATACCAGAAAAAAAGAAAAAGAAACTAAAAGAAAAAAATAATTTAACACAAATATTTTCATTTTTACTTTCGTTGTTAAAGTAAATAATGTGTAATTAATTTTGATGAAAGATACATATACTGTACATATACATATATATATATATATATATATATATATATATATATATATATATATATATATATATATATATATATATATATATATACTTTTTTTTATTTAATTTTAAATTAGAAATTTTTTATTTAAAAATTTCACGTACTATGTTCAGCGTTAAATGTAGGGGATTCTCTTATACAAATAATAATAATGGCAAAAAATATATGAAATAAAATGAAACTTGACTGCAGAAATGCGTAAAAAAATTGATTAAATAATCTGAAATAAGAAAAGTAAAGTATGCGCTTTTATTACTTTCCATGTCTTAAAAAAGTAAAATCAGTTATTAAAATATTTAGTTTTAGTTACAATAGTGGCATTGCAATCAGGGACAAACATTCAATTACACATAGAATAATATATTATGCCAAGAAATAAGAATAATTGTAAATAATGATGACTTGTTCTCCGCTACTTAAGTCATGAAAAATAATAAAATCATTAACAAACATGATTGAGCTTGTGAATTAGAATATTTTACTTTACAGCTCTGCAAAATAATCTAATAATAATATTAACGGACAGTGATTTGCAAAATATATTTTTACATAAAAAAAAAAAAAAAACGCACATAAATTTCATATTTTTTACTGTGATTAAGGTATAACATGTTCTGGACAAGCCGTGGTCTTTAAAATATTTACATTTTGCTACTGTTTTATTCCACAATATTTTTCAAATTTAATTTTATGTTATGTTAGCCCTTTATTTTTATAGAAACAAACAAAAATGAAAATAATAATATATTTTTTTTAATTACTTTTTATCATATTGTACCTAGTTACATTTTATAATATTTTGCGTCAAATTTAAATTGTTATGAACTTTTTATATTATAACAATACTAACAATAATTATAGCTTTTAATAAAAATAAATTCCTTTATTTATGATGTTCATTATAATAATAATACTACAGCAATATTCATAATTGATTTGTAATAAAAAATATTTTATGTATAAATTTTTTATTTTGCTGTTTATTATTACTTTTTAATGAGATTAACGTAATTATTTTCACAGCTCATCTGATGAAGCAATATTCTATAAAATGAAATCTTTTAGCACTACATTTGCTCATATATAAAAGTTAAGAATGAATCAATTCATCATCATCATATTACTCACTGAAAATTTACGCACGGTACGTAAGTTAAACCCGTAGTCGCACGCAAGTAAATTGTGATTTTTACTTTTATCATCCTAGTATTTATTTTACATTTACTTATCATAAGTTATAACATGGGATTTGAATGTACCAAAAAGTTATAGATACGTACAAGTAAGCTAGTATAAAAATTGACATTGAGAGGAAAATAATTAAAATTTGGCGTAAGTTAAAAAAACAGGTCATATTTCAAATTAATTCCATCTTTTATCATGTTTAATTGACTTGATTTAATAGATTTTTTTTATTGATTTGCTGGTGTGTTGAAGCAAGACTAATATATATCGTTAATATTAATTTGAATATCTTTGTTAGAGAGAGAGAGAGAGAGAGAGAGAGAGAGAGAGAGAGAGAGAGAGAGAGAGAGAGAGAGAGAGAGAGAGAGAAGTGAGAAAGTATAATGAAGTGGTAGTGTATAATTGGCAATGAAATGGTATCTATTGTGGTTGTTACTTTACTCTTTTGCTTATTATTTATTGTTTGAGTTGGACCATCAATCAAAATGTCTAGCAGATTGTATGATATATATTTTTTTTAATGCTTGTCTTAAAATGAAAATTGATAATTGTTATATTTTTCTTTCTAGTGAATAAAAAACAAAAAAGAAAAGTATTTTAATAATATTATTTAAAAAAACATTTTTTTTTATTTTACATTTATATTATTTATTATAACATTTATAACTTATATGTACTTGTGCCCATATAGTTTGTGTTTTATTTTTATTATTTGTTTTTTGATACAAAAATTATATAATAATTCAAATATAATTTATAAAAATTTATATAGTTTTATATTGTCTTAAATTTATCAGCTAGATTAATTAAAAAAATTAATTTAGATATTTCTCTTGTCCCAATTAAATTGTTTTAACAAATTAAAAAATTTAGTAAATCAGAATTTAAGCAAAATGTTTTAATCTTTTAACAAAAGAGTCGATTAAACTAAACTCGATAGGTTAGTTAAACAATTGAACCATACATATGTCTGGCCTACTCCTCACCCTTCCAATGTAATGACTAATGAATAAAAACGAATATTTATTTATTTAACATTGGCTCGTGTGACGCAATAAACACAGAATTAAACATAAAATTAGACACGTTATATAAATATTATATTTATGTTACATAAATTCATTATTAATGAATGCTTTTATAATTAAATTTGCAAGACACACATTTAAAAATAACAATTAAAAAAAAAGTAGCATGCAGCATGAAATAAACATGTCATCCAAAATTGAATTACAGGTATTTTTAAATACCAACCTTTTATTTATATGAATTCCAGTAAAATTATATCTCATATTAGAGTCAAATTAATTAGAATAAAAATTTATAGTAATAATAATAAAACCAAGCTCATAATAAGTAACTTTATTAAGGCACTGTGAGGGCTTGACAAACCTTAACAACAACATTACATGAGGATGTAAAATAAGCCAAAAAATTAACTCAAGAAGAAAACATATTGCAGAAATTATCAAGATAAGATATTAAATGTTTGATTTTTTTATAAGATATTGAGAAATAGACCAGAAAATATATTATATATTTATTTGCTTATTTTTATTAATAGTAATTAATTGATAAATAACATGAATATAGCCATATACTGTATACAGATTCTGGCATAGAACATTTTATTCTTTGCTTTTACTCTTAGTAAAATTTTATTTGACAGAATCTGTACCAGATTTAAATTTGAACGATTTGAATACAAAGTGTAATGTGATCATTGAATTTTGTTTGTATGTATATATACTGTGCTTGTCAATATTTTATTGGCAATCATTTCTACATTGTCTTATCTTGAATCAATAACAGTTTGTTCTATAAAGTATGGTGAGGCTTATTAACAATGATTGGCTGCCCAAAAAAATTAGGCATATTCATTGGTTGATCTTATTTTTTGAGCCGATAAAAGTAAGTCGCATGTTGAACATGGAATTTTTTTTTTGTGAGGTTTCGTTCATTCTTATCAGGTCTTAAGTTCTGAACGAAGAAATAACAATGATCAACCATAATAAACGTAGTAAACAGGTAATGACGTCATGATCAGGTGTTCTTAATAAAGGAAAAAATATCAAAGCTGGCTCGTCAATATGTATTATAGTTTACAGAACGAACTAACATAAGCTAATGTATTTTAATTTGTGTTATGAATGTAGGATGAAATATGAATAAAGAATTAAAATAATAATAATAAAATTAAATGCAAAATTAGACGTGATAATGAAATATATAAAGATAATGATAGTTCATAATAAAAACTCTTGATGTCGCTACTATACACAATCACGTGTTTTAATATAATATATTTTGTAAATTGAAAGCGTGGAATACAGTATAATAAGAAAGGAGTATGTATATAATACTGACTGATATACGTATAGGTACGTATAGGCAAAGTAAGCGAAACTGTTTAGTGAAGCAAGTGGATCAATAATGAACGTTTCAGTCACTCACTCATCAACGTGGGTCAAGGGGAGGGAGAGAGGGTATATGAAGGAGACACTTTATAATATATCTATCTCTCTTTCATTATCACCACTGGCTATAAATTTAATACCTGCATGGGTCATAAAAACAATAAAAAAAATGAAAATACAGAGAACAATATTTTTTATATATTGAATAATGTGAGTAATAAAATTTGCATTTCATTTTAATGTATTCTGTATGTTTATATTTTATCACATTGCAATTTAATATAAAGGGTGATAAAATTAATGGAATAAGCTAAATTAAGTACATTAATTTAAAAGAACTTTTGAATTAATGGAGGTTAAAGGTGATGTAAAATTCTTAAAAATTTCTATTAGCTTAAAATAAGTGAAGTGTGTTTACATCATTTAAACATTTCAAGCCTCATTACCTTGTTGTTTTTCTCAAAAATTGTTAAAAACATGGTCCCGAAATATTAAAGGGTAGGAAATTAGGGGACAAAAAGGTTTTCACGCACAACTTGCTCTTCACCTCCATTGGTTATGCTTGATTATATTTCTTTTAGTTTTCTCAAATGTTAGGAAAGTGTTTGTAAAACTTAAAAAAATAAAATTTAACCCTTTATATCATGTTTGTAAAAATTTTAGAGTGCGGGCTTAAAATTAAAATTAATGAAGAAATGTGATAGTATTTATATAACTTTTACAAAAACAGTCAATTTTACACCAATTTAAACCGATTAACATATTGAAGTGGTGCCATCTTACAGATTTTTATTTCAGCAAGTGTTGAAGGTCTAAGAAAGCAAAAATTGAAAGTTTTTTAACGGTCCATTTGTCTGAATTTTTTGGTTGAAAAAATTTTTCAATAAAGTCATATTTATGATATCAACTAAAGTTATTCAAATTATATTAAAGTATGGTACTACTGTATTATGGTAGAATGAAATACTGTTTAAATATTTTAATACAACAAATGGATTACATCAAAAGTTTATGGCTTGAGATTTCTTGAAGGAAAAGGCTACTGTATAACTTCATACGCAAACCTTTACAAAATGCTTAATTATCTTGTAAATACCAAGAAAATTATTACATACATATGTTTCATGACAAATCAAAGAAATGTATTTTTTACGCGTTATACATCGGAATATATTACAACTTTACTTCGAAATATTACATGTAGCATCGGAATGTAGCATCGGAATAATATGCGGATTGTAAACCGAAGTCTTATAAAAGGCTTGTAAAACTAATATTAAAATTTCACCATCAATACTTTTTCCCTCAGTAACTAAATTAAGCCAATGTTAAAAAATGCTATATTTATATATCTTTTTTTTTTTTTTTTTTTTCGAAATACCATGTATGATGATGATGAATTTACTGCTGAAAACTTTTGTAGATTAATGTTTTTTTTTTTTTTTTTTTTTTTTTTTTTTTTTTTTTTTTCTTTAATCTAAAGACACCTATAAATACTTAAAAACTTTTCTGCGGGCTTATATTATATATTATGTAAATATATAAGCATCTTACAAAAATTTCTTCTTTGTTAGCTTTTATTACTTTGAGAAAAATATTTTGAAAGGATCGTTGAGTTTTTTTTTAAAGAAGGTCTTGACTTAAAAAAAAGTTTTTAAAAGTTTTGCATTAATAACTTACCATCATATTAAAACCTAATTAAAATTTCTAAAATTACTGTATAGACAAAATTCTTTATATTTAAAGTTATGCTATTTTTTTAATCAAAATTTAGATTTCTAATGTTGAACTTGATTTTATATATTTTTTTCTTATTTATAAATCGTAGTTTAAAGTAGAAAAGAGCATACATTTTTGGTTATAAATAGAGCGTGTAAGTGCTGACATAACGGCTAATTTTGTCAGGATGTTTATTGAAAACCGATACTTGTGACTCTCTCTCTCTCTCTCTCTCTCTCTCTCTCTCTCTCTCTCTTTCTCTCTCCTCTGTCTTTACAGGGATGCGACATTCAATTAATTTTCCTAACCGTTTATATCAACAATAAGAGTATCTATCTCTACATTTTGTGAGTCGACGAGTTTCCCACAGTCAAATGTGTTTTTTGCTGCTACATTTTTTGTTGACTTGAACAATAGAGAGAACATCAAATAAAAACGCCATTCTTGTTACAAGAGTAAACTCACAATTTGTGTGGTTTTAAAACAAATTTTCTTTTTAAATAATAACTCTAATATGATAATTATATATTTTTATTATTATTTATTTTTTGAGATTATTTTGTTAAAAATAAAAATGTACAGCAGTAATTTAGTTTATGTATTTAATTATCTATTGAGGATATAAATTATTCTTGTTAATTATTATAATTTTAAAATTTGTAAACATATAAGATAACAATAATTTGTTCAAGATAATTTAATATCAATAATTAATATTCCAATAAATTTAGTGCTTGTATTTCAATCGAATGAGACAAAAACATTTTTACTACGAAAATATTAAGAGATTGACTCAGTTATTATTTTTTGAAAAGATGTATTATCTAAATCCTGAACCAATATAGCTCGAGGTATGATTCCTGGAAATTTGGAGAGAGCATATTTATAATATAATATATAGCATGCCATGTATTATATATATATATATATATATATATATATATATATATATATATATATATATATATATATATATATATATATATATATATAATATTATGTGTGTGTGTGTGTGTGTGTGTGTGTATAAAAATGACCTCAATGGTCAATGATGGCATTAAAATTGCGCAAGGACTGTAAAAAACCTCAGAATCTTCTCTAAATCAATGTTGAAAGATTGAGAACTAAATATTGAAAATCGCGTTAGATGCCAAGTATGCGTCCCCAGGCACCTTCTATTTAAGAAAATCTTATGTGACAGTACAATATAATAAAAGTGCTCTTCATTGTGATAAAGATTGTTCTCCATTACATAACAAAATGATCTTCATCCGAATCAAAATGGTACATCAGGTTTGTATCTTGAAATAAAAAATACGTACGATACTCACGTCAGTATTTTATTCTCCAATATTATAAATGAAAGGATGGGTAAAATATTTAATTAACTTTTATAAATTTTTAGTAAAAGATGTTGTCAAAATATGAAGATTTCACAGACTCACATAAAATATACAAATCTAAATGAATGTTGGTTAATAAATAGGTTTAGCTCCTAAATGTTATGCAATTGTTTGAACACAATCTCAAGGTTGTTGCAAGGTCAATATGCTCCAGAACTATAACGCCATGTGGTACAGATCCTGCTGTTTATTATTTCACTAAATTTAATGCAGTATGCATGCATAGCCACTGATATATACTATAACAACGGATGCTGTGAAATTGTTTGTAAAAAAATAAATAATAATAATAATAAAAAGTTTCTACAGAATTTAGTAAATTTAAAAAGTAAAATAAAATAAAAATAAAAAATAAAAAAATTCATAACATGCATACAAAAATAAATAAATAAAGGATTTTTAAAAAAGTAGTTTTAAAAACACACAGTTATGAATATTTAAGATTTTCACTTTAAAATAAATTAAAATGAGGGGTTTTTGTCCCTTAACAATTGTTTTATTCATTATTATTTAAATTAAATAAAAAAAATAAATGAAAATGTTATAAAAAAAATTTAATGTGTTTTTCTATGAAATTTACACTCGCTTCTTTTTTAATTGGGTTTGTATTGTTTTTAGGTTCATTTTACTCCAATACAAAAGAAAGTTAAACATCTATTATTCTTTTTATAAAAATTTGGTTAATATAAACATTTTATTATGTTTTTTTATGATTATATTATGATGATGATTTTAATTATTATTATTATTCAAAACGTTTTTCTCTTAACAGTGTGCCTATATACTTTGAATTTTAATAAAATATGCACCCCTTTTGTCTTTTCAGAAGTTAAATGACGCAAGCAGCTATGACGATATTATAAATTATTTTGCGGTCATTGAATGATAAATTTTAATATCAAATTTAGAATCTTTATAAAATAATAATCACATGACCTTAGAAAGTAATTTTAAATTTCAATTTTAGTATGCCATGTTATAAACTGTTCATACTACACGTAATTTTTTTCACTGTGCATGCAATCTTCATTTAAAACCATTAACCTTCCATGCAATCAAATTTATTGCATAATGCAAATATTGTTTCGTGTGAAACATACATTAGAGAATATTATTTTAAAGGCATAGACCACATAAAACAACATGTGCTTTTTAATGAATAAACACGAAATGGGATCTTTAAAACTAATGACAATTTTTACCAAAATGTTAATGTAGCCCCACGAGAGAGCGTGAAAAAACTGTAAAGTATGCAATTTGAGTGAAAATTCATGTTTATGACGTCAGAAACATGCAAAAATTAGTATGAAAATGTTGTGCGGGTTGCATAAATAGAATTTTCTGATCACTGCTACGGGTTGGGTTTTGAGACATACTAAAGTTATTTTTGTAAGTCCTATCAAGTGTTTTGTGAAACATTAGCTTATATTTTTTCTGGTCTATTCCTTTAAGCCACACTTTCAATGCACAGACATTATAAAAAACAATTATGGTTCAAAAATAAAGTTTGAAAGACTATTTTCTGATAAGTAATCGTATTAATACTTATTACGTGTCATTCAATGGCTGTAAGAAAAGTTGCCTATCTATTAAAGGACAGCAGTGAGGTGGACTTTTAAAAATTGTTTGTGTAGAATTAAAAATAGGGAGAGGTTAAATATTATAATTTTAAAATAAATATCTTTCAATAGATATAATCTTGGTTATGTTTGATACTCCAGGAGTAAAAATATTATAATTATTTAGTTTAAGGCGCATACACAGCTATTTCAGCCATGTACATATACACAAGAATATTAAAAATATTATACAATATAGTTTTACAAAAACAATTTAACAATTCATAAGACAAGTACTTGGGTAGTTTTTATAATAATAAAAAAAAATTGGTTATCAATAATATTTTTAAACAATTTAGAATGAGGACAAAATTTTGTATGTTTATATTCTTGTAATGTTAATATCGTAGTAAAATTATATTTTTGTATTGATATCGCAGAAACGTAATGTTTAAAATCTGCCATATTTCATCGTGTGTGGCAGATTTTCATCAATTCGTAAAAACCTTTAATACAATATTTAAAACCATTTTTTAAGATTATTTTTGTGTGTAAATTTAATGTAATTTACACTTAAAAAATAATGGCCAACCATTAATACAGCCATAATTATTTTGATATATGTATTATGAGGGATTTTGAAAATTGTCCATTATAATTTTTTTTTCTGAAAATGCCATCATATTTAGAAATAAAGATTGCTTGCATAAAAATTTGTTCTCAAAAGAAAATTATGCATTCCTATATAAGAATAGCATGCTATATATAAATTTTAAAGTAGGAAGTGAAATAATAAAATTATACCATCTTCAGGGAAGTAATCAAATATTTTTTTATTCACTTCACAAGATCAAAAAAGTTATTTACTCGATTTTTTTTAACAAAAAGAAGATGAAGAAGAAAAAAAATCTTTTCACATTGGAAAATAACATTGAATTTCGTTTTTACTCTATCTATAAAAGGGAGTTGTAAGAAAAGGCACTTTTAGATATATTACCAAAGAGTGACCACTATAAGAGTCTATATAGCAATAGTTTTGCTTCTGGTGGTGCGTGTATGTTCGCTTTTTACTCTTCTTGTATTTCACCTTTCTCTCTCTCTCTCTCTCTCTCTCTCTCTCTCTCTCTCTCTCTCCGAAACGTGGACTTCCCTTCTCAATCGTACAGATGGAGAATCAAGAGGGAGTGTGTGTGTGTGTGTGTGTGTGTGTGTGTGTCTGTGTGTGTGTGTGTGTGTGTGTGTGTGTGTGTGTGTGTGTGTGTGTGTGTGTGTGTGTGTGTGTGTGTGTGTGTGTGTGTGTGTGTGTGTGTGTGTGTGTATGTGTGAGAGAGAGAGAGAGAGAGAGAGAGAGAGAGGAAATAGGACACAAGAGGGTGAATGGAAACCCATTTAGTTTCTTTTTCTTCCACTTTTTTTTCTTCATTCTATATATTTCAGCACCAATTTATTAATGTGACTGATTTTATTTTTGAACTTGTCTTACCTTTTATCTAAAGTTATTAAATTTATACATTAAAGAATTTTTTTCTTTTAAAATATATTTTCAAATTTTACTTTAAATATTTACTTTAAATAAAATCAAAATGTTGATATAGTAAAGTTTGATATAATTAAAGTTGTTAACTCGATTATAGATTGGATGGTCGTAAACAAAATTCTATAACCTTATAACTTTTAATTGCAGATCTTCACTTGAAACTTGATCTATTTGAATCTTATTAGTTAGTTAATGAGTTAAGTTAAAGTGATTACGGCATTACGTATATATATAACTTTCGTCAAATTAAATTGAATGTGACAAATTTAAAAATAAAATCATTGAAACTTTTAACTCTCTACATATTTGAAATTGAAATATTCTGACATGACTTTTGCAACATTTACCAATAAAGAGTTTAATATGTTTTCCATTCCATTTACACAGTTTTTCAAACCTTACACATACGCCAGATGGTATTACAATAAAATTACAAATTTAACAAATATACTTTTATTTAAAAAAAAGAATTTGAGAGATATATTTTTATATACAATAGAACAACTCACGTACAAATTTTAGAACATTTTGATTGAACCTAACACCTTTGCTCCCCTCTGATGAAAGCTTATACCTTTCTCACTTTTTTTTTTTTTTTTTTTTTTTGCTCTCTCAAGTTGTAATTCCATAGAGCTTTAAAAAAAAGTGAAAACGAAAAGAAAAATAAGTTGAAAAGTTTCTTGAAATCTTTTTCATCACGGTCACCACCATGTCACAAAACTTAGTTTTTTTTTTCTCTCATAGGAATTATATTTCTAAAGATAGAAAAGTATATCTCTAAGATTGATCTTCAAAAAAATAAAAATAACACAAACTCAAAATAATAATAAAAGAAATCAATTAGAAATGTTTTTCTTTTATTTTAGTTAACTAAGTCAATATTTATCTTTAAACGAAAGAAAAGTTTTTTTTTTGTATCTATAAAAAGAAAAATAATAAATCTTTCTTTGCTTCAGGAAGTAAACATTAATTTAATTTTCAATTGCTTTACTTTTTTTATATTGCAATGGGGAAAAAAAAACAAATTTGTTGGTGTTGACATTATCACCTTCGTTCTCAATCCCCAAATGTGTCCAAAAGTTAGGCTGAATAAGTCTCCAGGGCTATCTAAAGCTATTTCAGGGGAAAAAAATACTTCAAAACTTATCGTTTACTTTTTAACTTTCATAAATATATATGAACATATAGCATAACTTTTGTTTGTTTAATAATTTTTAAGTATAAAAGTTATCAAATTAAACACTTTACACGAATGATTAAACTAATAAATTAAAGTTTTTTTTTAATTAATTCTTTATTTACCATATACAAAAAAAAACTATTCATAAAAAATATATCCTAAAAATAGTTTTAAGAGTTATGAAAAATTGAAGTTATTATTTTATTTTTTAATACAATAATAACTTTTTATATCGACAAATATTGTCCCAACTTTATATTTTTTATAGTTTATTGTCAAAAAAATTTTAAGAAAGAAATTAATATAAAACTTTCTACAAAAATATATAATTTATATACTTAAAGACACAAGGAGTAGTAATAATGTTATAGTATGGTAATTAACAAAAAGTGTTGTTGAAGAACTCATTAAAAGTGTAACACTTGAAAAATAGGAATTTAATATTTTACATTATTAAAGTAAAGCTAATGTCAATAATCTCTTTCTCTCTCTTTTATACCGTCGTCATATTAAAAGTTACCTATATGAAAGTTACTCTCTCTCTCTCTCTCTCTCTCTCTCTCTCTCTCTTTCTCATGTGACGATGCATATGAACCAGAAACTTCAAGCTTATACACCATTGTGTTTAACAGGCAGAACTTTTGTTCAATCATTTATCCACACAACTTTTCAACTTCTATCATAAAAAAAGAAACTGAGAGAGGGAAAATGAAAGTCATAAATGATATACAGTAAGTAACAAATTTATTATAATTTGGAAGTGTCTTAGACAATATTGAACAACATTTTGTTGTGCTTTTTGTTTTAAAATTAGTTTTATGTTTGCATTCAATTTTTTTTAAAGTTTTTATTTTCAGAATGTAAATAAAGAAAATGGATAAAAGTTCATTCTCTGTTTTCAAAAAATTACCAAAATTTTAATTAACAAAAAAACAGAGAGAAAAAAAGTGCTTTCTTATACAGTGAAAGATACGTATACAAATTGTCAATGTCTTATTTTTATGCTCTATAGGAAAATTTTATTGTGAATACGAAGTTACTATATATGTTTATTTTTAATTTGAAATTGACATCGGAAATTTTTAATTATCTCCTTTTAATTATTGGACAGGTAAAGATACAAAGAGAAAGTAAAAAAAAAAAAAAAAAAAAAAAAGGCTGAAAAGGAGAGAAATAAGAAAAATTGCCGAGACAGAGAGAAAAGACGTGTCTTTTTAAAAAAGTAGCGAGTTCATTCTTTGAAGTAATTTATTTTTCCCTCGTTTGCTCTCTCTCTCTCTCTCTCTCTCTCTCTCTCTCTCTCTCTCTCTCTCTCTCTCTCTCTCTCTCTCTCTCTCTCTCTCTCTCTCTCTCTCTCTCATTTTTATCACCATGAAAGAAACATTTTTAAATACATTTTAACCACGCTATGCAAACAAAACTTTCAACAGTTTTTACTTTACATCTCCATTTTATAACTCATTTTAACCATAATGTGTTAAAAAAAATGTAATTTTAGAAAATAAAGTATGCATTTAATTTCATATGTTTTTATATATTATATACATTGTATATACATCATTATTATATTTATATTCTTTAATGTAATGTAAATAAAAATATATAACCCGTAAGAATTTTGAGTACGTTTAAAAAGCACTGTATAATATTCTATTATATAGTATATAATATGTATTTAAATGTTTGTGGTATGAATATAAACACATTACGTAAACAAAAAATTAGTCTCTATTTCAGAATTAACGTTTACTGATTATTTATAAAAATAGGATAAATAATTCAACAGTTTATTGTTATTGCAAGAGAGAGAGAGAGAGAGAGAGAGAGAGCAGTAGCAGAGAGTAAATATAAAAAAAGATTAAGATTAATGTATGTTTCAAAGTGAAGACTTGCAGCAAATTTCTTCTAATTCAATTAAATTATACAATCTCAAACAATCAAATTAATGAGATTGCGTATGTATGCTGCTAATAAAATTTATTTTTATTACAATTGGAGATTAGTCTGGTATATTTAAACTGTAAAAAAATGACTTTAAAATCATTATTAATAATAGAATTAAAAAAGTGCAAGTGGTTACAAAATTGAAATAATTTGTTAATTTTGCATTATGATATTTTTTTATGTCTCTTTATATCCTGTTAGTAATTCATCTTCATAAAACTACTCTTAGGTTTATTTGTGCAAATTTGTGCAAATTATATGAAATATAACAAATTTTAAAATTAAGATTTGCAAAAAAATAATAAAACGTTTTACCCTAATATATTTTTTTTACAGTAAATTGTTTTAAACAGACATCCAAACTGTAAACTCTAAGGTTTAAAATTTCCAATTTGAATTTAAAAATTTTTGTATGAAAAAAATATTCGTATTTAATTAGTTTACGATGCAATACATTAAAAAATTATTTATAATTGAAAAAAATTGAATGCATTTACGAATGGATGAATATAATTAATGTGAAACAAAAATGAGTTAACATTATCACCTTATGAAAATTTTGCACCAGATAACGTTCAAAACTTCTTCAATGCTTCATATTTTTTCTTTTATTTTGATGAATAGATAAAATTTTACTTTTAAATAGTATTAAATTTTCTAAAAGCAGGCTCTAAGTTACTAAGTACACCTCCCCTTACTTCTATCAGTCCTACTGCATAGTCAGTACATCAATATGCTAAGTTTAGCCACAAAAACTTTGTTTAACTTTTTCTCTCTCTCTCTCGCTCTCGCTCTCGCCCTCTCTCAATTTTGTATTTCATAAGTGCATAGGGAATCATTTTATTAAATTAACAGAAAAAAAACTCAGTAAAGAGAGTATAAAAAAATTCTAAAGTGCGAGAGAGCATTTTAATATAGCAGCATAAATTTAATGACTTGATTATTCAGACTAGATACGATCGTAAAAATGACTGCCTGTAGTGTTATAAAAAGTTTTGTCCATTCCGTCCCATTTTTTGTTTTCTTCTCTTTTACTTTAGTATATATATAAAGTAAATAAAATGCAGGTCATTTGGATCACCCTAACTTTTTGTTTTTATGTGCTTTTATATGCTTGCAGTTTCATTGGAATTTTAATGAAGAACTCATATAATTTTTTGTTTTATATCATTTCTAAACCACATGGTAAAAAAATAATATTTTATATGAAAGAAAGTTGTCTTAAATTCTTCGATTGTAGTTTTACGCTAGAAATCTTTGTGTGGATTACTTTGCAATAGTTTTGACAATAAAAATCTCTTCTCTCTTTATATATATATTATATAAAGTTTCTCTTTTCATTCCTATCTGATTGGTTCTTCAAACATCAAACTTTTTGCTTTCTGTGTGTGAAGATGTTTAGTTTAGGTTCAAATGTTAAAATAAAAAAAGCATAGTTTTTCTTTCCGTACTGCTTTATCTTGTACACATTTAAAATTGAAAAAAAAAATATAAATATATACTTTCTCTCAACTGTGATAAGAAAATTTTGAAAGTCTTTTTGAGTATGCATTCTTACTCTTCTGAATTGTATTGTGAGTTTAAAAGGAAAATTCTAAACATATTGAATTACATTTTTATTTATCAAGATATGTCAATTTTATATATACTTCAGCAGTTTGGACCTTATATCATCTTTATATAGAGCTGAAAATCGAAGTAAAAATATGACACGGAAATTCCCAGAGAACCTTTTGTTGAGAGATGACAAGGAAAGAAAAAATCACAAGAATTGTAATAATAATATATATATTGAAAGAACAGGTAAAAAAAAAAAACGGTATGTGGAAATTTTGATTTCCAATGCTTTCAAAATTAATGAAATAATAATGTATTGTACCGTGAAATAGATTTGATTTGTATATGAGTGATGTTTAAAATCGTGTATAAGTGTTTTTTTTTTCATCATTGATAAAATGTTTACTGAAAGAAACACTCTTTCTTTCTATAATATATATTTACCATCATTGTCAGTCAATAAAGTTCGACTTAATAAAAAAGAAAGAGAGAAACTTGCCAGCAAACTTTTTTTTTCCCAAGTAAAAGGAAATTGAGTTTTTAAAAGTACGTTTATTCGCATGATCGATAAAATATAAAAAAAAAGTACCTTTTTTTTAGTATACCTTATTGAAGCAGAAAATAGTAGACATATTCTAAAAATAGGAATTTATATTTCTGAATGCAAAAATAGATAATATGTATACTTTTTGTTTCTGTGACTTGTAATTTTAGAGAATATCAAGTATAGAATTGGAATTAATTCAAATTGAATTAGTTTCCTTTATATAATTTTTAAACCCATTTTAATTAACTTATAATCATAATTATTTTAATTTAAACTAATGTTATATTGGGATTATTTAAAATTATTCACTTTGATATTGCTGTTTTCAAATATTTGCATGTTTAACAATACCCCAAGCAAAATATAAAATTATAACCAATTAATAAATACTTATAGTCTTTATGACTATATTATTTTGACTTCCGTTAAAACCAAGAAGTTTTGCTGCTACGCTTTTTTCTTTCTTAACCAATTAGTTAATATTAAATAGTAGAAGCAATAAATAAATTGAAATGCATTGAAATGCAAAACAACTCGAGTTCTATATTTTTTCGTAGTCAGTAAGAAAGTAATGACAATAGCTCGAAACTGAGTTGTTTACGAAAGTAATTTTTCCTGTAAATATTCATATAAATATTAATTATAAGAAGAACATTGGTTGCAATATAAATTTTCATAAAGCAAAAAGCAACAACAACAAAATATATTGCATTAAATCTTATCATTTTATTTCTCTTTATACGTATATGATGTTGAATATTTTAATTAATAAATAATAAACTTTTTGAGTAGAAGTTTAAATAATGCAAGAATCAAAAGAAGATAAGTTTAGGACCTTTATTGAACGTACTACTTGCACAAGAGAAGTTCATTTTCTAACCATCCCTTTGGTGTATTTCATGAGAGAGATTGGAGAGAGAGAGAGAGAGAGAGAGAGAGAGAGAGAGAGAGAGAGAGAGAGAGAGAGAGAGAGATGACTACAAGACGGGATTCCTGCGGATACGAGAACCACAAGATTCTAGCAACCTCTTCTTCCTTCTAAAATTCTCAACGAACACGTGATAAAATGTGGTCATATATTTACGTAGCTAAAATGCAAGAGATTACTGCAATCTTCAGTGGATGCACATCTGCTGATCAATCACACCGAACAGGAAACTCACATTATACATATGATGAAAGTTTTATTTTTTATTATTATTATTTTCATTACATAGTATAATATATCTTAAAAAAAAAACTTAATGAAGCACTTTTAAGATGAAATTTCTATTTTAGATAAAGTTAGTAAAATTATGAATATGGAATTACTATAACTTCATTTAACTCTGAAATATGTATTATTTTTTTTAATTGAAAAATATTGACTGATTTTTTAATTTCTTTTAGCTTTGACTTTCTATGGAGAAAAGAAGTATACATACATTTCAAAAATAAAAATCATCATTACTCCGTGACATGAGTAAGAATATTTTAAAATACAATCTCTATTAATTCTCTATTCTGATTAAAAGTTTTAATTGTATATAGTTTTTCACTGTAATTTTAATTTTTTTAAATAACCTTTCTTTTAAAATGACATAATTGAATTTTTGAGTTGATGCATTGCCAAAACGTAACAAACGTGAAAATATTTTGAAATTACTTTAATTATAGTTTGTTTTTATCAAAAAGCATTAAAAGCTCCAATGCATTTCAAATTTATAATCAAAAATCAATTACAAAATTAGATAACTAACTTTTTTGATGAATACAAAATTTATGTTGTACTTCAAAATGACAGCAAAAACATCAAAGTTCTCATTAATGTTTCGTCTTTCAATTAATTTAAAATGACAGGGCAATTTCCCCTCTAATAAATAAGTACGTGCTTCATGAAACTTGATCTTACTCCCTATACTTTTTGTTTTAACCAAAACTTACGTAAGCTTTTACCATAAACTATTCTCGTTATTTATATAAAAGAAAAAATCATGAAAAATTTCTAATGTACCGAAACGAAATTACCTTTTCATATACCGGAAAAAATTGGTATCATCATTTTGATATAGCTGCATTTTTTTTTTTTTTTTTTTTTTTTTTTTTAATATTTTCTAAAACTTTAAAGTAATCTTTTGATATTAAACTTTAAAAATATTGCAGACCAATAAATATTGCATCATCACACACCAGTTTCATTGTCCCATGTGAACGTGACTTAACATGTTAGAAATGTGAATGAGTGTACATTATATAAACTGAGATAAACTTTATATTTAATATATATAGGAGAGATATAATATCATTGTTGAGTGAGGATATGATTCGAGGATATTAATTTTGAGCAATAGGAAAAGTCATAATTTGAAAAGCTTATTAAAACAACTTTATATTATACAGTATCTTAATATAACCTTTCATTAAATAAGTATAATCATAGAGCTTTCATATTGGTATAAAATTTAATTATAATTAAATATGAAATTGGATGATCTTTAGTTATCACTAACTTTTTACGTGAAACAACTTTCACTTCAACAGTGTGTTTAATATGCACTATAAATATTTATAATTTTAATTAAATATTTTTTATAAAATTGACAATTCTTCTGATAATAATTTGAGAGCTTTAAAAATGTTTATAATGATATGAACAGGGAAATCATGCCATAATGATATGACTCATATTTTTGTATAATAATATAACAAGGAAACGAAAAAAAATACTACTAATAATAACGATTATTTTCACTCATGTTATCTTCTCATTTAAATTCAACGATAAAATTTTTATCAATTTGTCAATTTAAGAATAAAAAATTAAAAAAAGCTTTAAAATCAATTACTAATTTTTTTCCTTAACTTATCTTATAAAATTGAACCTATCAGAAGTGTCAATGAAGA
Source organism: Ecdyonurus torrentis (assembly GCA_949318235.1). Lineage (NCBI taxonomy): Eukaryota > Metazoa > Arthropoda > Insecta > Ephemeroptera > Heptageniidae > Ecdyonurus > Ecdyonurus torrentis. The sequence goes on from OX439130.1 coordinate 32,029,002, forward strand.
TTAAATGAAATTGGATTAATATTGATCTAAATTTGAAGTACAACTTATTAAAGAAATGCTTAACATAATACTAAAAACTCTATAAGAAAAATATTTTCCTAATTTACCTCAAAGGAATGAGATTTATTATACAGATGTTTCAACTTATCTTAATAAATAAACCTTAAATGTCTTTTGTCTTTTGATTTACTAACTTGATGAAAATAATTTTATTATATAATATAACTAACTTAAATCAAGTTAGTTTATGATAGCGATAAATTTCAGTCTTAATTATCAAAATAATTTCATGATGTTGTCTATTGTGTTCATGATATAGCTACATCTCAAAATGTAATTAAGTTTTGGTAGACAAAGGAACTTCTATATTTAGAATTAATATGTTTGTTTCAAATAACACTTCATTGAGGTTAAATATTTCATATACAGGTGTATTATTTACGTAATATTTAGATTGAAATATTGTTTTGTAATTTCATAACATAAATTAATTTATATATAATTCATGGGCTTTATTTAATTGCATATAGCTATGAAAATATAGCCAATAGAAGGAAATTTAAGAAAATTTATAGAAATTTAGTAATATTTTTTTCTTTTCTTTATGAATGAAAAATTGATTTTATTTTAAAATGGACAAAAATGCATACGTAGTGCTAGACGAATTTCAGCAACGTGTGTTCATATAACAGCATGATTTATATTATACTGCCTAGAAACCATGTTATATAGATGTTGTGTATCATAATTATTTATGTCATACCAATTTAGCAGCACTTTTTATGCTATAATGATATAAATTCAGCGTTAATTAAGTAATTTATCCTTTCCGTGTATGAAAAAAGCATTTGAAATTCAGTTACAGTTTGAATTTCTCTAGGCAATTGAAGTTGTCTCTTGAGATATTTTAAAAATTGTTTTTGTACATCAAAAATCTAAAGTATGACTCTTTTTGTGATCGAGTCATGCTCAGTGTGCTTTTTTAAACCATTGATGTATATTTTGAAATCTATGCTTGTACTAATACAGTAAAATTTCAACTAAAATATTATTTTTGTATTTTACAATTTTTATTGTGGCTCCACTGGCAATGTTTTGATTTTTTTTTTTTTTTTTACTTCTTTTTTTATAATGAATAACACGCAGTAAAAAATAATACTGTACTTATTTTAAGCACCTTACCATTAAACTTGTTAACAAAAACTTAAATTTAAGTCAAAACAAACAAGCATAATATACAAAAAGTATATATATATATATATATATATATATATATATATATATATATATATATATATATAAATAAATTTAAAATAACTTTTAGTAATAACTCTTAGAAACTACTTTAAAAAATATATAAAAATAAACTTTTATTTTTAATAAATTTGTGTAAGTTTATGAAATTACAAAGTAGTCTACTTTATTCTGTCACTTTTTGTTAATAGAATTTGTCATAAAATTTAATAGTATGGTGATATCTACGTACTCACAAGACTGATTTTTTTTCTTTTTACTTGGCATTATGCCTTATAGTTACAGCACTGTGAAATGTATGATTGTATCAAGTTTTATATAAAATAGTATTATATTTTTCTATCTACCATCTCTCTCTCTCTCTCTCTCTCTCTCTCTCTCTCTCTCTCTCTCTCTCTCTCTCTCTCTCTCTCTCTCTCTCTCTCTCTCTCTCTCTCTCTCTCTCTCAAAATTTTCAATTCATTCACTTCCTCTACATGAGTGATTTTATTTTCTCCATCACATACTAGAAAATTGTGCATAAGTGGAAATGAGAAATATTAAATGTAAATTTTGAACTATTATCAACGTTAAAAGTTAATACTCCTTTGCTTCCAACCTATATAGTAATCGAAATGGACTTCTGATTTACAATTCTATATATTTGCATGTTCACTTAAACGTGATTCTCAATCATATAGATAATTCAGTTACACTCGATCATTTTATTACTTTGCTTGCATAATATATAAAATTTTAAATATAATAATATCGTAGTAAATTACAATATACGTAGTTTTTAAGAGAATGTATAATGCAAATTGAATTCAGCAAAGTATATAAAAATATATATAGAAGATCTTTAATATATTATGATATATCATTGGTTTCATATAAATTGGTTTCAAATTCAAATGAAAGTAGACGTTTTTCCTATTCGGTGCGTATAAATATTGAGAGCAAAAACTATTGAAAATTAGTCAAATTAAGAAATATATATGTGTAACCATCTTTTACTTTTTCTACAAAAAGAAAAAAAACGGTTGTTAGTAATTCATTGTCTCTCTCTCTCTCTCTCTCTCTCTCTCTCTCTCTCTCTCTCTCTCTCTCTCTCTCTCTCTCTCTCTCTCTCTCTCTCTTACTCTTCCACTTATTCTTTCTCTCATCTCTCCAGCTCCCAGTGCTAGCAAATGCAATGAGGAGCATAGAACGACGCTAGCAGTGATAAATATTACTTCCTACGTACCATGGCTTGCCAAGAATTTAATTTCAACCACTATTTTATATGCAAGCATGGAACTTCAATATTCTCTCTCTCTCTCTCTCTCTCTCTCTCTGTCTTTCTCTCGCAGATATTTGATCAAAAAGTACCATTACTATCATGTGACATAAAAAGTCATTTACTAGATCTGTGACGTCATCAGCCATGAAATATTACATCATTTCACGCACTGCCAAATATGTGTGAATAAGGAAAAAAAAGGTGAAAAAATATTCTGGTGAGTTACAAAAAAAAAACTGTGAATATTTTTTAATCTGAGCGTTGCTAAGCAACCAAAAATCAACAAAAATTTTAGCATCTCAAATATCTTTATTTTGTAACTTTCCTCAAGTTTCATTCAATCAGTTTATTTTTATTAAATAAGTTTTATTGATTTTCAAATAAAAAAGATAAAGTATTATTATAGAAAGTATTAATTTTTAAATATTTTTATCAATGAAAGAAAATTTAATGTAAATATGAAGCAGAAAAGTATGAGTCGAATAAAATTACTGCAATTAAAAGTAGCGTAATAATAAAGCAACTCCAGACTTTTTCTAATTTGAATCTCACATTTTAGATGTACACTCTAAATAATAAAAGTAATGCTGAATCGTTCAGCTATTCCAAATATTATTCAAATAAACTCAGCAATATATATGATAGATTTTTTTTTCTTGAAAAATAATATGGTAATTTTTTTTTCTTGCAAGCTCAATATTTTACCTTTCATACGCGGATCAAGAAGGATTTTTGCATGGATGTGTAAGATGTGTTAAGGTTCAAAAAGGTGACATAAACTCCCCATGTTTATCCACTCCGGCTTTATACAAAAGTCAAGTGTAAGAAAAGGATGCCTATAGGTCCTACACCTCCTCTACATTGTAAATCATTGTCATCCCTTATTTATCTACTTCAACTTTTAACGTATGTCTTTTTTTTCTTTTTTTTCCCACTCGATTCTTTGCTTTGCATAAAATGTATACTGTCTGGAAAAAAAAAAGTAGACAAATTGCTCAATTGATTTTATTTTGTTGTTCAATGTTTATTTTACAAGATGAACATAGTTTTAATGTTTATTTAGGTTCACAAAAAAAAACATTTTATATGTTATCTATATTTAAATTCACGTTCGCTTGATACGACGTAACAAACTTTTTACTGATTTTTTCTTTACAAAAGTAATATTCTTAATACTTAATAACAAAATATTTTTAAGTCCTATCATGTTAATATTAATAATAAATAACTATGTTTACAAAGCAACAAATACTATTTATTAAAAATACATGACATCTCTATTTGCAAGTTAAAAGCGCCACTCAACGAATGTATCCTAAAATATAGGCAATAAGTCGGACACTGGTACGTTACTGAAATACCGGATCTTATTTAGACAAAGCTATACTGCATTTTGTTTTTTATTTTTGTCAGAATAATATACTACAGTCCGGAGAATTTAAGAATGCTTCAAGGTCATTTGAAAATTTAACAATCGATTATATGTATAATACAATGGGCGATTGTTCAGTAAGTCGACCTATCGCCCACATTGTTAGAATCTCGAGACTTTACTAAAAGTGAAATATATTTATGATGAACATCTACATCAAACTTCGTAAATTAAAACAAAAATTAAAAAAATATATATTAATAGGAATGTGAATTATATATAATTTAATTACATTTTATTATTTTATATATAAAATATATTTTATTGCAATAGAGAACCAATATTACATAATAATAAATAATACAGTTGCTTGAGATATAAGAAATCTTCCTCAAGCTGCATAATATTTTTTGACTCGTTTTTAAAATCGTTTACATTAAATTATAACATACGTGATATTTAATTTAAATTTGGTAGAATAATTTAAAAAGAAAAAAAACTATCCTTATAAATTTAGCCAAGTTTATATTTATTCAGTATACAAAAACTTTTATAATTAGAAAGTACGAAATATAATGGACATAATAAAACATAAAACTATCCAATATGCTAATGATTTAGTAAGTTTTTATTAAGATTTAAAATGACTTGATAAACATAAAATACTTTAATAACAACCTATATAAAATAAGTAAGTAACCATATTAGTTTTAATTACTATCTCTCTCTCTCTCTCTCTCTCTCTCTCTCTCTCTCTCTCTCTCTCTCTCTCTCTCTCTCTCTCTCTCTCTCTCTCTCTCTCTCTCTCTCTCTCATCCTTTTATAACAAAAATTAAACTTAGTTCTGTCATTACCCAACGTTATATTTAGCTATTCTAATTTAGTCATATACTTTTAACAACTTCTCTTTTACATTTAAATTTTATGTATATACCAGACCATGTACTGCAAAAAAATATACATATACATATTATACATGTATATTTGCAATAAATGAAGCTCTTGTATAAAACTACGCGTTTCTGGAATTGAAATGTTAGAACTTTAAGTAATAAATCATTTTACATGAACTACACTAAAATAAATAAACAAACTTGACACGAAAGAGATTGAAAACTTATTCTAAATAAAAAGCCTCGACGTCAACTGCTCGCAATATTGGTAAAAGTGTGAAAAAAAAAAAGAAGAGGTTTTTACTATATATTTTTTTTATTCTTTACTTAATGCCTTAAGAAGTTATGTTACATCATGAGCAAGAAATTTAATAGCCAATAAAAACACAAATGCACATCTTAAATGGCGTGTAGTAATAAACTGAACTTAAGCTTTACTTTTACCTTTTATATAACAAACTTCGGCTTATATTTTTATGTTATTATTATTATTATTTTTTTTTTTTGCTTATAAAATAATATTTTATTTTTGCTAAAATAGTTAAATATAATTCGATTTATCTTTAAAGAAAAAAAAATGATATAAAGTTTATTTTAGGATACATATTATTAAAAATTGAAGATGACCTAATTTCCTTTCTGTAGTTTAAAGCCTTTGTACGATATCATCAGAGAATACAATTTTGAGCATACTATCTTTACTTCCTCTATCTCTTTAAGAAATTTCTTTCTATATTAGCCTAACATACTGTTTTATATATTATATTAAAAAAAATCTTGCCACGATGATGGTAAACCTATTTTTAACATGGAGTAACATAGAGTACATAATAACATAACATGGAGTACAATTTGGGCTAGATTTTTATACTTTTGTGTGTATAGCTTTACATTTAAACCATTTTTGCTTCTTTTTTTTAAATGCTTTTGATTAATAATAGAGAATAGGTATTAATTCTCAGAAAAAAAAACTGGAATCGTTGGTACTGTCACTAATATCAAATTTTATTATTCTGTTGACTATTATTCTGCACGGAGAGAAATTATGGATTGGAATAACTCAAGATTTATTTAAAAACGAACCACTTCACTTCTTGGTTTGATTTAAATGAAACTTGAGTTGGTATGAATATTTTATGAGTTATACCAACTCAAGTTTCAGTTATATCAAACCAAGAAGTGAAATGGTTCGTTTTTAAATAAATCTTGAGTTATTCCAATCCATAATTTCTCTCCGTGTGTTTATTCCTTATAATAAGCAATATAAAAGTAAAAAATTTTAAGTTAAGAGTCGTACATAAAGCTCACGTAAGAACATTATGAAATGTAGATTGATTTCCCTCCAATATTGCCTGTGGTTCCACAAATAATACAGTTTGATGCTAAAACAATTGCTTTTTACGAAATCGATTTGAAAGAATAATTCAGTCATAACTTCTTGAAATAATTGCAAAGGAAGTTTTCTCACTTCTTTATCACAAAAGTTATAACCATTATAACACCAAGCGAGGGGACAAAACAATTGCTAGGTAAATATATCATATCTTCTTTCAAAGAACGCCATAATGACAACCTGTCGTTATCACTTTTATAAGATTCATATTTATACTCACAATGTAACGACTGCTTTGGTCATTATTTCACTAAAAATTGGCACTATTTTAGTGTTTTCTCAGTGCATAAATCTGTACAACAAATTTTGGGCCATAAGTAAGAAACTTGAGCTTGTTCTATAGTCAACGCTGGCTCATCTTTTTGTTATCATATAGTGATAGCAAAGCTTCCCCCACCCCCTTTCATTTTAAAATCTCAATTTTAAAGCAACCATCCATACCAAACAACATGCTCATTCAATAAACACAAAGTGGGATTATAAAAACTACAATTATTTTAGCGAGTAACCTTAAAAGTATAAGAAAATCATCAACTTATGCAACCCGCACAACTTTTCCCATGTATGCTGACAATCCTGACTTCAGGATTGTTTAAATTTGTGCGTTTCGCCTACGTTACAGTTTTTTAGCGCTCTCTTGCGTATGTTTATACTTTTGGGTACTAATGAAAATTGATCATGATTTTAGGTATTCCATTTTTTGTTAAATGAATTTAAGGGGCATGTTGTTTGGTCGGGATGGTACCTTTAAAGAGCTGTGATTGGTTTTACCAAATTATGCTCACCTTATGTTTCAAAATATTATAGACCTTTCATTAACTTTTACTAACACAAGTTTTAACTTTAAGTGAATCTTTGGAGCATAAAAGCACTAAAAATATAATAATAACACTTTTGACATAAGCTTACAGCTACTACCTAAAAAAATTATCACTTTTTATTATATAGGAACTGTGAATCTCATGATAGATAACAAGTAGTATGTCCCAAACCGTAGCTTATTTTCTTACTTTAATTTAACATGGTGTAGTATGGTAACAAGAGAGAGTGGTGAAGTATTAATAGCTGGTTGGATGTCATAATGTTGCTACTTGGCCTGTAGTGTTTGTCAACTGAGTGAGTGAACACACATTTCATGTTATCACTACACGGGCCAACGACTCCCTCTCTGATAACAACAACATCACTCAAAACCTCCCCTCTCTTCATTGTTGTATACTTCAAGAGGGATCACTGTCAATCACACGTAGAATTAAATATAAGATAGCAAGAAAATAATTTTTATATTTTAATAGAATAGTTTGAGAAAATAAAATTGAAGAGAGAGAGAGAGAGAAAGAGAAATATATTACAGGTGTAACGTTTATATAATAAATTCTAAAGAATTATCATAATAGAATCATTCAATTCAAAATCCTATTACTTGTGCAGATTTATTCTGTGTACTTTAATAACCCACTTGATTTCACCATTCACCAACCTTTTTTGGTTTATCAGCATTTTCACCATTTTATAAAAAAACAACCATTTTTCAACTTTTTAATGGTTTTCAACATTTCTGTCAAAAAAAAAAAAAAAACTTATTGGAGAGATTTGGAATCACTATATTTTTGATGACTCATAATAATTAGAAATTATTTATTAAAATATGCAAGAATAAAAAGAGAACTATAAAATATGAAAAGAAAAAAATTTAAAAATACCCTAAATGAATAAAAAAAAAAAATCTCACTTATCCAACTGCCACGATGAGCTGTAAAAAATTAGCTGGAAAAAAATTTCACCAAAAAATCCGGTCTCTACTGTTCAGTGAGCTATTAGTTTAACAGTTTAACTACTATAATTAAATTATATTACAGCAAAAAATGTCAGTCAAGTATATATTTCTGCCAAGTCTTATTAAGGAACATAAACTTTGTGCAAAATATGGGTCTTGTAGTTAAAATTTAAATTTCTCCAAAACAAGCATTTCTCCAACATGCATAACTGATAGGGAAAGTCAAATACAAATAACTGCTTTCCAACCTTTTGAATAATAAAAAGAACACTCTTGTATAACTCTACAATCGTGCATAGTTATACTTTTAAAAAGCTATTTTGAATATTTTTTTAGATTTTGCAAAAAAAAAAAAAAAAAAAAATATTACTGCAGTTTTAGCAGTTTTCACTCTCGTTGTAGTTTTATTATAAAAGTAGCTACAGACTTGTAAATTTAGGACCAAGTTTTCCTTATAGAACGTAAACTTTGTGCACAATATGAGCCTTGTAGTACAAATTTTTATTTCTCCAAAACAAGCATTTCTCCAACATACATAACTGACAGGAAAAGTTAAATTCAAATAACTACTTTCCATCCTTTCAAATAATAAAAAGAAAGCTCTTGTATAACTCTACAATCTTGCATAGTTATACGTTTTTAAAAGCTATTTTGAATAATTATTAGATTTTGCAAAAAATGTGATATTTCTGCAGTTTTTAGTTTCTTTGTACTTTTTTTTTTTTTTTTTTTTCTCATAAAAAAAGTAGCTACAGACTTGTAAATTCAGTAGCTAGTTCTCCTTAAATGCTATAGCTGGATTTCATGTTACAGTTGAAATTGATTGGAAATTAAAAAGTGCTCATTGTTCACTATTTCGCATTATTATAGTAAATTGTAATTTTATTCAGTGCACCTATTAATTCCATAACGATTTTATTACTTTTCAAGGATCTAATCATACTTAAAAATAAAACTCAATAAAATGTTCGTACTTTAATTATACGGCGTTTTATTTTTTGTTGTAAATTTTACTTAAAAAAAAATATATAGACGCATAGTGAATCATAAATCACAGGCACGTTAAACTAAAACTTTGTAAAAAAAAACTTGCATTACAGAAGACAAAATTAATGAGAAGAGCTCATGAGAATTGGTAATAAAAAACAAAGAAGGTACGAAATTTTGTAACCAGATTTTCATTATAAAAAATTAAAAGACAAGAGAGTATTGATTTTAGTTCTATTTTTGTACCTTGATTTTAATATTATACTATTTCATTTATGCCTTGCATGTTTATAGAGTTTGTATTTAAATTAATATCAAGCACAAACATATACACGTTTATTATTATTTAGGTGACTTATAATAAAATATTTTATTGTAATGAAAATTACGTAATAAATTGATTTTATATAGTTAAATATCAATATTTGCATGTATTTAGATAAATAATTAGGATACAACGAAAACTGATTGTGCATATTATATCAAAAGCTTATATATATATAATATATATGTGGTATATAGTCAATCAACGTTAATCATAATTTCCTGTGCTCGACTCACCGTGATTGATTGTTTACTTTGTCCGATGTGCAATATTTCACGTTATATATATGTATACATATTACGTGTGTGTATATATATATATATATATAAGGTAAATAAGATGCACGATGTATTTAAATCACCGGTGAATTAACTCACGAAGCATAACCATTGTAATTTTTTTTTAATTATAGTTTTGAATTAAATAGCAAATGTAAACAAAATTATAATGTAATGTTTTATGGCAGTATTGTTTAAAAACATCTATAGAATTAAAAAAATTATTTTCAAAAGAACAAAATAACAAATTATAGAAATAAAAGATCAATGTTACTATTTTTTTGTTTCGAAATTTTTTGCAACTAAATATTAATAAAAGTTATTAAGTTTGTCATTTTATAATAATTAATACTAAAGTTGTACAGTACGAAAACGTAACTTGATAATATATTACCTTGATATATTCACTATTAATTACTTCAAAAATAAAAGATATTTATGTATGTTTTACAGACATTCTACATTCAGATTAATACACAAATGTTTTATCTTTCTTTATTTCTTTCTTTTTAAAGTTGAATTAGGTCACATAAGGATTACAATAAATTTTCCTACTCTGTTTTGTATTTTTAATATCGTTTAAAAGTAAACGACAGTAAACATTTTAAACTCTAAGCACGAAGCAATGTAAAATATTTTACTTTACCCCATATACTGGAAACATTCAGACACGAATGAAGTAGAAGAGAGACACTATAAATTGCACTTGAACTCACCTGAAACATTGGTAAACAAACAAGCAATCAGAACATGTTAATCAAATACAAGACACATTATTTGTTATCTGTGTGTGTGTGAGAGAGAGGAGAGAAAATAGAGATTGAGAGATTGAGAGAGAGAGAGAGAGAGAGAGAGAGAGAGAGAGAGAGAGAGAGAGAGAGCAGGGTGAGAAACATTGTATCTGTTCAAACTTACAAGAATTTAGTTTAGTTAAAACCTTCTCTCTCTTTTTTCCCTCCTTTCTTCTCCTTTTTTATTTAAGAATTGTTTATTTTTGCTTAAAGAATCCAATATAAGATTCTCACGAACGAAATTATATGTTTCATGGTTGTTGTTTTACGACTCAACAAAACTGTTTGCGTGTGTCAATAAAATGTTACATTAGGTTTTCAAATTAGAAGTATTTACTCTCTCTTATATATATATCTCTCTCTTTATTTGTAATATGATCAGTGATCAGCCTTTAAATGAAGTTATAAAATACGATTCTTTTACTACAAGATAATTACCAGATATTTATCAATATTTCATTAATTAAAAAATTTGACTATAAACAATTAAAGAACAAAAACTTACAAAGAATTTTATATTTGATAGTGTGAAAAAGAAATTACTATTATATATATATATATATATATATATATATATATATATATATATATATATATATATATATATATATATATATATACTATTACTATTAACTTTTATGGTGTATGTGTTTTGAGTGACATTTTTTTTTTTTTACTACTTAATGAATACAATTAAGGTCAATATTTTATTTAGGTTTTCTTTTTCTCTTATATGTGTGTATTGCTACATCTGTAATTAAAATATATTAAATGATTAAATGATTTGATAAATATGTGTAATATATATTATAAAAGTTGAAATGATGAAATGCTCTGAGTAAGTATTGAATATTGTTAACAGAAGTCAGACCATGTAAATGGATTTGTACCTTTTTTGGTCTCTAAATAAAAACCATTTTATTATTAGTAGTATTTTTATGCTGAACAAAATTTCACTTCATGTTTTTAATTGTCCGATTTAAGTTTATATTAACGCATATAATATCACTGGTTAATTTGGGTATATACAAAGCGTTATTATGAACTTAAATCGGACAATTACAAATTTCAGAAGAATGAACGATCTACACTTTACAAATTCGCGGTTATTTGAAGCTTCTGCTATATAAAACAGGTAAGTGAAGCTCCAGGTAGCCGCAAATTTGTAAAGTGTAGATCGTTCATTCTTCAGAAATTTGTAAAGTGTAGTAGCTTCATCTTGACGCGAGAAGATCGATATATAATATATATAATTTATTCATCAATACGTAATTTTTTTTTTTTCTTACAATTATTGAGATACAAATTTTTCTCTACGTTGTTGAAATATAAGAAAATGAAGTTCATTTAGTTTTCTGAGTAGACATAAGTGCAATTTCAATCAGAGAGTATTTAAATGAAGTTTTTAATTAATTTTTTCTCTTTAATAATTATAATGAATTAAAAATTAATTACATGTAAAAAAAAACTTCATCTCGTTATTAAAAAAAATTATATACATTAATAATATCTTAATTTAATTACAATTATGAGGGGATATTTTTAAAGTTACAAATTAAGATTTTAATACACGATTTTTTTTCTCACATACTACTACAAACTACTTTCTCTACCACTGTTTGAAAGATTGTCTGACGAGTAACAAATAATATATAAAATTTAACCTCTTAAATTTCTATGAACTAAATTTTCTTTTCATTAAAAAGAAAAAAAACATACTACAACAACAAACAATTCAAATCTATCATAATTGATTACTTCAATACTTTAAATGTTGATATTTCAATTCCAACATTGATCAAATATTCAACAACCTTTTACATATTTAACATTAAAAATATTTATTGATCACAAATCAATTTATTCATATAATGCCTTCTCAAATACAGTTTATAAATAATAATTTTTTGGTATATTTTAGTGGGTATCTCTTTTCTCATTCAATGTTGAAAATGCTTTTTACCACGGTGATATCTTCGTTCTTTTTTTACTGGGAAAGAAAGACGTGCTGGGGAATATTCAAATGGACTAATAAACCATTTTACATTATACGCCCTTCTTTCTCTTTCTCCTTCTACTTGTGCGTGTTTTTAACAGCGTTTCAAAATCATCAAGAAAATTTGAATATCAATTATTTTTCTTCTACACCACAAAAATATGAAAATCTAGAGCTTTATGTACAGCAAAATACATATATTTATATATAATTATTATTCATTGCAAATTTATATATTATATATAAAAAAGAAAAGTTATTTATGATTTTTCTGGTTGTGAAATAATATTAAGACGAACATTGCGTGCTGAATGTTATTTCTAAATTTGGAAGTAAAATTAAAATGAAAGGTATAGGTAGTAACTCACATTTATAACACTATACTTTTTGTAATTTATTTATAAGGATAATACATTGTGATAAGTTATGATGCATCAAGAATAATAATGCAATTTTTTTTTTCATATGACTATTTTACATTAAGCTGGCAATTTCCTACAAATCAAATTAATTGAGTTGTTTACGTTAAAATGTGTTTTCTCGTGCATGCATTATGGAGGATAATAATATGTATGGTGCATAGTCATGTTAATCTTGTTATAAGGTAAAAACTACTAAAATATCCATTTAAAGTATTATTATCACGCTCTCTCTCTCTCTCTCTCTCTCTCTCTCTCTCTCTCTCTCTCTCTCTCCATATATATATATATATATATATATATATATATATATATATATATATATATATATATATATATATATATATATATGTATGTATTAAATTACGATGAAAATAACACAGATGTTTTGTATATTTTGCTCCAGTCAATATTATGCATGGAATATATTTTAATTTATGTTTTATTTCTAATATTAAGTGATCATCTCTCTCCGCAAACCTATTGTATGACGTCATCTGTTCCTATCAATAAAGCTATTTAAACTGCTGCACTTATCTAGAGTCGATTCTCAAACATTTGAACAGCGAAAATACCTTTTGTTGTTTCCTGTCGAAAAAAAAAAAAACGTCGTGCTCTTGATTACGCCTGAACCACTTCTTTAATTACGTTGGATTATTAGACTTTTTTTCCTCCCTCATTCAGCTTATTGTTTTGTGTGCTCAAAGCTTAAGATTAAAAAAAAAAAAAAAAAAAAAAAAGCAAGAAGTAGGAAGTAGGAAAAGAGAAAAAGTAGCATTTTTTTTCTTTCCGTTACGAATTTTTTGCTTCAATAAAGATCTATGATTATACAAAGAAAAAATTCCATATATATATATATATATATATATATATATTCAAATTACTACTCCATCTTTACAATTAATTTCATTACAAAAATTAAAGAAAAGAATTATGAACAGATAAATTTCACGTTTAATAATATTGTCCAAAAAAAAGTATAAAGACTTTTAATTAAATAACATTTTTACCATTATACAAATGAGGTTCATTGTAAAAATTTATAATATTAATAAATTTAATTTACAAATTTTAAACTGCAAAAAAAAAAAAAAAAAAAAAAAAAGGCTTATATATAGAATATTTATAAAATATTTTAAACTATATAACTTTTATCTTTAAATTAAATTATAACAAACATTATGTAAATTAAAATAATCTGACATAAGATGTGATAATTAACTTTATAGACTTTACATTAATTAAGTAAAAATTAAATTAAGTTTTTATACAATATAAATATCTTAACAAAATTCAATTAATTTAACGTGTGTTTTTTTTCTTTATAATATATATTTTACTTTTTTTTTTTTTTTTTTTTTTTCACGATAAATTGAGTTATAATATTAAATTGTTTTAAGTACAAACGGAGCACAAGGGTTATACATGAGGGAGGCTTATATTTACGTATATACAAATTAAGTTAGTTTAACATGGCATGTATGTTATGTTGTATGTACTGTATGTACAAAGCAAAAATATAAGAAGAAAGTAAATTTAAAATACAAAAGCTAAAATCCACAAGAGTCTACATGCAGAGAGAGAAAGAGAACTAGCTTTATAATCTTCCATTCTTCTTGTACTTTCAGATTAAAGTAAAGTAATCTCGTGGGGATTTAAAAGTGGATTTTTTTTTAATTTAAATAATATTATTATGATCTTTTATTTTTAGAAAAGTCATACCAAAAATCTAAATCTTCAAATTTGAGATTTTTTTTTCTAAATTAGAGCTATTTTTGTATCGTTGTATATTTATAAGATTATTTATGTTTCCCAAAATTGATTATCAAACTTGTTAATGATATACCAAAATAAAACGTGCTTTATGTTAAATTTTGATTTAACGAACTTGAATTTACCTTTACCCGGATTATGGAGATATTGATATTATCAGGAATATTTTACCAAATTACATGGGTAGAAAAATTCTCTCTCTCTCTCTCTCTCTGAGCTAATTGGGAGCTTGCTTATCTCTCTCTCATATTACAAGAGATGAGTTAAATCAAACATGTTGTATTTCCAGCTATATCATATCATTACACAATAGATTGATCACAATATTCTCAAAAGCATCATGACGCCATAAAAACTTTCAGTGTAGGCGAGGATTAAACTTTTTCAATATTGGCATTAATGTATGATTTAGGATTACCAAACCTCATTCTTAACCCGTTGAAAGATCTGGCTACCGATCTGGTAATTGAGTCCAGAAGAGTGTGATATTCTCAATATTTTGATAAATTGATTTTCATTTCTCTATGGTTTAAAATATTCTGGTTTTATTTTAATTTTATTTTCAGACATTGAAAATGTAACAAGTACTTTTATATTTTTACACGGAAAATAAAATATACTTAAATTAACCAAAAAGCTAGTATTAAAATGCTGTGTTTTGTAATAGAGACAGTTCCACCAATATGCTAGCCCCGCTCCTACCTGCGTGCAGCATATCATACCTATCGGTCAGGAGAAATAGACTCAGGTGAGGTCGTGGACTTGCAACCTTACCCTAAGTATATTTAAGTTAGCACTAACATACTAAAATTTAGAATTGGGCCGCAAAATGGTGTACATGAGATTTTTTAAATAATGTTTTGTATTATAATTATTATTAATTAATATAAAAAATAATCGTTTGTTATAAAAATGAAAATTTTTCAAAGAAAAGAAAAATTCCCGAGGTGGATTGTTTAAGTGTATTATAATTGTATGCAACTATAATTTCATATAAATTACATAATTATAAATCATATCATGATTTTAGTAGGGAGGGATAGGGGACCATTTTATTTTCAATGCGTCGTACGGGTTTGGTTACTATATAGGCCATATCGATGAATATATCACATATAATATACCATTGTGTTACTATATGACCTCTTCATTTTGCACCTTATTTGACTGAGTGATTGCTTCATTTTTTATATAAAAACTTCACTTATAATTCTATTTGCATGTATATGTAATCAGTAGCTGAATTGCTAAATTGAAAAGTAGTACAAAATAAATTACTAACATTCCCTGTAATTACACTGATTACAGTGATTACATAGAAACTGTAATTGGATGAAAATTAACATTTATAAAATGGTATTTATAGTTTGCCGTATAAAGCACACGAAAGTATCATTTGTTTTATTACAAAATTCTAATTGATTTCTAAAACGTGTGTGTGTGAGTGTGTATATGTATAGAAATATATATATATATATATATATATATATATATATATATATATATATATATATATATTACAATGCTTTAATGCTTTAAATTCAGTAAATTGTATAATTTAATTTTATGTACATATAAACTTTTCAATTTTCTCTTTAAAAGTTCTTAGCATTATTTTGCATACATATTGCTATTTATTGAATTTTATTACATTTAACAATATCAATTTCGTGCTTAATCTTATTTAATCTATATAATACCTAAAATATTCATTTATTCAACTTAAAAAAATATAATATATCATAAAATAAAAACATTTAAATTAGTAAACTTTTGTTTTAAAAACTTGACCTTAGTATATTTTTATTAACATTGTCAATTTACCATTTTATACTACGACAGCTAAATGAATTAAAAAAAAAGAAAAAAATATGTTGTGTGGATATTTTACTGCAGTATAAAAGGTTATCGTACTGCTGATTTAACTAGGCCAGGCATTAAGCCAACAAACATTCAAAAATATTACCTTCAAGTTCTCTTTATTATATAATATTTTTTATTTTATTTTTTATATATATCAAAATATCTAACAAAATAGAGATAATAAAAAATAATAAAGTTTTTAAAACTTTTTAGTTTAGAAACAATATACCGTAGCTATAAAAACATTTTATTGACAAATTGTTATTACATTTAATTAAATTAAATTCTTTTTTATTTTATATAGTGGTTTTCTGTAGCTATGTATGATATGATGATTTTTATAACTATATATTACATAGCAAAGCGGTGAACGTTTTAGCAACTGTAATTTGTTTATAACTTTATGTGATTATTGATTATTACATATTATATTTTTTATTATTTTACCATAATATAGTGTTATTGTGCTACACTTTTACCGTAGTATCGTCAAGATAGACTTATCGACAGGTGCAATGGAACTGCATACAAGAGTCTGTAATAGACTACATACACAGCCCGGCATTCACTATTACAGCCTTGGAAAAATCTAGTCCGACCAGTAGGGGCAATCTCATCAATTATGCACAGTATCTCTCAAATGCTTTGCATCGTCATGGAATGCCTCTCCAAACACGCATCGTGCTACTTGCTGTGCTCTGATCTTACATGTCACGTACGCACTTACAGCAGTGGCTTGAAATTGCCACTCACTGAAGGAGCTACGAGACAGCTACCTTGGCCACTCAGCCATAGTAGCTCTGTATTGTGTAAAATAACTTTGATTTTTTTTTCAGCCAATTTTTCAAAAGCATTACAGTTAATGAAAACAACATTATTAAGCAATTCTTCGCAAAATGAAATAAAGTTATGACGTATAAGTAAACAAAATTTAAAACGAAAAAAACAAAAACATGCTATACGTTAATCTGGTTAAAATAAAAAATATTTAATTCATAATAAATTCATATTTAAAAATATACATAAAACCTGACAAAATACAAATATAGTAAATAGGTATAAAAAAGATAAAGATGACGATAAAGATAAAATATATGACACATTTCATATTCGTAAGGGATTCAAGTGTAATTTTTCTTCTGTAGTTAAACATGTATAAAAAATCTGTTTTAGAATAAGAGGGAGTGACAGTGCGAAGGAAATTCTCAATATATATAAACGAGATTCATTATTCATTAAAATATTATTTAAATAAATCCTAATGGTAAAATATAGTGACAGCGAGTGTAAAATTGGTTGTTATAATTCTTATTTAATAGGCAAGAAGAATGAACGTGAAAGAGAATGAACGTGAAAGAGAAGGAGAGAGAGAGAGAGAGAAATGGGTGGAGAAAATCATTAATCATCTAAAACATATAAGGGAGCATCGTATTCAAATCATTTTTCACCGTAAAAATCGACAAATTGAGCTTCCGTATAAAATATTATACATATATTTTTCTCACAATGATATCGAATAGGACATATTATATAAAAATTATGCATTCTATAAGTTTCCTATTTAAATTGTAATTTTATTGGAAATATATTAGAGTCTTTAATTTTAAACTGTCACATGCAAAAAAAAAAAAAAAAAAAAAAAAAAAATCTTGACTTTCATTGAACTTAAAAAGCTAAATATTTATATCTTTTATGTTATGTCTTAAATTATGTCAAAAAAAAAAAAAAAAAAAAAAAAAAAGTTTTCCTAGCTGAATTTCCTTAAAAAGAGTGTTGAAATTGTAAATAATAATAATAATAAAAGGTAAGATGGAAAGTCATAGTATTGGAACCCACATTTTTTGGCAAAATAATAATAATAATAATAAATAAATAATTAATTTTTTTTTTTAAAAAGTATAAAATTAAAAAAAAAAGTAATTTCATTCATTACAATTTAAATGCAAGTACGATTTTCTTGTTTCACTTATTGCTATCATTTTATTTTTGTGCACTAACTAAAAGTGTTAATTCCTTCCTACATTCTAATATCTTTTTACTGTAATTGCATCGACAAATAATTGAAAACCAACACAAATGATTGTGAAAAGTATGTTTTTACAGTATGTTATTTCCTTTGCTTTTATTGTTTTTGCATTCATTTTCTGTTTCAAATGTAAATAAAAGAAAAATGACGCATATGAGAGGCAGACGAGAGTTATAGTTCCTCTCGTGCAGTTTTGTAATTTTTGCCTTCATTTTCTGCACTTTATTATTTTGAATTGCTATGGAAAATAATTGATAAATTAAAAACTTATACAAATGTCAGGCAAATGAGAGTTCAGTAGGTCTTCCTCTTTTTTTTCATTTCATATTGTAAGTTTATCCTACAGCAACACAACAAAATATTGACCGAATGTTTCTAAAATAATATAAATGCGAGGCAAACGAGTTAGTCCGTACTGAAACTTTTTTCATAGCCAGGGTAAAATAAAAACTCTATGGGTATCTATGGGTAAAAATAGTATACTACATTTAAATGTTTATTTTTATATTTTTATTAATTTATAGCACTAAAAAATATTTAAAGAATTCTAATCAAAAAGCTATTAAGAAAAAAAAATAAAAGTTTAAATTAAATATTTGAAGAATTTTCATCTTTTATAATATCAACCACTTTAAAAAAAATTCAGTTCGCTCTCACGTTTTCTACATTGCCATTTTTTCATCACATTTTTTTTTTTTTTTTTTTTGCATTTTTTTTTATACAAAACTCCAGTTTTAAAAGACTGCAATACGAAGAAAAAATATTATATTGGGATTCAAAGAACATAATAATGAAAAAAAAAGCAATTACAAGTAATGATATGATATAGCACAAAAAAATTGAATTGAATCTTTGATTTGTAATAGAATTGGTAAGCAAAGGTCAACTAATTAATAAAAAAACATTAATCACTCAATTAATCGATAGAACGATTAATTCTTCTTTTTCTTTTTTTTTCTTTTGTATATACAAAAGTAGAAAATAGTACAAAATATATATATACAAAATAGTTTTGTAGAACTTTCAATGCATTATTTTTTGTTATATCTGCACAAAGAAATGGTTTTAGATGATCACTTTTATTTTCTAGGGCATATTCTGGTGAGATATTGTGAATAACCCAGCCCAGATGATTTCTATATAGTTACCACTGAAGACATGGGAACTTTGATCTTGTAATTTTACTATAAAATACATTAAATTAAAACATACTAAAATATTAAATATATTATATATCATAATATAAAAAGGTGTCATGATAGATTTATTATATTATGAATTTCATGAATGAATTTTTGTTATATAGATTATGTTCATTTTTCTTAATTATTATGTTACCAAATATAACACTTAATTACCAATAATTTAACATGAAAGGTTCGTTCATCATATGAACGTCAATCATTGTCATATCATTTGCCTCATTTTATAGTTATTTATAGTTAACGTGGTTAACATGTAGCAGGATACTTCTAATGCGTGTATGAAATATTGACCAGCTCGTCCCTTAAAATTCTGAGATAAAAGCAACAGTAAATTTTATATATTATATAAAAACTGTGACACAAAAAAAAATCACTTTTGTGCAACCCATTTTTATGCTGATGTCAGTAACACAAAAAATTTGATATTATACGTTGCTATTTTTTTTTCTTCTTCTATATATAATACGTTTGTAATTTCATGATACCCACATGATTTTTTTTTTTTTTTTGTCAATATTGCAAATTTTTGTATTTTTACAAGTCAGCTTTTTTAAAAAAAATAAAAATATTCTACTCTAAATAAAATTACACATTAAAAGTTATGTTCCATTTTTTTATTATTATTAAATTAGTTTTAAAATTTTACTGAAAGCTTTTGGAATACGTACATATGATATAAAAAAAAGATAGAGAGTGAAAGATACATTTATTTATTGAAGAGATGAAAAGATCAAACGTTTTCGTTTTATATTAATATCATCAGTAAAGCTTAAAACGTTGAAAAAAATATATTTATATGTCTACAAAATAGTATTTAAAAGTTGTCATGAATGAATGGCATGTGTTTACTTATAAAATAAACTTATATTTAAAATTTAATCGTTGAAATTATTTAATAAATTTATCTCTAATAAATTATCATTCATAACATTTTTATCCATGTAAAAAAATTTGGTTTGTGTTTATATATAAAAAGCTTAAGCTCTCTCTTTTTACGTCCCGTGGTTTTTGTGGTGGGCGGAAAGGAAGAAAAAAAATATATATAAGGGTGAAACAGAAATGTTTCCTTCCATTAAAATGGGGTAAAAAAATAAACGTCCAAAGTTACGAAATATAATAATGCTTTTCGTCATTTTCTTTTTCAACATATTTAACTGTCCAAGTTATGGGGAAAATGTATTAAAATGAAATTTTATTCTCTTTCTCCCCTTCTTTTGTCCAAAATTACCTCTAAAATATCATACAAATATTTCAGTAACAAAACTCATCAAAATTACATTTACTTTGGAAGTATATATCTTCATTCTATAATAATATATAAAAAAAAAATTGGAGAAATGTTATGAAAGCAGTAAAACTATATTTTATATTTTTTTGTGACATTGCACTGCAAGAAACAATCTCTGAGAAGAAATACAACACGTACAGTAAAACTCAAATTACTTTAACGAAGAGGGTGACCGACTTGGACTGTAAATCGTTAAAAGAGGAACTATATTTTCACAATAGTTTTTTGTGCATTCTTTATTTCCAGCAAAACAAACAATATAATTTTCAATTGAAATCGAGTAAATTTAAAAAAAAAATTGGTTCCAAAAAACGTTTTATTAATATTTTAAAATTTAATTTTTTTTTCTAATTTGACTATAATTTACCGCTAAAATTCAAATTTCCAAATTTGCATATAATCTTTAAAGTGGAATAACTTAAATATTGGATCGTGTTTTTAAATGTTTGACGTAGCTGAACTTTTAAGTATCTTCTTTACTTTGTCTTAATATTATAATTCACGACCGTCTAGTTTACGATCAGTCGGTTCTTTTCCCTCAAGCAAAATGTCAAAATCCAATTATTCATTCATTTCTTTCTTTAATTTCTCTTTGAGTAATTTATTTTAGAGACTAACATTCTTATGTTAAAAAATAATGAAGATTTGTCAAGAAAATATGAAACTAATTTTTTTCCAGTGTAAAGAAGCAAGTGAACATGAGAAAGGATTTAATCAATAATGAGTTTCTGTTACAAAATGATGAGAAAATATGGTAATGGAAAATTTTATGCATATCTTTTTTTTCTTGTATAAATATAAGACCACTTTTCTTGTGTTCAATTTTTCTTAATATGAAATGAGCAACCTTTCTCTCTCTCTCTCTCTCTCTCTCTCTCTCTCTCTCTCTCTCTCTCTCTCTCTCTCTCTCTTTCGTCATCGATCAATATGGGGAATAACAATCAAGTTTTAAATGTTGTATTGGTCCCTTTTTGTTTCTGTATAGAAAAGTGATGAAAGAAAAAAAAAAAAGAAATAATAATAAAAAGAAGAAGAAGTCGTGGTGTTTTGAAAGAGAAAAATTAGACTTACAGTTGCAGTGCTCATAAATCTTTTTATTTTAACAGAAATAGAACTGTATGATATTATACTACGTTATACTCTCTCTCTCTCTCTCTCTCTCTCGTCCTATCTACTCACACGACTTAAAATTTACATGCATTATAAATTTGTCTACAACGTATAAAGTTGAAAAATTACTTTTCAGAACTTTACGAAATGTAATAAATTTTTAAGTACTTGTACTATTATGTACTCAACCTTCATATTTCAAAGAAAAACATATTACATACTAATTTTGTAAACAAAAGTAAATCAATTAAATTATTAAAGTTATATAAAACTTAAACAATATTTTATGCAAATTATTTGCAGAATAAAGTTGTCAGGAGAATTTGAAGATTCACTTTATTTTAATTTAAAAGTTTTTAAAATAACTCTAACTTTAGAAGGAAATTTTCAGAATATTATCTTCTTTACGTCATCAGATATTTGTTCATTACTGAAGTTGAAAAAGTTTGTAATTTTGATATATTATCAAAAAAAAAAAATAATAAAAATCAATTGAATAGCGTATACTGATGAATAATAGTATGTAATACTATAAACATAAAAATAAAGGAATTGTTTCTCTCTTTAAAACTCGTGCAGTAAATTACATACTCTCTGTCAATTTATTCGATATAAATCTATTCATAATACTCTATTCTGTCCACTCCAATACGTTTATATACATAAACCCTATTTTATTTTATATACTAACTAAATTTTAATACTATTATGCAAAAGTTGTTAATACTCTTTAATACTTATATGTTATAAATAAATTACAATAGTTTTTTACATTTTAATGACTTTATAATTCTTTTTAAATATTTAAATTAATTTTCTATATACCTCTACACGTTCAAGTGAATTATAAAAGTAAACTTCTCTTCTAGTTAAGATACATATGATTTAAGATAATGTTTTTCCTTAAGTCTTTATAAATTGCCAACCCTTACATAACGAGACTGTCAAATAGAACATTTTAAGTGAGTTAAAACTCAAGTCAGGGTTGGACTGACCATTATTGTTCCTGTTTGTACAGTCACCATGGAAGACCGTGAAACTCTTATGTGCATGTAAATAAAACCAAAACGTAGAAGAAGAAGAGAGAGAAAAAAAAATAGCGAAAAAAGTGAAAAAAATAATTTTTTTTTCACGAAACTAGATATTGAAACTCCAAAACAGTAAAGGTTCTTTTAAAGGCGTAGAACACTTGGAACAAAAAAAAAAAGCTTAATAACCTAACATACCTAAATATCAACGTTGATTTGGACAGTCATTGATTTCTAATTTATTTTCCATCCTGCAGATGCGGATTTATGACGTCACAGCTCACTCGTCCACGTGCGCGAAAACAATCGAGCTGTGACGTCATAAACCCACATTTACCATTTTGTGAATGGAAAATAAATTAGAAATCAATGACTCCGGCCAAATCAACGTTGATATTTCGGCATGTTAGGCTATTAGACAAATTTTCTTGTATAAGGTGTTCTAGGCCTTTAAAATAATATTCCAGTAGATCTCAATTGTTTCAACACACATAAACCTAATTTTAAAGGGTATAATGGGTACCAAAATACAATCACATTACAGATAAACCAAAATCTTAACTGACTTAATTCAATTTTTTTCTTTTTTTTTTTCTTATATATTTTTTTTAAATAAAATGACGTTTGTTAGCAATAACAAACATTTAAATTTATTAAAATATAAAATTCATCAATATTTTAATGTCTTTAACAAGAAACCTGGATGTTTTAAAATGTGATGAACTTAAAATATGTTGGAAGTTGTACACTGAAAAACAAAACCTCGTTAATTGATGACAGACAAGACATTAAGAAAAAATTATTATTAACATGTCTGTTTGGACCAGGTGATGAAATACAATATGTTCATTTAAATTGATTTTCAGCCAAGATAACTAATATATTAATTTATATAATGAATCTATATAATATTTTTATGCTCAATAATACGTAAATATCGATTTATAGTAATTATAATCGGATATTCATATTTTTATCCATTATAGAAAACTGCTAACTTTATTATTTTTATCACAGTTCATAAATCAATAAAATATTATTTTATATTTTGCTTATAATTTTTATTGCAATATTTCAACGTCAAATAAAAGATAATTTTATAAAGTGTTAAATTAAGTGATGGAAAAAAAATAAAAAAGATAAAGATAAATCACGCATGAAAATAAATTGAAATCAGAAAAAAAGCAATCACTTACCGATCGTATAGGTAGCACCATCTATTTGAAAAGTAGCACTTTGTCGTTTTTTCAGTTTACTATGTGGAAAAATACTCTCCATTATAATTATTTTTTATTTTTCTTTGCTGAGATCAAACTTGCATTTTAAAAAATATTCATGATTTTTTTTTTTTTTTTTTTTTTTTTTTTGTATTTTATTTGTATTTTATTGTATATGCGTTCTTTTACTTTTCGCCTCTTATATTTTTTTTAAAAAAAGTAAACTTTTGTAATTTAACTGTCATACGTCAGTTTCAGAGATAATTTATTTTTATCTTCTTTTTTTTTTTAACGTATAATTCTAAATTAGTTTCTATACCGTATTTCCCAACTTGTTATTTTATTTAAATTATTATTTTTGTTTTATACAGTTTATATTCACAACTCACATTATTATATTTTCTATCTGTCTGTTTCTCTTTCTTTTTTTTTAATATACTGAAAATTGCATTACAGTTTGTATATATTTTTTTAATAAAGTTTTTATGAAAATTGTACCGTTTTATAAGCACTCAGTTTATGATAAAACCGTTAGAAGAGAATCACTATTTTTAGAAGTCAAATACACAAGTTAATATTGTTTTTTTATTTATACATAAGCAAAATTATGGATTTGTTATGTAATATTATAATCACCCACCAGCTATAACACGATTTTTTTTTTTTACCTGAATCTGACAGTTCACAATGAAAATGACGATCAAAATATACAGTTTATAAGATATATATTTAGCTACATTTATGTCACTTTTTTTTTAATTAAAAAGAAAGGGGATTTAGAATTAAGCGAAAAGAAGTGTATCTTATTCCGAAGTTCACAGCTTACTACTCGGGGGTCTATATACACTCGGGAAGAGGAACACACGGTAGAGAGCGCCACCTCATGTTATAGGAAAAACCACGTGGTTTCTCTCTCTTGCTGGTGTGGCACTAGTGCCTTGCTTTGCTTCAAACTTTGCTATACTGGTGGGTGTTCAACCACCCGAACTATCATCCCCCTTCATATAGTCGTTGTCACAGCAACGCACCAATACTCGTCGCTCTCTTTTTACCTTCTCTCTCTTCTTCAAAACCAATATTATATAATATTATAGGTATATCGTATGTGAGTATACAGTATGACTGACGTTCCCTAAAACATCAATAAAAATCCAAATATATAAAAAAATAAATCAAAATCTTACTATATTGTCAATATCTATGATATTATGTCATATAACACACACAAAAAAAAATCAGGAAAAATGCTCAGTATTATATTGCAGTACTTTTTTTTAAAATCCCCTTTTCTTTCCATTGTTCATTAATTTTAATTGTAATGTCTGAATATTTAAGGAAATATTTGTTTGCTTTAAAATTTTAATTAAATTATTGATAAGGTGAAATAAATAGAGAAAAAAATATTACGTAAAGAAAATTTAAGCCATAATTTTAAAATATTATCAGTGCTCAAGTATAATACAATTATAAAGAAACAAATTTATATTGTACCTATAAGCTTTTCAAAGTCATAAATACCAACTCTCTAAGTCTTAGACTATAAATTTTAATATACTTAATAAGAAAATATAATATTAAATTTAATATCAAAGTATTTTACTTAAATATGATTTTTAATAACTAAGTAAAGAAAAAAAAATGGAACAAAGACTCTTTAATATAAGTTTAATATATATAAAAAAAACGTTTGACATTAAATCACTATAATATATACAAAGTGATAAAGAATTTTATAAAATTAGTATTTAATTGAAAAGCTTTCTCTTTTATATTAATACATTGTTATACAAAAAGAGAAGAGTACAGTACATAATATACGAAATAATTAACAGCTTTATCTTGCCTGTAAAGAGATTTAAAATTTAATCTATGTATAAGAACAGATTTAATATAATCCTAGATCAAACATTAGATCAAATAATGCTCTCCTCTCTCTCACACACACACATATACACACCAACTTAGTGAGTATGTTATATTGTATTATACTTAAATTGTTAGAGAGAGAGAGAGAGAGAGAGAGAGAGAGAGAGAGAGAGAGAGAGAGAGAGACATAGCTTTTAGGATTAAGTAAACATTATATAGGCAAATTAATAGAGCTATTATATAAACGTAATTTAATAATCTTTGACGATGTAACGCTTGGATTAATATTTTTAGTTGTTGTTTACTTATATAATATATAATTTTATAATCCAGAACAAGAGAATCCATTTTACTCTGTTGTTGTTGTTGTCGTGTCGTCTCTCATAATAGTTATAATAACTCTCTTTTGAGAGGAAAAAAAGATTTTATACCCAACTGGTGAGAAAAATGAACTTATATACCCACAGTTAGTCATATCGTACCTTATTATATATAAAAATAAATATGGTATTTGGTTTCGTACGTGAAAATATACGTAAAATTATGCAAAAGACTTCAAAGAATGTGTTAAATTAGTTCTATATAGAGAATATTTATAATAAAGTAATTTGATAGAAAAGAGTGTTTTTGTACTCTACAATAACCAAACTGCATAAGAATTATACACAATAAAAAACCATTATATAGATAATTAAAAAACAAGATCTTTAAATTAATTATGATATAAATACTGAACTTTAATACCATATCAAGTATTAAAGACTTAAAAACAAAATTCCGGTATTATGAAAACGTGACACTATCTATAGAATTGTCCTTTTTTTTATTATCTACGATATAATAAATCGTCTCGTATTTTGACAATCACAGTAGGCAAACTAACATACGGACATTGATACCCAGGTGTTAAACAATAACTCACACAAGAGTATGAAATATTCACGAAAACATAAACATAAACTTTGTATAACCCGTACTATATGTTCATGCGGCCCAAACTCATAAAATTTTCCTGCTATACTCTACTTTCTCTGGCTTTTTTTTTTTTTTTACCCAATATAAACATATAAAAGTAAAAAGGTAAAATGTATAAATATTTATCAAACAGCTGTGTGAGACGAGAGCCTCTGATATATTCTAATAAAACGTGCAGTCAGTTACAAATAGGGGATTGTATGGCTTTTCTATATATCAATCCTTTGCATTTATTTCAATATATATATAAACAAAGAAAAAATATACATACATACATAGAATAAAGCTTTCACATGATGCATTATAATAATACACTATTTGTAGAATATATATAGATATAAAAACATACCAAATGCATTAACAGATCAGATAGAATATCATTGAAAATAAATATAAAATATCACCTTGCTTGTATGCATTAATGTATATAATATTATGCTTTTGTATTGAAATGTATTTCTCTTTTGTGTACTGTATTTCAATTGAATAAAGTTCTCAGATAAATCAAATGATAGATAAAACTATATTATTACATTTAATATATATTGAATGATTACTAAAACTCCATGGTGTTAACAGGATAGTTATTTTCAGACTAATATACTATGTAGCAAAGTATTCAGTAAAGTCACTTTTTTCTCATCGATTGATAAACAATCATAAAGGTTGTACACGATATATCGATTTACATTATTTTACTTTTTTTTTTCACCCCAGATGATCATTTTTAAAAGCATTGTGATTGGTTGTAATATCTAGTAATTACCATATGACCGAAATAAAGATTGATTTTCCAGAAGTGTCTCTTTAAAAGTTAGTTATTTTACAGTCAGTTAAAGATACAGCTAGAGAATAAAAAAAATATATTTAATTACATATTTTAAAAGAGGACATTATCTTAAATCGATAGATATGCGAATTTATAATTTATAAGCTCATGTAGTTTTTTAATTAATTTTTGAAAGACGCAAAATGACGTAACTTTTAACTATGCTCACAATACGTTGCCACCCATGACTTCATTTTTTGACTTTCAAAAATTAATTAAAAATACTTAATGAACTCAAAATTTCGAAATTCACATATCAATCGATTCAAGACAATGTCCTCTTTTTAAATTGAAATAAAATGACTCCTTCAAATGATTTTTAGTCCTCCTCAGATTGAGAAGTACATTTTAATACATCATTTCTCATTATTAAAATGTTTTAGTTTAGTTTTATTACTTTTTTTTTTGCTTTACTGATACACATCATTTTCAAATAATATTTTTAATAATTAATGTAACTTGGATATTGTTTGTTCATTTTTTTTTCTCTCATTACAAAAATGTTGCATTTGCTTCGTGAATTTTTAATTACGCTAATGTAATTTTTAATTCTCTCTCTTATATTTTTTTTCACTCCAATTGTGAATTCTCTTTTTCTCTTTTATTTCATTTTTCAATTAAATAAAATGATAAAGTTAAAAAAAAAAGTTTAATAGATAATGTATTTCATATAATAATGAAAATGCAAATGGATTTAAAGAGAATAATCTGAAAAATTATAATTATTATATTAAATTTTTATCAAATTTTTGATAACTTAAATTTAAAATAAGTAGAAGACTATGACTCATTTGAATTAATATCCTTTCTTATTAATATTGATATTATTTAGAAAATATCCCATACAATCTGTACAATAAAAGATTTCCAATAATAATTTTATGAGGGTTTTGAAAATGGTCCATTCATAAAATTGATTAATATGCATAATAAGGAAAACAAAAATCTTTTAACAAAAAATTTAATTTAAATCTGGTTAAAAATATTTAAACTTCATTCTTTTTAAATATATATTTTTTAGTATTCAATTTGTTAACTTTAAAACAAATTTATCAACTTTTATTTTAATGAATAAGATTTTAATATTTTTGAAACTACGTATTAAAATTTCTTGTAAAACTGTCGTATAAGCTTTGGACATTTTTGCAATTCATATTTTTTTCGTTTAAGTAAAGAACACGTGTTATAAAATAGAAAGACATTTTTAAGTAGCCAATGCTCTACCATTCAGATTCATGACCTTACATCTTACTTGGTAGACTGCCAACTTTTTTTTTCTAACTTTTACGTTCAATATATTTGGCGAGACCAATACATTTTTCTACTTTTTTTTTGTTTCTTTTTGTGGGGTGTATTTTTAAGATTTATGTCGTTTTTATTACATCCTCAGTTTAGATTTTGTTTTTGTTTTCTTTCATCACAATAACTTTAGGTTGTGTAATAAAATATAATTTTATTGTGTAAATAATATACAATAAAAATGTTTTATTTTTATAAATTTAAATTTAATTTATATACAATATCAAAATAAAAGTCAAATATTTGATCAATATATATACAAATATTTTAATTTATCTATTTTATTATTACAATGTAAGTAGTATTGAAGTTAATTATCAATTGCTTTTACATTGAATTTTAATAACATTTTATATATTGATTTCAACTTTATGTCTAATGTTCTATTTTGCTAGTAGCTTTTTAGTTTTGATAGGTCCGTATTATTTGTATGTTAGAGCTGATATAAGTAGAAGGGTAGGTAATAATCATTTTTAATTTTCTCAGAGTTTTTTTTATGTCTATTCTGACCTTTATCTCCTTATACCTTTATCTCTAGCTTCAGTTTGTCTCCTTATTCTCTCTCTCTCTCTCTTTCTCTCTCTCTCTCTCTCTCTCTCTCTCTCTCTCTCTCTCTCTCTCTCTCTCTCTCTCTCTCATAAAGAAAAGTTCTTACTTTCATATTCCAAAGTGATTTTTTACCCCAGAAAAATCTCACAAAAAAAACACAATACCATGCGTTTAGAGAATGGAGAGAGAAAGAGAGAGAGAGTAAAAAGTTGCATGCAATCAATCTCTATTGCGTGTCGAGACAAAAAAAAACTTTTTATTAAGAAATATTCTGCAGAGCTTTTTATTATGTAAAAAAAAAAAAATCAATCAATACTTTACACTAAAAACTTTCAGCTACTGTATATTGTTTTATTTGTAGAACGCTACAAAACTTCAGGTTGAAACCCAAAAGCTTTATAGGATGAAATCCTTTTAAAGCTCCAGAAGAAAACACATTCCTGTGCTGTGCGCCGTGTACACTCGATAGTATCTTTTATTGTATTGGTATATATATTTATGTTTTTTTTTTCTTTTCATAAGTTTACGATTTAGGTTTTGTATCTCTTAGTTTTTTTTTATATAAATATATTTTGAAAACTGATGAAATAGCAGATTTCATCAACCATTTTTTTCTTCAATAAAATTGAAATTTATGTATTTTTAAGCATAAGTTTTTCTTAAACCTAGCGTTTTAAAAAGGAAAAAGAAAATATTTGCTTACTTGGAAAAATTTATTACATTTTTAATGTATTACGGTCATGTAAGAGTAAAATCACTAGTATTATATTTGTACAATTTCTAGTTAAATTATCATCATCTTGTAATAATAATAATAGAAATATGGAAACCTGATTTATACTCTAAAACTTCCCCTTATTCCATAGTAATAAATTATTTTAGATAAAAAAACACCCAAAACATTTTAACTAATTTTTGTTACATTATTCATAACAGAGAGTTCCTTCGTACCGTAATGAGTTAATCTCTGGGTTAGTTTGTTATTTCAGTAGTTGCAAATGCATACAATGAAATTATTGTTAGAGATTAACATTAACTCCACGTTGCAAGCAACGGTGATAAATTAAAAGTAGATTCTATTCATTTTGTTATTGGTTTACCATATTTTCATCATAACTTTTATCATCTTTCCTAAATCTAATACTGCATTATTCTGTATAATATACAAAAAAAAAATATTTATCTTTCATAAACAATATTGAACCTGCAATATTTTAAAAATCTCTTTGAATTTTTTATAAAATATTATATATATATTGAATTTAAATAAATTTCTCGTTATGTAAACTTAAAGTATTAAATCTTATTAAGTAATAAAAATAGTTTTCATATCGTACGGTTTATTACACATTGAAAACATGTATGGTTTTTTTTAACATAGTTTTATGATTTTAAAGTTTAAGTTTATGCAACTTTACGCTTTGTTACCCTCGTTTATTTGTCACGATCATGACGATAGAAACGAAAGGAGTCCATATAATATAATAAATGATAATGCTATGCAGTTTAATACTTTGAAATGCAAACCACGTTATATTTTTTGTTTTATTACAAACTCCACCTTTCACCCTGTAACCATTCATTTTATTTTACACAAAAAATAACTAGGGTTACAAACATATTTTTATATAGGCTTGGTTATATTTTTTCCATTCCATATACAGCGTATAATGTATACACAAAATTTCATTCAAAAATGTTGTATATTGTTGATATAATATTATAGTGTACGTTCCAAGATTTTAAATTACTTATAAAACATCAATTGTAAAATAAAGTTTAAAATGTCATGAAATACTTAATTTATTATATAAATCGTCTTGATTTCAAAACAATATAGATATCATTTTGATGTACTGTATAATGAGAAAAAAGAGGTGGAAATGGAATGTTATGTAATAAAATATGAACATTTTGTGTACTTTTAAATTGATTAATTTATGATGATTGAAATTGTTTCATCTGATGATGTTATTTTGTATTATATGATGTAGCCAAATTTGGAACTTTTGATGACTTTCGAAGCGAGGGGAAAAAGGCAGCGGACCCCTATCATTTTTGGAATTGCGGGACCATTATTTTAGCTATTTTTGACAGAAAAAAAAATGCTGCAGAAAGAACTGAGAAATTTAAATGACGTGTACTGGTCACACTTTTATGTATTAAAATCGAATGATTAACGTTTTTCACCGGTAAATAGAACTAAAAAGGTAGCTTAATTTTCATAATTAATAAATGTTTATAAATATAAGTTATATCACCAAATTCCACCAAAAGGAAACCTTTTATTTACATAACTTTATTACAGAGTCAATAATTACAATTAATTTTTGCACTGCAAAAAAATAATAAAATAGCAATCATTTCGAAGAACTTTTTTGAGCGAAGAAGGAGGGAGGGGGACAGAGAGAGAGAGAGAGAGAGAGAGAGAGAGAGAGAGAGAGAGAGAGAGAGAGAGAGAGAGAAGGTAAAAAAATAAAATTTTAAGTTCATTTTGTAGTATGTTTACAAGAATAAAATTTAGTTCATAATAATAATAATAACTTTTTACGTTATATCTTTCTTAATTCTTCAAGTATGTTTGAGTTTGTTATATAAGTTTTTAATGACTTTTTAAAAGTTATTTTCTCTTATGAAATAAAATACATTACTATATTTATACATTTTCATGTTAATTTAAGTTTTACAATCTTTTCATTTATAAGACGTAAAATATGTCGTAAATTAATTTAAACAATGTAAATTAAACAAATGTTGTTATAACAAATAAATCTTGTTAGTTTTTTTTTTTAATTATTTTTGATGCAAATTTATACGATTTTTAATGAACAATATATAAAACTATTCATATAAAAATAAAAATAATTATTATAAGTACAACATAAAGTCTCAAATCTTGCAATATATTATTGTAAAAATTTCTTTAAATTATAAAAAGTAATAGAGCATAAAATTATAATTGTAAAGTTTAATAAGTGCAATATTTTAGTGTTGCTCGCGTATTTGTTAGGATTAAACATTCCATCATCACTTTTTTTTTTTTTTTTTTTTAATTTTACCATCATATTGACTAATATAGAAACAACTGTTTTGAGACCGACTTAAAGCGATTTCGGTCACATCCGCTTCCGATTCTACTTACTACGCATGCGCAGTACGTCGAAACGGAAGCGTATGTGAGCAAAATCCCTCATATAGTCGGCCTTAAAACAGTTGTTCCTTTAATAGGCAATATTGTGGCTTTATTATAAATTTATAAAGAAATTTTGAAGTGAAATTAAATTATAAATATCTGATTTACTTTACCTATCTGCATTTGAAGACAATGAAATTATGAAACTCACCTGCAAACAAAGAAACAAAACAAACTATTAGCCTGATTAGTGATTACAATGATACAGTTCTGAATAGTAAAATAATAATCCGTAAACTGTTTAAATCTTTAAAATGTTAACAAAATCAATTGAAATATATTTTAACATTGTAAAAAAATAAAAATAAAAAATAAGAGAATTTGTATTTTTATTTTATTTACATATAAAATTGTTTACAGTACAATTTCCGCAATTTGTATGTTATATACAGTTGTTTTTTTCTTCCATGCCAGACTAAAAAAAATTACAAATGACATTGTATATTTTTAAATTGTATACATGAATGATTTTATTTTGTTTAAAATTTAAAACCATTAAATAAAATAAAATAAAAATGTTAAATTAATCAACATTGCAATAGAACGTATGATTTCCGTAAACGAGAAATTATTGTTATTACGAAATATAAAAAAAACAAAACGGAAAGGAATAAAAAATCACTTATTTTGAAACAATAAAGGTTACAGTTTTAATGGTTCGTTATTTCTTTTGTTTGTGTGTGTGTAAAAAATAAAAATGAGGAATAAAAATTATATATATATATATATATATATATATATATATATATATATATATTATATATATATATATAATATTCCTCATTTTTATTTTTTTAAAAATATCAATAAATTTTTATGTGTTTATTACAATTTTTTTTGACATGAATATATTAACATTTTAATTTGTACTATATGCGTAATCATACTGAAAAATTGTAACGTAAATAAAAGTTATATACTGTAGAATGTTGTTCGTATTTTTTTTTTTTTTTTTTTTTTTTTTTTTTTTTTTTTTGAAATAAGCAATCTAAAAATAAATATAACTTTGATGTCATATACATATCACGTAAAATTGTCAAAGTATAGATAGACACACAACCTTGGTCATTATTTCAGTTCGTCATATTGATGTTCATTTTTTTTATTTTTGTATATGTTTACGTATAAACACAGTTCGTATATTATGTTTATAAAAAAAAAATGTGTATATTATTCCGTCTGTTTTGGTATTTAAATATTGATATTGCTATGATGTTACAATACTAGCTTTCATATTAAAAGAATGTTTATAATTTTTCATATTAAATATTTTATACGGTATTACATTTTTTTAATGACATTATGTATACTTTGATATATGTATAAATATAATTTTAATGAAGTTTTAGTTTATATCATGCTGTAATAAAAAATGTGAGTTACGTAGATCTACAGTCAAATAACATGTAAGTAAAATGTTCTAATTTGTTTCAAATTAGTGTAAAGTAGTATAGGTAAAATTCTACTATGGCATCCAAACCTACTTACTTAAACAATGTAAAAAAAAAAAAAATGAAAAAAAAAATCTCACGTTCTTTAACTATAGAATACATACAATAAGGTTATAAAACAACCATGGTTATTGATACTCAAGAAAACATTTAGAAATGATATTCAAAATAAACAATATTTACTTTTATATAAAAAAATTACACTGTCAATGTATTCACACAATTAATATAATTAAAAAAAATATGTTATGTAATATTAAATATATATGCTAGATATATTTGAGTCCT
Organism: Ecdyonurus torrentis; assembly: GCA_949318235.1. Taxonomy (NCBI): domain Eukaryota; kingdom Metazoa; phylum Arthropoda; class Insecta; order Ephemeroptera; family Heptageniidae; genus Ecdyonurus; species Ecdyonurus torrentis. The sequence continues at coordinate 32,063,708 of OX439130.1, forward strand.
TAAATTGACGTATTATTTTTTATTTAATGTAATTTTTTTTAAATGTATGTAATTATTATAAAAATTAAGCTTATATGATTTACTGTACTTCTTTCGTAATGGTACATCGATTACGATTCACTCACACTAACATGACTTTAATAATTTTATTTATAATATTATACGTTTTACGACATAACATTTACGCATTTAAAAAATAAAAATATCAATGATGATTTCTGTCAGTGTTAATATTTATTTTGCACATGAAACAAGGATCTTATATTATGAAGATCAAAAGTAAAGAAATTATATATTTTTTATTTCTTGAGATTTTCTCGTTTTTCCATGTGGTCCAAAATGTGAAAACCTAAATATTATCTTATTTATTTATTCATTCCTGTCTTTCACTACATCATTTTTCGTCCTCTTTTCACATGTAACGTGGAATGTACCAACCTCGCAAGAATGATGAAGACATTTATTTTTAGAATGTTAAAAAAATATATTACTTTATTTTTACTATTTATAATAAAATAGCACAATAGAATTCAATAAAGTATTTGAGTGTGGTAATAATACTACTATAGTCTATATATTCAGTATCTCCATACTATAGTATAACTTTAATTTTGTGATAATGGAAAAAAAAATGTATGAAAATTATTAGCACTAATTAAATCATATTATTTTGAATAGCGATTGCATACAAATATTTTAGAAATAGAATTATAATTTATTCTAATTTCTAAAATATTTTATTTCTATTTCTAAATATTTTGTTTCGCTTTTTTTGCACATTTACCTTGTCGAAAACCTCATTTGGATCTGATAGGCGTGTTAAAATATTTAATAGAGATATAAAAGTATCAAGTCACATTAGTAATACAGATTTTAATAGCAATCGACGGTTACATGTATCTGATTTATTTTTACTAAATGAATAACATGTAAGTTTAATGAAATGAAATGAAAAAAAAAAAAAAAAAAACGTATTTATGAACGTTTTTGCAACACAGATGAGTTGCAACAGCAGAATAGGAACATAGATCTCATCATTTGCATGACGGTTTTCATAACAAACTCAAGGTTGTTTTTTTATAAAAAAAAAATATCTGTATTATTATTTTGTAATTTTTCCATCACTGTATTGTATCTATATCCTTTTAAAACATATTACTCTATATTTATTTTTAATCCATGAATACGTTTAGAGTTATACAAAAAAACTTACTGAAAATGCACTTGTGACCCAATTTATTTATATAAAGATACTATATTTATTTAATGCAATAATGCAAATGTGTAGAAAAAATATGATAAAGTTTATAAAAGTAATTTATAAATACTTATAAATGATCTCCTAGGGGAGAACAGGGTGAAATTTGAAAATTAATAATCTAATTTAAAAATGCCAGAATTTAAAATTGAAAAGATATACACATTTTTTTTTATATAACTTCATTTATAAGTAAAACTGTACTGATAAATGTAAAAACTATACTCAAATATAATTTTTCATTTACGATCCGGAACCCTGGATACTTGATAACTCACTGTTAAGATAAATCAATATAACAAGAGACTATAAAATTATAAAAAACGATAACTTGATAATATCTTGATTTTACATCTTTAAAATACAAAGTAAAAAGTTGTAAGGATATTCTAGGAACTTTTTTTTATGGATAGTTCAATCATGAAGTATTTTTATGTCATCATTATTTGATGTCATACAAAAGCATTACGTTTCATCTGTGCACTAAAACGTCATATTTTTACATGGCATAAAATTATTTTGTCATAAAAATATTCCACATTGTGATGGAAATTACGCTCAAAAGTTTGCTTACATATAATCAACGGAAAGGTATGTCATTTCACTTCTTTCATCACCATATTATTCTAGCACACACATGTATACTAACAAGTAAGTACAGTCATTTTACTAAAAAATGAATTTTTATTGGAATATGGGAATAACATGTATTTAGATAGAGTATTACGTCAACTGAAATCTTCATCTGATTGCATTGAATGGCCATAAGCCAATAGAAATTCATTTTTTTTAGTAAAATAGCTGTAAACTATTTAGATGCAAACAGTATGTTAAGGCTTGTGTGTAGCTTTAAATAATTACAGAGTAAAGATATTTATGCATCAAAATTAATAATGTCATTCTAACCTCTTAACTTTTAAGTAGTTTCTATAAAGTTACTTAATAGAATAAAGTATCTGTGAACTACTTCTACTTTACTCTATATATTATATTAAACTTTAACATATACATATTTTGTATACTCATATTAATTAAGTGACTCTCTTGTTATTCTATTTGTAAGAAAAACATTGTCAACTAAGATTTCCAAGACACATTTCATAAAACTTGAATGCAACTTGCTTGTGACATTACTTCTCATCAACTTAATAATAAACAAATGATATGAAATAATAACAAAAACTTATTTATGTAGAACTTTAAATGTAATTTAAGTTATATTTAAACTATAATAAGTAATTTTAAATATATTTTATAATATAATCAAATATAGAGTAAACAAATGAAACTAAAGTTATATGTATGAACAAATATTACTAAATATATTTTAATTCAGCATTAACTGTTCACTCTGCAGTCCGCAACCCAGTTTCACCCATTTTTAGTAGACATTTTTTAATGATTTGAGTGTACACACGATCGAGATAATATATTTTACCATTTAAATCCAGCGCGGGTTTTTCTCATAAGAATAACATCGTAAATAACACAATATGGCAAGAAAAGAAAAAAAAAAAACACACAAAAAAAAGATTTTGAATAGTAAAATATATTATCACAATCGTGTGTACTTATGATTGAAAACTGACAAAATCAATTAATATTAATCAATAATAATAATAAAGTAATTTTATAGAGTAAATAAACAAAGTAGATGTATATTGTCAAAATGATCAGAACATAATATAATCTTCCCATGATTCATCGTGTTTAAAAAAATATAAATTGACACTTCATATTGACATGAACTGATTGATTCTATTATAAAGTGATCGTATGAAAAAATTGATACGAAGTGTTTTCGTATAACTTTCCTACGTGTGTAACTTTATATATAGGAGCAGCTGATACAGTGGACAAGTGTATACGTAAAGTACAAGATGGAACATGATTCAGCTGCTATATGCTGTCCTTAAACACTCATACTTTCTCACTTCATCCTTCACTGATGTTCCTCCTTGCTTGTCTTGTTTGGACTACATGGTTATTTCTAGAGCGTCGTCTGCTGCCTTGCTTTGCTTTACTTTACATGCAGCACGATTTGTGTATAATACGTATATGAAAATATTTTACTATAAGAATGCCAACTTAAATATTATTGTTATTATTAAATGTATAATAAAATTTAGTTTTATCAGTTTATTTTATTAATCAATTTATTATATAAGTAAGTACTTCCAAATTGTTTTAAACTTCTATATAGGTATTTTATGTGCATTTACAGGATAAAAGATTTTTACATTACATTTATGTAAATAAATATATTATATTTTTTAGGGTTAGTAGAACACGAAAAACACCCTGCTTATAGTTAGCATAACTGAACAAAATCACACTCTATTTAAAAATATGTTATCTATATATTAATAGTTTCCTTGTTATTAATCTCTTGATTCAAACTGTTATATTTTTGTACATATTTCTTAAACTGAAAAAAAAAACATTAAGGTGATTTTTTAATGTTTTGAGTTTGCAAAATATTATGATTTTTTCTTTAGTGTAGCGTAGGATTTTTCATCCTTTCAACTAAGAGAACGGTGAGAGAAAGAAACAGCGGGACAGAGACGAGAGAGAGAGAGAGAGAGAGAGAGAGAGAGAGAGAGAGAGAGAGAGAGAGAGAGAGAGAGAGAGAGAGAGAGAGAGAGAGAGAGAGAGAGAGAGAGAGAGAGAGAGAGAGAGAGAGAGAGAGAGAGAGAGAGAGAACCAACGAGACACAAACTTTTTAAAAAAATAATTTCTGCCTAAAGTTCAAAATAAAAATCTCTGCCACAAATATTTTCCCCTTGTAATTTTCTATTATTTATTGCTTTTGACTAATTTTACTAATGTATAAAGGGAGTTATGATTTGTAAAAATTAATTGCATTTTGAAAGTTTTAAATTGTAAATTTATGAAGTTTTTTTCTTTCTTTTTTTTTTTTTAATTTATTGACTCATTTATCATTATGTCATTTTAGTTTAAATCTGGGGAAAAAACTGATTAAATGCTGATGCAAGTTGAAAGTTTTTGGCAAAAGCATGATTGCTACATAAAATAGAAAATTTTATACGGAGCGTTGTTTAGCATATTCAAATTATTAATCATTAAACTGCACATCAGTGCATAAATGCTTAAAACATCGTATAGTCACAATTTTGCATCCCTCTTTTACAGTACTTCAAAACAGAAGTAGAAGATAATCTGTCCGAAAACATATTTTACAGTGTCAATGACTTTCTTGACATTAAAGTTTAATAGTCAAAACAAATTGTGTTTATATGTAATATATTTGTACGCTATTTTTGTAATTGTAATAAGTTATACACTGAAAAAGTCATGGAAGATAATAATACTTCAATTTTTGATCTTCTTTTAACAATAAAAGTTTTACACAAAATGTTCATACCAAAAAATATATATATAAAACAACAGTTAATTGGACTTCTGTAGAAAATTTAAATTTTCAAAGCATATCACATATAAATTTAGTTTCTTTGTGTTGTGAAAATCTAAACCAAAACACAATAAAAGAACAATTAAAACAACAAAAGAACACACATATTTAATAAACCACAAAAGAGTACCTCTAATTATTTATTAATTTATACAATTCTTTTTGATTTAGCTCAGGATTTTTTTGTTTATTTGGCTGATATTATTAGCTTACAAAATAATTCTCTCTCTCTCTCTCTCTCTCTCTCTCTCTCTCTCTCTCTCTCTCCTCTCTCTCTCTCTCTCTCTCTCTCTCAGAACAAAGCCTTTATGATCCATTAAAAGAAATAATAAAACAGACGGCAATATTTACACTGCCACTGGCGTATTTTTATTATTCCTCCTCACATATCGGTAAACATTTGCGGCGAGAATTATTACAAAATGAAACATAAACATTATTTTACTGTTCTCTACTCATCAAATTATACAAATTTAACGATGATGATATATCAAGTCATGAAAGTTATAATTGAAGATGTTTTAATTACGTTATTAAATTATGCATAATTTTATTAGCTATTTTAATCAGATGCATTAAATTATATGTTAAATTATATCACTAATACATTACTTAGATTTCTGTTTTCATTTGAGCTATAATAACAAGCCAAAGTTATTTAATAAAACATTTTAGTACATAATATAATGCATAGCGGAGTGATACGTTGTTGGGCTGTTTATAGCTGCAATTTGCTTGACATTTTCTAGTAATTATTTTATATGTTAGAAAAACACATAATACTTCACAAATAATAATATTATTACATTAAAAAAATTTGAAATTTTTAATTAATATAAGATCTTATTATGTTTCATGTCATAAATTTTATTCTATTGTCTTTTGGAAAACTTCACGAAATTTATGCTACATTTATGTCATTTACATAAATATTACTAGATTAAAACAACAAAAATAATTATATTGTACTGTACAACACATTATACTATTGTATACTAAAGGTGAAGCATAGCAGAGATTATGCTGTGACATTAAGAAACCCTCAGCTATTCAAAGTAATAACATACAAGAACGACGCGTCTAAAAATGCATTTATTCCAAGATCCACCTCATTATGTAACGAGATACATATTGATACAATGAATGTTTCATATAATTGTATAAAAAAAAACTGAAATCTAGAATGTAAGTTTATTTTATCCTTATTTTTTACTTATAATTTTTCAATTTACTATAACGTATGGATGCGTATATTTATTTGTTTATGCTATGTGTCCTTATTACTATGTCACTTGTACTGTGTGTACCACCAATGTATTGGGCAAGTAACATTGCTGGTTTTTGGTTAACAATAAACTAAACTAATACTTTAATATGACTAAAACAATATAAAAAAAAGTGACGAGGTGAGAGAAATAAAAAACAAAAAAAAGTACCAGAAAAAAAAGTAACTGTTTATTTATAAATAGGTAATAAAAGTAAAATATTAACTTCACAAATAATTAAACTTATGAATAAGCATATCATTTAAAAAAAGCTGTTAACGTTAAAGGTAAAGTTATGATTGGGGACAAATTAGAGTTAACGTTAAAGTTATAGACTTAAAAGAAATTATCTTAATGTTGACGTGATAGAAAATTGAGGTAACGACTGCAAGGCTGATTGTCATGCAGCTATCATTTAATTGAACTAAAAATGAATCATCATTCAACTGAATTCTGTTTAGTTTTCTAGTTCAGTTTTTAAATACTTTCCAATCATTTAAAGGTTTTGAAAATTTGTCATTTGATAATGCATTATATATATATATATATATATATATATATATATATATATATATATATATATATATATATATATATATATATATATATCTCGGTATGCTAGTAACTAGTACAATTACCATATTACGTCGTTTATGCTATAGAATAAAATTTTATAGCATTTATTTTTATGATTTTATATAATCTTACGTATTATACAGCTAGGGTATCAATTGATAAATACGGCCTAATTGTCAACAGTTTTTTTTATGCAAATAACGTTATTTTTAGTATTTGAGTACTTTTTGGGTTGGGCAATTAGATTAATTTTTGAGCTGGGAAATTAGACCGATGCTAATGCTAAGAGATGTTCCTTGCATTCAACTATGGAAAATATTGTGAAATGTCTAATTTTTGCTGGTTTTTCGGACTAAAAATAAATGAGTAAATATTTTAAATGCAAGTTCAATATCAGCATTTTTTACATACTCATTACAATAATAATAATAAATGGTTTTTATTTAGCACTTTTTATTTTACAACATAATTTATTCTATACTGCACAAAAATTATATCAAATAGAAATCATAATTATTATGCTGTACAACATATTATTTATGCTGGTACAATTTAGTAATATCAATGCTATAAGACATAAATGTAGGATAAACTACGCAATTTCTTTTTTTCTGTGTGTATTTACAACATGTTTCAATTGCGTCAATACTTCAAAAGCTACATTTTATATTTTATTATAATTTCCTTTCTGAAACCTTAAAACATACAAATGAATATTTAATAAATGTACGACGTAATCATACTTCTAGTTAAATTCAGCAAAAAAAATAAAAAAAAAATTATACACGCACAATAGAGAATATTAATATATATTTATTGTTATGAAGAGCTTTATAAATTCCTACTTAAAAAATCTTTTACATGGCTTCTTTAAAAAAAAAAAAACTACTTATCAACGTTAAGTTGAAGTGCGTAAAACTCAAGACTTTATTATCGACATTTCTCAAAAAGAAATAATAATAAATGCAAACTTAAATTATATAAAATTTATTACGTTGTTTATTATTAATAATTATTTAACATTTCTTTCGTAAAAGGTTAAAGGAATAGACCGGAGAAAAACATAAGCATTTATATCACAAAACACTTGATGGGATTTACATAAATAACTTTAGTTTGTCTCAAAACCCAACAGTAGCCCCGTAGCAGTGATCAGAAAATTCGATTTATGCAACCCGCACAACATTTTCATACTAATTTTTGCATGTTTCTGACGTCATAAACATGAATTTTTACGCAAATTGCATACTTTACAGTGTTTTAATGTTCTCTCGTGGGGCTACATTAACATTCTGGTAAAAATTGTCATCAGTTTTGAAGATCCCATTTCATGTTTATTCATTAAAAAGCACATGTTGTTTTATGTGGTCTATGGCTTTAAGATTTTTTTTCTTTCCTTGAGTTCAACAGTATTTCTCTACAAAGTTTTAAAATGTGACTTCATCTCTTCTTTTTCATTTAAGATAACTTTATAAATTACATACTAACTTCAATTATAAATTTAATATAAATGAACTATTACGTTAGTTTTCTATATCATAGTGGTACGATTAAAAAGATAATAATAAAAAATTCAATTAAGTTTTACACGAGAAAAAAAAATGTAATACTTGTGGTAGTTGATTTAATTTATAGCAACATAATTGAGGCTACACTTTACACGTTACATAATATAAAAATTATGTTGTGCAGTAAATAAAATTATATAAAATCACATATAACATAATAATATGACATTTGATACAACATAAATTACGTCCTTTTAATTATGTGGAATAATATTAAATATTCATTATTTTATGTGCTAAAATATAATATTAAGAGTTGCATATAGATGGCTTGTATTTCAAAATTAAAGAAAAAAAACTTCGAAACTTTATGATATCATTTGAAAGTTAACAGTAACAGCTACCTATGATAAAATTTTCAGAACCCGTGACCATCAGATAAGAGAGAAAATAATTATTAAAATTAACATGGGCTCTTATGGGATTAAAACTTCAAAAAATCATAATTTAAAATGTAGCATGGTGACCCCCCAATTTTTTTACATTTTTGAAGATACCATATCCTAATGTATCACCGTGCAAAATTTCAGATTTTTCTTTCTTTTTAATTTTTTAGTTAAATCCCGCAGTAGATGATTTCCCGCCTTAATAATCAATGACGATTGAATATTTTAAAATTAAAATAATATGATTTATTATTTATTCATATTTACAGTGTTTTACTTGTTTTACTTCTTTTCTTCATATCCTAGTGATTATGCAACCAGTTGGTTACTTCTGTTGTGCGGGTGGTAGCACCACTTTTTCTGCAGGCGCATTGACTGCAATCTTAAACTACTCTAATATGGCTGAGCTATACAGTTGAATTAATTTTTTTATGTTATTTATAATGCATCGTTGAGTTTGAAATAAATACCCTATAAAACTGAAATAAAGAAAGGAAAAAAATTGGAAAAAATCACATACAATATTATAAAATATAAAATGTCACATTTAATTAAAATATCAATAAACAATCAAATGCATTCATGTAATAAGAAATTATTGAAAATAAATATCTAACTATATAATAGTAAAATTTAATTGAATTCCTGCTGCAAAAAGTAATAAATATAATAAAATCTGATTGAAATAAAAAATGTATAGCAACATAGAGTAAAATATATTATAACATTTTTTTTAAGCTTACAACTATACGTATTCTTTATTTTCTTTTTCGATTACAAGGATTAAAAAAAATTGCATGTCCGGCATTAATTTCGATAATATCATCATACCTAAATGTCTCTGGGGCATACTGAAAAGTCACGACTTATGAGCCATCTAGTATCATCATTGAGAAATAAAATAGTGACGCAAAACAATAAAAAAAAATTTATATAATAATCCTCAAAGCTTAACTTATTATAGAAAGATCAATAAATAATGAATTTCAAAATATTTTACTTTTTTTTTTTCAATCGGTTTAGAGATATATATATATATATATATATATATATATATATATATATATATATATATATATATATATATATATATATATATATATATATATATTTAATAATTAACATTTTTTATATTTTTATACCAGTAAAGTTTACATTTACACATTCTGTTAGCTTTCAAAGGAACAGAACATTTTTTTATTAGATTAAAAAATAAAACTTTAGTATTGAAATAAATTTTCAATTTATTATGATTTTAAATTTTATTGATATAAAATATATTTCAAATAATCATACGATCTGTTTTGAAATATAAATTGCCTTTTGCTTTACGTGAAAGAAAAAAAAAGAAGGAAATATTAAAGGCCTTGTCAACTTACTTTTTTTTATCATTTAGAATACTAGATTGATAATTACCATACCTTATTATCCATGAATTAGACACCAACACGTTGATTTTGTATTTATTTTCATTTTGACTGTTACATCACGTATCTGACGTCACAATGTACACATGGGGCCGTGATAGGAGTAAAGAACTTGAGAGAGGGGATTAAATTTATCACGTGACCAGAGCGGTGACTGTGATTGGCGGCGGTACATTGTGACGTCAGATACGTGATATAACAGTCAAAATGCAAATAGATGAAAATAAATACAAAATCAACGTGGTGGTGTCTAATTCATGGATAATAAAATAAGGTATGGTAATTATCACTCTAGTATTCTAAATGATAAAAAAGTAAGTTGACAAGGGATTTAATGCATTTTGCAACTTAACGATGCACTTAACGAGAAAAATATTTTTAATTTTGAAATATATATTTCATTTAAAACATTAAAGAATTTTATATTTACTTTGTCATTAATTAGAAATTGTAATTAAGATAGCCTTCATTTTATTTTATGACGTTAAAGAAATGTTTCTGTTGACATAAAGTTAACGATCTCTTTCATTACTGCGGTCACAATGCATGCAAATAAGAAAAAATGCATTTTATAACATAGTGTTCTTGACACAATTTATACTGATGAAATTACTTGCATATTAAACAACTTTCTTTCTTTTCTATAACAATTCAAAGTATGTCATTTAAAAAAAAAAACTTTAATCATAAAAGTATTTAATTTAAAAATACTTTATAATGAAATTGTTTGGAAAAAAATTACTTATTAAAATACACGGTTAAAGTAATTTACAACTAAAAAAAAAAATACTCATATTATATTATGCATATTTAAAGTATTTTGTGTGCTACGTCACAAAACACTCCAAAAAGTTCTTGATTTGATTTAAAATTTAAATTATAATTAAAAAGGAAATATGTATAACTAAATAGAGATATTTATCAACTTTTAATGTTTAATGAAGAATTGTCTGCTACAAGAAAAAAAAATACCGATCACATCTTTCTCTAAGCTCTTTAATTGTAAAGAGTATTACACAATAAGCTGCCTGAGTAAGTATTTCTTCTCTCTCTCTCTCTCTCTCTCTCTCTCTCTCTCCAATTTAGAAGTCTCTGTTCACAGCATTGATAAATTATAATATATATTCCAATTATAAGATGAAAATACAACCATTTAAATTATGTAAGAAAAAAAATAATACAAGATCATTCTAAGAATTCATTTAAACTCTTGAATATATTTATACGATTTACAGAACTCACAATTTTTATTTACATGAAAATTTATAACATTTTCTGAGAAATTTTAAATAATTAATTAGCAATTAAAAATATTTGATATATATATATAAAATTACCGGAAATTAGAGAAATGTTATTTATAATCAATCAACAATGTTAGTATTATCATAGCATGGTATTATTTACATCATCGATACTAAACGTATGTGATTACGTCTGCGGTGTTTCTCGTTGGTACACATTGCAATATATAGATTCAATATTATACAAATTGATTAATGATTATACAACTTCATGTAGCATATTATATAATACATCATGCATTATTTGATATGTTGAAATAATTATCATTAATGCTTAATAATTCAATGTTTATAAATATATACATAATATTAACCATAATTATACCGTGAGAAACTAATTTCAAAATACACCATTATTTTAATTATAATTATATTAAAAATAAGATTTCTAAATTGTAATTACAATATAAAGAAATGTGAAATTAATTAAAAATATATTTAAGTTGATTTATAACTAACACACTAATAATCTAGGCTAGTTAACTGAAATTCGATTTTAAAAAAAGCGCCACGCTAATAAGATACTAAAATGCAAAAAAAAAAAAAAAAAAAAAAAAAAAAAAAAATCACTTAAATTTTAAGTTTTACGTTTAACTTATTTTTAATGATACATCTATTTAATAGCAATTCTTAAAAACTGTTATATATATATAATATTAATACAATATACACAAGTTTACTTGTGTTTTACAAGAATTGCTTTAAGCTAAAAAAACCTTTATGTTCTTTCAATATGAAAATCTTGTAGCTATACTGTACAATGTAATAAACTTATAAACAAGAAAATATAATCTTCAAGAATTATTACACAATTCATAATACTATAATTTTCCTTGATATAATTTAAGATTTAGCATCTAATTCTTATATATGAAACAAACAAGCACATTCTCACGAACTTTCTTTTTTGTTTAATATGATATTTTTATTTTCATCAGTGTTATATTATATAGTAACTAACCGTAGCAAAAAAAAGGTGTTCTTTTTCTTTTGTCTGTTTGAAATTGCATTTATTTGTGATATATGTAGAGTTATTTCACGCACGAGAGGATTTTCATGGCTCATGTTAAATAAATAACATATTCAATTAAGCTTTGAAGTTGATGTTTAGAGAGTTAGAGGGTGTAAAACGCAATTTATAAAGTTATTTAAATACATATAGAGAGAATATTATGTTATCAAAAAAATGTCATTGCCAGTCCCATGTGAATATATATTTTTAGTAATTTTAGTTATAATTTGTCTTTAACATCATATACAAATACATACGTTTTTTTTTTTAATTATATTTCAATCTTGTGTTTTTGTTTTCACATTGTAAACTCTTTTTGTTCCATTTATTTATTTTTTGTTTTATTAATTGTTTTCTCACCATTTATTCATTTTTCTCCCATTGATTCTTCAATCAAGTGTAACAACAACAACTAGAGTTCGTATAATAAAAACTACCATACAAATTTGAAAAATTGACTACATCGAGTGAGAATACAAATTATTTTCAAGTTAATGTTACTTCATAATTATAAAGCAGTGCAAAAAAAAAAATTATTTTGAAGAAATATGACAAATAAATACTTTATAAAATAAACACACATATTAAAAAAAAAAAAAAAAAAAAAAAACTTACGTTATCATATACATATAGTAGACTTTAAAAAACTTCCATCCAAAGTTACACATATGACGATGAAATGTGAATGCAAATAAGAACTAAAAATATACACACTCCTCACGCACATTGCATTTCTTTTATTTAACTTTCAGTATAAAAAATTGTTCTAACTTGAGTTTCCTGAGGATGAGAGTTTTACAAAGCCCTGGAGGACATAAAGTCATCAACCAGAGGAGTAGAGATGCGGAAAAGATGACGCAGCTTTCGTTTTAAGCCACGACAACGGCTTTCCCTCCAGGTATATCTACTTAGCTTACGTTAGCTTTGCAGCTAGACAAAAATATATTTCTTTATCATAGAGATTATATATCATAGAATTCAGCAGAAAAAAAACTAGCAACGTAAAGAGAGAAAGAGAGAGAGAGAGAGATCTATATCAAATCATGAAAAAAAAAGGTTTAAAAAGGAAATGTCGATATTATTTTTGTCATGAAAAAATACATGATGAAAAAAAATTTAGCAGAATCGTTATTTTTGCTTTTAAATTTTCTATCCATTATTTTGATAGAAGGTTGCTCAGTCAAAATATCAGACATTTATTATGACAAAAATTGTTAGCAATTTAGGTCTCATTGTTGTATTTGTTTTTTGCTTATGTAATATTCTCATGTAATGTTGTGGTCAAGGTTTTTTCTGTCAATCCCTCACAACGCCTTGATAAAGTTCTAAACTAATTATTAATGTTATTTATATTATTACCATCAGTTGTAGTGACCTAGGTAAAGGAAATTACATTCGTATTAGATACACCTTTGACCTGTTTATTTTATTTTGCCATAAAATATAATTGTCTTTTATAAGTAAAATTTCTATCCTGTATACAAAACACAATTTTAACGAATGTAAATAGAATGATGAGACATTAGTGACTATTTAAATGTACAAAATAAAAAGTCTCCCATTAGTATTGTTTTGTAAATCTACTAGAAGTAATTACTGATGCTGTACACAAACCAAAGATGTGGCATATATATAGAATAAAGAAATTACAGCACGTACGGTACTTACTAAATGTTTATTTCTATTTTCTTTTCATATTATACATTTAAATGCTTAAATAGAGCAGATTTAAAATAAATTTAATGATTTAAAAAAAAGATAAATTAATTTAGCGTTTTAATTGCTTTATATTAAAAAAAAAAAACTTTTTCAAAAAAAAAAAAAAAAAAAGTAAATAAAATGAAGGAAAGTACTATTTAACTAATTAGTGTTTATATTCAGAAATAGTAGAGGTATAGTAAGCTTGATGAATAGAAAGTAGAGAGAGAGAGAGAGAGAGAGAGAGAGAGAGAGAGAGAGAGAGAGAGAGAGAGAGAGAGAAATGTGGTTTTTGTGGTAATTCTGTTATCTTGACTTAAATTTGATAATTCTATTCGACCAGTTGTAACTTTGAATCCTACGAGATCTTTCATCAATTTGCTCACAGATGTAATATTTTGAGCTACGTCTGTAGTAGAGTTTCAAAAGAAATATAAAATAAAGATAATTTCCCAAGAGTAAAATGTTGTTTTCTTATGTTCAGAAGAGTGAGTACATTTGCATGTTGATTTATCATCAGTCGCTCAAGACGACGCAATTTCACTTCACAAGATGCATTTGAATATATGCGGCTTACTCACTAGAGTAAACAACTTAACAAATATTTTATATCATACTAAAACATGAATAATAATTATTAAATATTTCATCTTTCCCTTGACAGTTTTATTTATGAAAAAATAAACAAAACCTTAAGACTATTTTTAATATGTATCATTTTATTGGGTATAATTAAAACAAAATAAACAGCAACGTGGAGAAAAATTATATTTTTATGAAGATATCAAAACGCATAATTGTATTAAAGGCGTGTAACACCTTGAACAAACTGGTCTAATATCCTAACATATATAGCTAAATATCAAAGTTGATTTGGCCGGAGTCATTAATTACTATAGTAATCAATCGGGCAGATGCGGTTTTATGACGTCACAGATTGATTGTTTCCGCGCACGTGAACCAGTGAGCTGTGACATCATAAAACCGTATCTGCCATTTCGTGAATTGTAAATAAATTAGAAATCGAATGACTCCGGCCAAATCAACGTTGTTATTTAGGTAACTTAGGATATTAGACAAATATTTTGTCCAAGGTGTTCTACGCCTTTTAATTTTGAATGAAATGTTAGCAGTGCTCCTTAGTCATATCAAAAGAGAGTACCAGGCAAGATTTAAATGCACTAATATTTTTCAGTGTACATACTGTAAACATTACTTAAAAAAAAAGTTAGCGAATTCTTTCTTTGATATAATTAGACAGTTTCCTCACATACGTATTTGAACAGACAGTATTGAAGCTCAAATCACCCAGACTTTAATTAAAGTTAAAAGTAGTAGTAATAAATTATTCTACACATCTTAAAAGTATATAGCAAAAAAAAAAAAAAAAAAAAAAAAAAAAAGTTTATAAACAATTCTATCATTTTAATTGTTTTTCCTATACAACAAATACGTTGATTGTATGAAGCTGATTTCATTTCATATAACTAATATTAAAAATTTATTTTAACTGTATATAATACTTTATTTATTAGATCAGTGTAAAAAAAAAGTCTATTGAGATATTATAAACCTTCAAACTTATTGAACCATTGCAATAAAATGTGTAAGCTTTATAACAATTCCATTGGGAAACAATAATATATAATATATTATAAGCTTTATACTGTTTTGTTTCAGTTTATTGTATTATTTTGTAAAAATAATTTATTTTTACTATTATGAACAAAATGAGATTAAAATTGTTTAGTGAAGCTTTAGTTATTTATTATATAAGAGGCGTAAATCAATGTTCATAATATTTTTCATATAATAGAAGAAGTGACTTTATATCTAATATTATTAAATGGAAAAATCTCGTCCTTGTGATATTTAATAGAAATTGGAAACTCACGTGACTAACATAATAATCGATGTGTCCTCTTTATATATCATCTTTTATTTGGATACAAAATTATTAAAAAAAAAAGCGGGAATAACTTAAATTTATTTTTAAACTAAGAAAAAAATCTCGGCAAGTTTGTTTTATATGTTTTATACTTGTTGTTATTGGTTCAGTGGGTGAATAGGTAGGTACATGTGGGTGAATATGTGTCTGCATAATATTTATAAAAAATAATAATCAGTTTTTTAAGATCAGTTTAATGCATATTATTATATTAATATAAACTTTAAGGTTTTATGGAATTCCAAATAAAGGAAACATGTTAAGGTTAATCACACTCTAAAAATTGGTGCATTACTGTAGTTACAAATCCTAAAATAATGCATATTAGCACATTATTAGCAATAGTTATTTTAACTTAAAATAGCTTAAAAAACGTAAAACAATTTAATTATCTATTTTTAATAACTTGCTAAAATGTGTTATTTTAGCTGCTCATAATAACTTAAAAGTGATTATCTTAAATAATTTAGTATTTGTAACTTAAATAATGTTTCAATTTTTAGAGTGCATTTTTTGGAGTAACTGTATTAAATTTATAATTAAACTAATTACTTTTACACAAATATATATTATATATATTTTAAATTTTTAAGGTGTTGAATATTTTTAGCATATATCTAATTTATATAAAAGTATATTTTGATATGATTCAATCTGATAATTCCCCTTCATATTTCTATGACTTAAAAGTAAGAGTAAGCAGGACAAAAACACTACGTGACAAGGATTTCAAAAACAAACAAATCCTATACTTTACTATACGTAGCTCTAGCTAGCCAGTATTTCTATTCTTTTAAGTCCCTAGTGTACTCAACATATACGCAATCTCCACCATTAAAAATAATCCATTTTTTATTCTTTCCCATGAGAAAGAGAAGCCCTTTTTTTCTCTCTCTCTCTCTCTCTCTCTTGACTCTTGACTTGTGTATTTGTTTTACCAGTTGTCAGTGTCGTGTGGTTCGCAATATTACAATTAAACATTTAAATATATTACACTACATATAACTAACTTGTGTAATTTATACTTAACCACAATGTTAAACGTCGTGTTTTCTCAATTTTTAATTAACATTTAATCTAATGATTTATTGTTGATGATATGATATTTATTATTTGAATTTTTAAACACGAGATAGTGTAATTAATCATGTAAAAAATATGAATTAAAAGATATTGAAATACAACTATGTTAAAAGTATTTATAAATATGCTATTAGTTTTTACTTTATAACAATAGGGGTGAGCCAGGGTCATAAACTGTAAAACTTCTGCATTATGGCGGAAATAATAAAAAATAATAATCGGGAAGTTTAGAAATATTGTATTGCTTTTGTTTCCTATTCTTCAAACTTCAAAATCAATAGTTTTAACAGTTGCAACAATATTATATATATATATATATATATATATATATATATATATATATATATATATATATATATATATATATATATATATATATATATATGAACTACGTGCTATTTTTTTATGTACTATAAGCTGAAGTTGAAAAATTATTAATAAAATAATATTGTTAAATTTGTTGTTTGTTTTTTTATGACAAAATATATTTTTATTTTCATTATTAAGCCAGTTCAAAATATACGTGACATTTTTCTTGAAACACACAAAAAATATGATGTAAAAATTATATCCGCTGTAGCACAAGTTTGACAAGCATGACTAATTCTTTGTTCTGATATTTCTTCTTTTTTTTCTTTTTTTTTTTTTTTTACATATTATTAACTAAATTATATGTAAATATATAAAATATAATTTTTCAACATCTACATAATTATACAAGGAATAAAAAATGTCAGGTAAAATAAATGAGAATTCACGTGATGCGAGAGCTTATTGTTGTTATAACTGAGACTGGTTCTGTTATGTGACCCGCATCACATTGCCTGCCTGCCTGCCTGCTTGCTTGCTTATAGTGCGTATAGCAAGGCAGGTTGCATATGAGTTCATTTTGTCGTGTATTTTATATACAAGAACACAACATAGTGGTGGGCTTGTTATAGAGAGAAGCTTGTTAAAGAAGAGAAAAGAAGCGAGAGAAAAAAAAAAACGTCAAGTTTTTTCTTCTTTTTTCTTGTCATCGTATGAAAATAAATGTATACCACAAACACACAATACTTTTTTTCTTCTTCTTCATTCTTTGACTATATAAAAAGAATAATAAGTCTTTTGATTATCTTAATATTATATTCAATAATCACGTGTCTCCTTTGAGGCTAATATTGAATTGTTTTCCAAAAGGTAATGATATAAGGATTGCTCAACTGATACAGTGTAAACTTTCTTTGCCAACAGTTGCGAGTGCACTGAACACCAAATTGATTGATTTGCTAAATAATACACGATAATGCTTTTTAATATTTGGGAAGATGTTTTTTTTTTAAGT
The DNA here is from genome assembly GCA_949318235.1 of Ecdyonurus torrentis. NCBI lineage: Eukaryota > Metazoa > Arthropoda > Insecta > Ephemeroptera > Heptageniidae > Ecdyonurus > Ecdyonurus torrentis. The sequence goes on from OX439130.1 coordinate 32,081,990, forward strand.
TGAACAAATGATATTACTTTTATTAATTACAAACCATAGAATAATGTATTTTTACACAAACTGACTCATTAGACCATACGGAGCATTAAATGACCATGAACGAAGCTTTCGATGATTTTATGCGTCATTTCTCAAAGTAAATCACCTGGAAAAACAGCCGATGAACTAGAACATTATATTTACGTATACAATAAATTTTTTTATAAAATTTATAAAACTTTGTTTCAAATAAAAGGTTAGTATTCAATACCTCAATACTTTTTATAAACAAAGAGCTTTAAATTTGCTGAAAAGACAAAACAACAACAAAGCATTTGAAACAAGACGAAGAAATGAGGTTATATTGAATACTTTGTTAAAACGTAAATTCTATTCAGATTTCCAATCTCTTAAGAGTTGTGTGCTGCAAGACTATATAATATTATACTTGATACAAATAGCAAACTTGTCCTATATTTTTTGTACGTAATCTTTTTCGTTTATCATTAATTAAAGTACCAAAGACTTTGTGACGCAATTTAGTATTTTATACATAAGCAAACCATTTTTTTGTTATATAGATACGGATATGACGTAAAATTTTAAAACAAAAAGATTTTCGTAACTATAAACACAACTTTATAATGATACGATGAAATTTAGAGTACATACTCTGAAAATACTTCCACTGTTCTCTCTCGTTCATATTATTATTTTTAATTCATTGTGAAAATTTAAAAAAAGGGGGGATGATTAAAATAAAAATTGTAAAATTTTTGTTCTAAAATTTGCATAAAAAATATAAATGAAAATTTAATATAAAAAAATTGTTACCAATTACTTATCACTTTTAAATCCATTAAAAAAATTATTTAAAAAAAAAACTATATACTTTTATTAACAGTTAATAAAAAACGTAATTTTTTATTGCTTGTTATACTCGTGAGCATAATTTTTGTAGAATGTTATTCATTATAAATGAGAGAGAGAGAGAGAGAGAGAGAGAGAGAGAGAGAGAGAGAGAGAGAGAAAGGTTTTACTAAACAATAGATGTTTTCGTTGGTCATTATTTTAGTGGGGAATATTATATATATATATATATATATATATATATATATATATATATATATATATATATATATATATATATATATATATATATATATATATATATATATATATATATTATATAATATAAGCTTCTTTGTCAGTTTTGTTTACCTCAAAATTGTTTGGAAATCAGTGCTGTATTAAAAGGTTTGTTTTGTTTTAAGGAAGGGACTAGCTGATAATTTATCAGATAATTGCGATTGCGCGTGCATAATTGAGAAAGAGAAGTACACATTGTGGAGGTAAAGTTTTAATATATAATTCTCATTTTTAATTCATTAGTTAATCGTGTGTGTGTGTGTGTGTGTGTGTGTGTGTGTGTGTGTGTGTGTGTGTGTGTGTGTGTGTGTGTGTGTGTGTGTGTGAGAGAGAGAGAGAGAGAGAGAGAGAGAGAGAGAGAGAGAGAGAGAGAGAGAGAGAGAGAGAGAGAGAGAGAGAGAATTATGCAGATGAAAATAAAAGCTCTCATTACAATGTGATCGGTTTAACGCTAATCTGGAAAACTAGTATTGTAAAAAGCTAGATTGAAATTAGTTCTATATCAATCAATATTTTATTCTGATCGCCTAGTAATAAAAATCATAGTTTACATTTACTTGTTTTCTATTATACTTCATTCTTACTAAAAATACTGGATGTTTTCAAACATTCTTCAAAAAAATCTAGCAAAAAAAAATAAATAACTAAAAAATAAAAAAAACGTATCATTTTATTTTACACGATTTATATTATATTTTTACCCATTTTGAATTAAAAACAAACCAATACAAGGACAATACTGTTTTGTGAAAAACTTATTAAATTGTTTTACACAATTAAAATATCTTGTCATTGAAAACAAAACATTAACATAGTTTCTCTTAATTAATGTTACTTCTAGCTCTTTAAGTATTTAATATTAAACGTTGTATTTTCGTCATATTAAGTCTTTTGTTTGATTTTGAGGGGAATATGTAAACAGTTTATAATACACTTTAGATTTGTCGTTTTGTAAATAAAGTTGTATAATATTATGTATGTAATATTTTAGATGTAGTGAGTAAAACACAAACACGAATACATGGTTCATGAAGCAAACTTGATACAAACTCCAACAATTTCTCAACATGTATGTATTTATATAATATTTCACTTTATATGTAGATATGCTGGTGGCAAATTTTACATGCTAACTATAATTTTATCTTATATAAAATATATATTATTAATTAATAATATAAACAACAAAATTTCTATTTTGTAAAGCTGGGGTTTCAATGTGTTCTGAAGCATGTGCTAATTTTTAGTGTCACTAATATTTCTTTTTATTGTTATCGTTACTTTACTTGTTTGGAAGACTCTAGTTATTTTGAAATATAAGATTTTTCTTTTTTAATTCAGCTCTACCTTAACTTTTACCAAACATATAGTAAGGCTTGTATGATTTATATTATTGTAACTCAAATACTAATATCTGGCTTTCATAAAATAAAACACTTAAAAATTCAAATGCATTTATTTTGTGTATTGGTGTATGCTGATGGTATATTGATCAAAATATCATAATTTTACCACTTTTTTAGCAGCTTAATTTTAAACGCACTGTCATTGGTCGCAGCGATTACTGGTGCTTACCAAAGATCAAGGTCCATATATAAGAGGTTAGATGGTTAGATGCTCCGGGAAAAAGTTTTGGCCAAGTTCGCGCAGCGTAAAGGAATTCACCAAAGACGTCATATCACCGGGTGTATTTTTATTCACCTTATCAGTGACGTAACTGGTGAACGGCATCGTATTGGCTTAGAATCTAGTACGTCCATCACAAAATAAATTTAACTGCGCGAGTTTTGTGCTGCGCTCAACCTCTTTATTATTATGGACCTTGACCAAAGATTAGCAAAAAATAAATAAACAGAAAGAGCTGTTGCAATTTACTTCTAAACTACATAAACTGCACATGTGTACAGTACTGTACAAAACAGTTTTTTTTAAATATTATTTAATTGCATGGAATAACAAAGCAGGATTTTTTTTTTCACGTCACAATTTTTGAGTAATCACAAAATGGATTACAAGGAGCTATAATTATAAAATCACCTATACTAATTTTCGTAACATATTAATAAAGTTTTCATTGTTCATTTCTTGATCCTCGACTTACAGTTCAATGGCAGTAGTAATACAAAAGCAATCAATCATAATTTAAATTTATTCTCATACATTTATAAATTTTCAGTGATAAAATGTTGCCATTATAAAACAGCTTGTTTTACTCATATAACTTAATTTTATTTCCTTTATTACGTAATATTACAGTATTAACAAATTAAAAATGTAATTTTTTGAGCCGCAAAATTATTTTTTTATATAATAATATACCTTGTTAAAATTAAAATAACGAAACAAATTTTTATATAACATTGTAAAAAAATAATGAGCTGCGTTCATTATTCTAAATATTATAATACATGCTTGCCTATATTCAGTTTTATAGTAGAGTCATACATAATAATTGCTAATTAGACTAGCGGCTATACGTTCACACCCCATAGTGTAAGATCCCTAGAGAATTTATGAGAGTAACAATATAGTTTAATTTTTGTTAGAATTATAATTCATTAATAACTATTTTAATATAAGTTTATAGTATATTATATGTAGTTACTAGGGATTCTCATAATGCATTCAAATACAATAATTAGTTTAGGTTAACCATGTTTGTTTGGCTGACTGCTCACATCTCAATTAAATATTGATAGCTGTAATGTTGGTCCATCTCTCTCTCTCTCTCTCTCTCTCTCTCTCTCTCTCTCTCTCTCTCTCTCTCTCTCTCTCTCTCTCTCTCTCTCTCTCTCTCTCTCTCTCTAATTCGCACAAATGACGTCACATCAAAGTCGTTAAACTACTCAAATTTCAGCAATGAGTTTTGTCTGTATATCAGAAAAAGAGCTTCTTTTATATTACATATATATATATATATATATATATATATATATATATATATATATATATATATATATATATATATATATATATATATATATATATATATATATATATATATATATATATATAGCGTCAAGATGCAGCTACTACACTTTACAAATTTCCGAAGAATGAACGATCGATCTACACTTTACAAATTTGCGTCTACCTGGAGCTTCACCTATATACCTGTTTTATATAGCAGAAGCTCCTGGTAACCGCGAATTTGTAAAGTGTAGATCGTTCATTCATTGCAAATTTGTAAAGTGTAGAAGCTTCATCTTGGCGCGAAACGATCGATGTATACATATATATATATATATATATATATATATATATATATATATATATATATATATATATATATATATATATAATAGAACCTTCAAGTATTTGTATTTCATAATACAAAACAAAGAAGGTTTACTTTTTTGTTTTTAAATACAGACAGTGTAATGTAAAATGATATTCAATTGCCTCATGAAAATTCCACGTATTCATATGTATATCACTATGTGGAAAGAAGTCATGGTATGAAATTTATTGTAATGTTATTCTTATGAGAAAAACACACGCTGAATTTATATGATAAAATATATTATCATAATTGTATGTACTTTACAAGGCAACAGAATAAATATTTAATATTAACAGTGTCTATACAAGTTTCTAAACTTTATTTTTTTTAAAGTTCAGATTGATAACTCTTAACGTCTCTGTGTTTGTTTTCATAATTTAGCCATTTTGAATGTTATTTATATGCATTAATATTAAAAGAATAGACCAGAAGAAAACATAAGCATTTATATCACAAAACACTTGATGGGACTTACATAAATAACTTTAGTTTGTCCCAACTGTAACTCCGTAGCAGTGATCAAAAATTTCAATTTATGCAACCCACACAACATTTTTGTACTAATTTTTGCATGTTTCGGATGTCAGAAACATAAATTGTCACGTAAATTGCATACTTTACAGTATTTTTACGCTCTCTTGTGGAGCTACATTACAATTCTGGTAAAAATTGTCATCAGTTTTGAGGATCCCATTTCGTGTTTATTCATTAAAAAGCACATGTTGTTTTCTGTAGTCTATGGCCTTAAGCTGGCCACATTAAAATTTTATCTTTGACTTTCCGCTTCAGAACTTGTAATACTGTAGCACAATATACTATCTTTAATAATTTTTATTTCAGTTCTCATAACCTTGTAGACAGAGAAGTCATTGATGGATGAAAATATACTATCTCCTTAGTAATCACTGGTCTTCAAATATATATAAAGAAGTTCAAATTGTGCATGTTGATAAAATTAATTTCAAGTTCTATTTGTTCAGCAGTTTTAGGAAGTAGAAATATATCATTTTACTAGTGCGGTTATGTAACTACTTTTTTTTTTCTTTCTTTTACATACATATAACTTAAAACCTTAATGTGAAAGGCAAATAAATACAAAACTGTTATTTGTTCCCAAAATTATTTTCAATTTTCTTTCACGATAACTCAAATTATCTATCCATAAATAATACAAACCTCGCATATACTTTATAATTTTTAAGTAAAACCTGATACCAGCACTACTGAAGAGCAAATAACGTGATATAAATACTATTCATACAAAAACTAGTAGTTTTAAGTAAGTCAAAGTACTCATAGTTAAACTTATGCTTGCAATTCAATCTATATTGAACATAAAAATACATATTCTAATGAAGCATCTGTGTTATATTGCATTTATTTAATGCATTTTAATTCAATTAAACCCTTATATATATATATATATATATATATATATATATATATATATATATATATATATATATATATATGCATGTATTACAAATTTATGACTATATAGGTACTCTCATGACATAAATTAATATATATAAAAGAAATACTTTATACATACAGTATGTCCGTTTTTTTTTTACCCATGTATGTATTATCTAGGGTAGTAGTAATATTAGAGCTTAAAGAGTAACTCTCACAATAAAGCTCGTATTTATAAAAGTTAACTGATGTGTTAGTTAGCTACGTACGATAAGCGCTCTCTCTCTCTCTCTCTCTCTCTACACACAAACACTAAACTAAATCCTGCACAACATGAATAATTAAAAATTCATTTTACTGCTGACTGGTTTTAATCCTGATATACGTACAGTACATACATAGTTTATATATACGGCAACAATAGTATAAATTTTATTAAACAAAAAACAAAAAAGTTGACTTTCTGTCTAGTATACTGTCACTCTATAATGTAAATTAAATTATTTTACATTGTGTTACTTTCTTAGTCCTTTTCTGTTGGATAATTTATATTGTAATTTTATTTATGTTGAAAGTTAAGCAAGGTAATTTTTTAAATAATTAATATTTAAGTTCTTAAGTTCTTCTCTCTCTATCTCTCTCTCTCTCTCTCTCTCTCTCTCTCTCTCTCTCTCTCTCTCTCTCTTTCTCTCTCTCTCTTTCTCTGTTTCTACGTATTTCTGCTTCTCTCGACCATGCGCTCAAAAAACAAAAAACGATCGCATATCTCGTCACACGCAGTACTAAAATTTTTGATCTGCTGTACATTATTTTTATAAACTACTAATTAAAATGGCAAACCACGAGAGATCGTAAAAATACTGTTAAGTATGCAATTTGCGTGACTATACATGTTTCTGACGTCAGGAACATGCAAAAATTAGTAAAAAAAATGTTGTGCGGGCTGCATAAATCGAAATTTTCTGATCACTGCTACGAGTTTTTGAGACAAACTAAAGTTATTTATATGTAAGTCGCATCAAGTGTTTTGTGATATAAATGCTTATGTTTTCTTCTGGTCTATTCCTTTAAGATAGATCAGTATTGCATTATTATACTATATTATAGTTCTTTCAACTATGATATAGTTCTTAAAATCTGTCATGTAATTTTTTTCTATAGACTTATAGATTATCGTTTTATAAAAACTGGAACTATTTTCTACTTCAATAGACGTAAGTATTTGTATTAAATTTCAAAAATTTCCATCGGATTTTTCATAGCCAATATGTTCACTATAATAATAAATTTTTATAGAAGCTTTACAATGCTTTAGGTTCGAGAACACAATTTATGGATTTTTTTGTGCTTCAAGTAGGTGATGAGTTTTAAAGGCAGATGAAGGATTTGTTAAGAAGAAGAAGGAAATTATTCAAGAGATGAAGAAAACAAAATTCTGTAGACGAAATGTTTTTATGTTTACACTCTGTGTATAAGAAAGGAAAGTTGGAAAGAAGAAGGAAAAAAAAAAAAAAAAAAAAAAAAAAAAAACTAAATTGAACTAAAGTAATTTGTAATTTATTCTAACTTAAGAATCTTTAAAAATGTGTTTTTATTAAAAATTTTGAATAATATTCAAAGGAATTATTTTGTTGTAGACTGTAATTATTGGTTTCACAGATGGTGATCAGGTAATCAGGTTTAACCGAACCTGATTTTTTGCACAGTGATACGTTCTAGGTTAAGTTTAGCCTATATTATGTAAAAACTATGGAACTTAACACGCAAAACTTTGCAAAGTGGTTTTGAAATCTTATATTTAAAGGCTCAGTAAAAATATCTTTTGTTTTTTCTTCATTTCAATGATGACATACCCTAATATTTTTTACCAAGAGTAGCTGACACAATAAGTGCGTTAGAATGACATCAAATTTGAACTCAATTGACAGTCAAAATTTTGGAGATATTTGACCTTTAAACCTTGTCTCTCATCCCCTTAAACCCACACACAGAAAGAATCAGAAAAAGTTATTATCTTGGGGAAAAAAAATCATATAAATTTTATAAAGTTATGAAAAACATTTATATGAAATAGAACAATTATTTCTACAATTATTTATCTCTCTATGTTATGATATAAGCACGTGTATGGTATAGTTTGGATATTGTGGTTTTGATATTAGAAATAAAGTTATGACGAGAATTCCCTATATACTTGACTAAAATACCACCAGTATAAAACCAATAACTTCCCTTTCTCCCCCTGTATATGAATAATAAACCATATATGAGAGTAGTGGAGAACGATATATATGCATGGTTTTGTATTTCAAAAGCCGATTACACACTACACACATATTAAAATAATACCCTATACTATCTGATTTATATAATAATTCTCAAATATATAAGCACCGAGAATTTATTTATTTTTTATGATATGCAATTATTTTTATATATCTTAATTATCGTCGGTTATATATAATGATGTAATAATAATAATAGTAATATGATAGTAATAAAAAATGTAATTGTAACACTAAAAATGTTTTTATTTGGTGTCACGTAAAAATGTTACTACAGGAAAAGTTTTACGAAAAAAAAAACGGTACATAGAAATGTATTGACAATTTTGAAATCTTAAAAATAAGAATCAAATAGCTATTATACAAATATTTTGTTTATAAATGAACTAATTTTAGTGAAATTTTGTCAACATAATATTTTTAATCCTTTTTTTTTTTTTTTTTTTTTAAACATTATATGTCTAACACTATTAATTGTTATATATTGTAACAATACTGACTGTACTGTAAAACAGTTGGGTTAAATTGAGAGGTTGTACGCCTGATTTCGCCCAATAAAAGCCATTAATTATTATTATATTTATATATACTCATAATTCATTATTACATTTCAGTCATCGGATCAATCTTTATATTAACGAGCACTTAAAATAAATTGATCACCTATTAATTCCTTCCATTTATATTTTAATATCAAAATATAAGACAAATAAAAGGTGAAAATCTTATTATTAAAACTAAACATTATCTATAAATGTAATCTGTGGTATCAATATTAAAAGCAAAATAAATTTCTAAAAATAATATTACAAAATTCTATTTTTAGAATATTTCATATAAAATTCATCTTTTCAAATCAAGAATAATCTTTTTCCCATGAAAGATACTCGTATCAAACCCTACAGCGGTTTATTTTTATCACATTTTTTTTATAACAAGAAATAAAATACTACGGAAAACGTTTTTTTTTTTTTTTATTATTATTACAACTTTTTTTACATTTTTAAAGCTTAATACTTTACGTTGATTTATTTTACAATAATTTAAAATTCATATAAATTTGATATACAGTATATAATATATGTATATTTGTAAATGGTAAAAAATATTTAATAATATATAAATATATTTTTGTCCTGTTAATTCAAAAATAAATTAGTACCAAATAAAATTTAAATTATACGGAAGTACATTTCAATTTTTCAACAGATTTAATATGAACGAGCATGTAAAATTTTATATATGAAATTTATAATAATTATTAATGTATAAAACCCTGTTAATCTCAATTATATTTTGTTAAAAAAATTAATATTGTATTCGGTATTGAAAGTTAATAAATTTAAATAACTGAATTTTTATTATTATAGCAAGCTGCAATTTATTATTATTATTATTTTCAATGAACCGTAGTATATTATCCTTTTCAATATCTATAATACTACTCTTTTACATACATGAATGCATTTTTGTAATAGAATGAACTTTTTATTTAATATACTGAAGTTTAATATAAGCTAAAAGTTGAAATTGATCTCTCTAATAGTTAAATGCAAGGTATTGTGCTCGTTGCAGCAAGGCGTATAACTAAAAACGGATGGAAATCACTCACTCTCTCTCTCTCTCTTTCTCTCTCTCTCTCTCTCTCTCTCTCACACACACACACACACTCACTCACTCTTTCTGCACGTTCTATTTCTCCTTTCTATAATATATTTTATTGTATTCTAAACACCTTTTGAATATCGAGTACTATACTATAAAATATAATGAGATAAAAATGACGTTGAAAATTGACCATTAGAGTGACCATTAGATGTATCTTATATAAAAGTACATGAAGTGACCGGGCCATAGCGTGTCGTGTAGAAACAAGTGTTAACTTGGCACGTGCTCAAGTGGGACTGGGACACACGACGACACACGAGATCTTCTTGTCACTATAACTTGTGAGTACAGATGAGGGCTGACAGTCAACAACTCATCTTGACACTCGCTTGCTACGCGTAGCTATACACATATACACATACTGCACGTGTAAAATCGATATGACAACGGTCTGAATTTAAATTACCTACACAATGCATGTATACCATTTATTTTTGTTTTCTTTTGCCCTAAGTACGCAATGAAATATTATGACTACAATATTATATTTTATATGTCTCGACATGTATGATGATGTTTATAAATTGTTATATTAAGCTACGTTTTTGTAACATAAAAATATATAACCTTTTTTTTATCCAGTGTAAAGAAATAGTTCTAAATAAACATTCATTGAGTCTTACAAAAATAAAACACAATATTATTATATTTCTATTTTTGCAGAAACAAAATCGTGAAATTCACACGTGCTTAACGTGCACCACACCATTTATTGCAAAGACATGTCATAAATTCTTCTTTTATTATGATTTTCTTTGATGATATTATTTGTACAATTGTAGTGGCACTGTAATTTTAAATTATAGATCTCATTGCAAGACAAAAAAAAATCATAACTGGACTCATAAAATAGCAATAAAATTTTATTGGGTATTGTTACAACCCAGTGAATTATGAAACAACTGCAAAATAAGCTAAAAAAAAAAAAAAAAAAAAAAAACTCAATAAAAAAAAAACTCGTCTTTGTATTATGATTTAAGAGAAAAAAATAATATTATTTTTATTGATACAGAAAACTATTATTACTACTTAAAAAAATATAACGCGGTACTGTAAATCATCACACAGGAATAAAGGTAAAGATAAAAGTTAGTTTCATATTTAATAAAAATTCTTTTTAACATCAAAGTAATGCTCCATAGTTTTGTCACTGCTATAACAATATATTAGGTAATTATAACTTTTGATATCATTTCATATGAATTTTATATCTGGAATTTCTCTATACATTTCACTTAGAAATATGTCTAGAGAAACTCATTACTATATAATTCTATACGATGTCAGATATTCTCATAATATATTAATAATGTACCTATATAATGAAACAACAACACCCTTATCTCTCCTGCTTGAGGGCACTTGCCACCTCAAGTGTTGTAACTGACAGCTCTGTCATGACCACTTTCCATCTCCAAATGCGGAGTTTTCATATAATTGCCTATATATAAAACACGACAACAACAAACTATACTCACTCATTGAGGTGGAAATTTATTTAAGGCAGTGGGGGACGGACTTGGACTGGAAATTGCTATAAGAAGAACTATATTTTCCCAATAATTTTTTGTACATGATTTAATTCCAATAAAACAAACACTATAATTTTTAAATAAAATCATGTAAATTTAAAATATATTTTGCTTATACTTAAAAAAATTTTAATGATATTTTTAATTGTAAAAAAGTTTCTAATTTGACTAAAATTTTCCGCTCAAATTTAAATTTCCACATTTACATGTTATCTTTAAAGTGTAATAACTTAAATATTTGATCGTGTTTTCACATGTTTGACATAACTAAATTTTTAAGTAACATTTCTTCTTCACTTTGTGTTATTATTATTATTATTATTCGCAACCGTCCTAGTTTGCGAGATATCAGTCGGTCACCTACCCCTTTAAACATGGGTTGAAAGAAGATTTATACCATATCAACGTGATAATTGTAAAGGTGATATTCGTCCTAACTTACGTATTCATTAAAAATTTCCGTGGACATTGTGCATTATAAAGTGCATATAAATTTATGTATCTCCTAAGTTGCATCATAACAGCAATCCCTTCCGCCAACTGGGATCGAAATTATGTAAATGTCTAAAATTAAAAAAATTGAGCCACCCTTTTCCAAAAATATATACTTGTTCTGCTCATGGAATATTTTATTTAGTGCAAAATTAGAATGAATACCTTGAGAATTGTGAAAAATTATGGTTAATTGATTTGAATAATTTACTTTTTTAGAGCTCCGACATATTATATATTATTACGTATAATAAAATGTCAGTATCTCCACAGAAATATTAATCCCATATACACAAGAAATCCCATTTATAATAAACGTATTCGTATGTGCTACTCCAGGCCATGTTTCAGCTCTGTAGTCTCATATCATTTACAACTGTTCCTCATAATGATCTACATTTACGTAACAAAAAAAAAAAAAAAAAAAAAAAACTAAGATAAATTATAATCAACGCAATTAAATCTGATATGCATAACTAACAAAACTCAATTGCGTCAGCATATTTTATGATGATATATTCACTTTCAGAAGAAAAAGAAAAAGTTGTATACAAATCAAACAAAATATGACAAGGATCAGAAGTAAAATACAGACGAAAAAACTTTAAGTGTAGAGATAAAAGAAAAAAAAACGCAATAAACAAAAAAATATATATATACGTCATAAAAGTTAGAACCAGACATAAAATATTTCTACACCTTTGTATTCTAACATGATTTTTATTTTCAGAACAAGGTGTATACTTTTCATAAATATTTCTACTTAAAGTAGGATTCGAATAATGCATAAAAGTTTTGTAGCTTAAGTCTTGGTGTTATACGAAGGGTATTTTTAGTATAAAGAAAATACTTTTCCTTTTATATATTTCGAGCGTGTTATGTATGAATGTGAGATCAAATTGTATGTTACTTGCCTACATAGAAATACCATGTATTTATGTAAGCCATATCGTTAATTAAAGTGTCCATATAATTAAGTTGTAGACTCATAAGACAATAAAATATAATTGTATTTGAAAGTGTCTTCACATGTTTGAAATGACTTCAAGAAAAGGTCTAATGAGAAGCTAAAATGTCAGATTACGACACTAAAGAACTAGGTTCATCTTGGACAACACAACTCTAAATCACCTACTGCTGTGAACAACAAAGAGGGGGGGGGGTTAACTTAGGAATTTAAGGGTGTAAGCTATAAACAAACTAATTTTATTAATACAATCCTGATCAATAAATGAAATTTAAATAAAATTTTCTTTCCTTTTTATGGCTTTTCCAGAACAAACTATAATTTCTAATTTAAGAAAATAAAAACTTATTTAACTCTTGGAGGTATAAAGTAAAATTATACTTACAACAAGACTTAAGAAAATTAATTGGGAGTAGACTTTAAAGAGATATTCTTTGGAAAAGGAAAAGGCAGTACTTCTTTTTGTATTTATAAAGAAAGTAAAAAAAAAAATAACAATAATAATAATAATAAAAAGCTTTATAAAGCTTGAGGCGTTTGAAAAAAAACTTTTGTTTTTTCTTTTAAAAACAATAGCTTTCAGTCAGTTTAGTATTAAAGAACTTTTTATTTATAAAATACAAAACACGAAGAAGAAGAAAGGTAAAATATTATGATTATTATTTATGTGGCCAACGTGCTTTCCTTTATTATTAGCATGTCCCTATAAAAATGCATAAAATAACAGGAAAAAGGAAGTCATTCTAGAAACTGCATGTCGTTATTTATTCCGATATTTTTATCAATAAAAGTGTAAATCACAAAGAAAATTGTTGCTTTTGGCAGGAAAACTGTTTATCTTCTTCTTCACCGTCTTTTTTTTATGTTTTCTCTTTAGAAATTTTTTAAGTATATTTATTTATAATATAAAAAGCATAAAATGATAGATGTTTTTCTATATTTTAAGCGATGTACAGTAGTTGAAAGACCTGTATCCCTGAAATTTAAATGTTGATCCTCTACTTTTTATGCATTTTGATGTCAATGGTAACTTAATCTTAACATAATCTACGTAATCTGCGGGCACTAGTAAAAAAAAAAAGAAGGAACAATTCAGAAATGAGCTCTATGGTGGTGCCTGTATACTACATAATAATATGTTTCGAAACAAGAGAAAGTGATGATATTTTAATACATTATAACTGTAATTACGCATTTAACCAAATGTCTAATGCTCTTTTGATTTACCTGTAACCATGCATAATATATTGAATCAATCCTTAGACTTGCTTGAACTTTTAACTGAATACATTCTATTTTACCATTGTTCATTTATTGTCATGTGATATATAGATTACTTTAGACTCAAAACTTTACTTTAGTGCTTGAAAGTTCCACAAAGACTTGGTTGACACAATGAAATATACAATTTGATGATGTCATTTTCACAAGAAAAGTATACGTGATTGACATTGGGGGGGTGAGTGGGGTTTTGAACACAAAAGAGAAACCTCTCTCACGTTCTCAACGTTTTGTGTGCTGTCGAGATATGAACCTTTCACGCATGCATTGTCACGAATGATATAAGTATAGCCTGCAAGTTCAAAAATAACATACGATTATGTCATATCCACTGCCCCCAAGTTTTTCTCTGATCAGATATTATACAATACATTGAATTTATATTGCATTAAAATTGTGACGTCAGATATCTGCTTCAATCAGTCAGAGAAGGGTGTAGATAAAGATCGGTGTTTTAAGAAATTAAATTAATAATAAAATAGAGCTGTGTATATAATTTCGTACATTTTAAATAGTGCAGCTGTTGTTGGGAGATAAATATTAATATTTAGTTTTGATTGCTATCAAAAAAAAATTTACTTTAGTAATTTTAAAATTTATTGGAGCTAAAAAAAAAATGAGGAAGTCCAATAAATTTTAGCAGGTATTGCATATTGTAAAAGAAAACATTGTCCTGAATCGATAGATATACAAATTTGTAATTTTTGAGTTCATGTAGTGTTTTTAATCATTTTTTAAAGTTATGAAATGACGTCACGGGTGTCAACTTTTCCTATGCCTACATGCCCATTAAGTCATTTTCTTTTTCTAAAGTTAATTGAAAATATTTTATGAACTCAAAAGTTAGAAATTAGAAATCAATCGATTCAGGACATATAAAGTAAAATTGTCCTCTAAACTTTTTTTTAGTCTTTCTCATTGTTTCTATGTTTTTTTTGGGTGAAATATCAAAATACTATAGATTAAATAAAACTTCGACTTAATTTTTTTTTTTTTTTTTACTAAAAATTAAATTGTAATTCGTAAGCGTGGTTCACAGCGTCGCAAATGAAGACTCACGACGATCTGCACGTTTTCCGTTGGCTGCGAGTCAAGAAAGTATTTCAGTCACTTTAAAGATAAAGAATTCCTAACTGATCAGAAATCCTAGGGACTTAGACTTCCTAAAGCATTCACCAGGTGATCTATTAACATCTAAAAGCTTTGATGAATCTCACCATTTGTAGTTTAAATGGCGGTTCTACGGCCAACTACGTTCTGTTACGGCGATGTGCATCTCGCATTACAGTTAAAATAACAATTATATTGAAAGTAAATTTAAAAAGGGTAAAAATTTGTGTATAGAGAATAATTTATGTATTTGAAATAAGAACTAAATAACGAGATACTTTCGTATAAAAGTAAAGTATCTTCCATATAGATATTTATATAAAAGTAATAATAATATTTAAACCGAAGTTTATAGATGTGGGAATCAAAAATATTGGTAAAAATATATTTCATATTGCAATAAAACGTGTGTGGGCAATGAGCTCTAGAGGGTTAATTCCCATATTGCAACAGCCTGTTAAAAATACGAGGCTTACAGATTAAGAGGAGAGAGAGAGAGAGAGAGTTTATTTTTTATTGTAAATTATTTATTATAGTTTTTTAACCTCTAAGCTTTTACAATATTTTATAATATAGAAGCACAACTTTTTTTCCCCCAAATAAAATTTATATATATATATATTAAAAAATATATTACTAAACTTTATGACGTGTAATATTAGTTCAACCCTCCAAAACCACACATTACATTCAATATAATGATATTATCAAAAAACAAACAAATAACGGAAAAACCGTATAAGCGAGACTGATAAAAAAAACTATATGATTTAAGTTAAAACAATATGGCATGTGAGTGCCTTTTTTTTAAAGTTGCTTTTTGGAATGATAAAAATACAACCTCTCTCTCTCTCTCTCTCTCTCTCTCTCTCTCTCTCTCTCTCTCTCACACACACACACACACACACACACACACACACACACACACACACACACACACACACACACACACACACACACACACTCTCTCTCTCTCTCTTTCATTTATAAATGAATAACAAGTTTATTTTTTAATGAGAAAGTAAAGATATGAAATTTTAATTTCAAAATTGTGACCTTTTTTTTAACTTATAAAGAGTAATAATATATTTTATATAATACGCAAAAAAGAATATGGGAGAGATTTAAATGGAAAAGAAAAGGGTTTTTGGGTATACACATGAGTATAAGTGTATATACCTTACTGTTAGTGTAAGTCAAGTGTTTTTTCCTTAACGAACTTCTTGTGACAAGAGAGAGAGAGAGAGAGAGAGAGCAGATTTTTTACCTTGCGTTCTCTGTTTCCTCTTTTTTTATATATACATATATTTGACTTTTCTCTCTCTCTCTCTCTCTCTCTCTCTCTCTCTCTCTCTCTCTCTCTCTCTCTGGTTAAGAAACACAAGAACAAGGTACTCAAATAGCATCGTCATATTTTCTCTCTCTCTCTCTCTTTCTCTTTCTCTCCTCATCCTTCTTTCCACTACTTATATTATACCTTGTCTTGTTCGTCTCTGTTCTTTCCTACTATACTTTTCCATTCTAAAGCTTATATAATTCTTCTTCTTTTCTCTACCCCGCTAGTGGAGTGTTCGTGTTCGCATTCATGCGCAAAAGCTGTGTGTGCTACCGAGATAAAGCTCAACTACGTCAAGTAGCACACAACAATAGCATTGAGAGAGAGAGAGAGAGAGAGAGAGAGAGAGAGAGAGCAAGTGTCCTCACATCTCAAAGTATATTATTATTTCTATAAAAATATATTTTACTACAACACTTTATTCCCTCCAAACAATAGGTTATTATTTAAGTAGTGAAAATTAATGATTTTTAAATATACAATTATTAAATTACATTTGTTTACAAAGTATACATTCACTTTGTTTGATTTAGTTTTTTTTTTTTTTTTTTTTTTTTTTCTTTTGATCATTAAAATGATCAAAGAATATAAAATATAATAACTGTTGTGGCTTTTGTTATTTCACTTATTTTTTTTTTTTATAAGCTCAAAAGACTTCAAAATTTTGTTGAAATTATATGGTAGTACTAATTAGTATAATACACTCTTTTTTTTTATTAAAAATATGTTGATATAGAAGTATAATATTGTTTTCATAAAATAAAAAGTATTAAGACAGGACACTTTTTATTGGACAAACATTAATGGGCATTTTTAGTAGCGATAATATTATATAAAAATAGAACGATCGTGCTCAGTTTGTTGTAAACTTTAACGCTTTCTTTATTTACTAGTTGTGTGTAGGAAAAAAACACAATCTATTTAAATGTTTTTTTGTTTTTTTAATCAGAGTTAATGGATCAATTTTATTTATTTGCTTTTTATTTTTATTCTTTGATTTATAAAATTCAAATATTACGTCTGTTTAATTGTTATAGATGCAAAATTTGTATTTTTTTAAAAATATGACAATTACAATGCAGCTGAGATTTGTTGCTTAAAAAATTAATCATGCTTTTATTTTTGATAAAATAAAAATATCATTAAATCTGATAAGGATTTCTATCAATAATACTACCAATTTGATTGATTTTTTATTGGTTCATGATTATCATTGAGAATCAGGCTATTAAATTTTAACTTTTATATCATTGCTCATTGCTGGCGAGTTGAAAAAATTGCATTGAATTGTTATACGTGTAGCAGTGGCGTGAGGTGCCGATTTTTAGAATTCAAATGATTATAGCGCCGAATTTTACTGATCGATTTTTTAGAAATTTTGAAATTTTGTAGTCAGAAAGCCAAAATTATGATATTTATCATTTATTTTTTTGTATTGTGAAGTAAAAGGTCCAAAAGGGCCCCTTAAACATAAAAATTGAGGTAATTTTTTACTCTTCTGATCACAAAAGACACTCAAAATTAAGAAATCGAATAAAGACTAAATTTCAGGATAAAAGAGTTTTGGTAAAAGCCTAAAACCGCAAATTTGGACCAATTTTCTTATGTGGGCCTAATTAGGGCAACTTCAAAGTCAAAACATTTTCAAATCAAATCAAAATTTTAAAATTCAGTTAGAAAAACGAAAACTTTAGATTTTGAGTTTTAATGGGTACCAAATTCAAAAATCACATTTTGGGTCTCCCAAGTCTCCACAAAAGGGACCAAAAGGGTCAAATTTGTTTCAAAATGCAAGATATCGTAAATCTAACTGCAGCAATCGATTTGTAAGGGCCAAAAACATAGGAATCAATATAATACACACCAAAATCGGAACATCCCTAGTTTTTTTATTTTTATGATTCATTGGGACTCATGCAATATTGCATGAGTCCCAATGGGCCCCAAAAATAAAAAAACTAGGGATGTTCCGATTTTGGTGCCTATTATATTGATTCCTATGTTTTCGGCCCTTACAAATCGATTGCTGCAGTTAGATTTACGATATCTTGCATTTTGAAACAAATTGGACCCTTTTGGTCCCTTTTGTGGAGACTTGGGAGACCCAAAATGTGATTTTTGAAATTAGTACCCATTAAAACACAAAATCTAAAGTTTTCGTTTTTCTAACTGAATTTTAAATTTTTGATTCAATTTGAAAATGTTTTGACTTTGAAGTTGCCCTAATTAGGCCCACATAAGAAAATTGGTCCAAATTTGCGGTTTTAGGCTTTTACCAAAACTCTTTTATCCTGAAATTTAGTCTTTATTTTATTTCTTAATTTTGGGTGTCTTTTGTGATCAGAAGAGTAGAAAATTACCTCAATTTTTATGTTTAAGGGGCCCTTTTGGACCTTTTACTTCACAATACAAAAAAATAAATAATAAATATCGTAATTTTGGCTTTCTGACTACGAAATTCCAAAATTTATAAAAAATCCACCAGTAAAATTCGGCGCTATAATCATTTGAATTCTAAAAATCGGCACCGCACGCCACTGACGTGTAGGTATAGTATGTATAATTTATATGAAAAAGAAACGTAAGAATTATTATTCATCAATAAAATTGTCATTTTTTCCTCAGATTGCAAAATAGAATCAAGCTAACAAAATTCAAAAATAATATTACACAAAAATCTATTTGCATGGAAAAACTGAGACACTGATGACGAAAAATGTAAATTTAATCATAACAACTTGTTACAAAAAAAAATTAATTTAATTTTATATAAACTAATAAGAAAAGGCATTTAAAATTCTAAAGATTTCCTTCAAAATAAACAGTCGATTTTTCTCTCCCGTTATTCTGATCAAACGTGAAGTGAAATCCAATTTCTTACTTTTTGCTATCTGAATTTCAAATTATACAGTTTTTATTCAAATTTACTTTGCTATGAGCTTTGAAGTTGAAGGAAAGACGTCTCAAATAAAATAAAAAAATTAAAGCGAAAAAAAAAACTCATTTAATTTGTATATTTGTTATCTTATCACGTTTACAATGAAAAACCATATTATATATTTCATAACTTGAATTGTATTTTGATAGTGTAAATATTAATGTTACAATAGAATTAAATATCACTTTTATAATTGCTTAAAAAAAAATACTGTAACAGTTTTTAATCTCAGATTAATACATTTATTTGTTTCCTTTTGTTATTGTTATTAATTTTTAATTTTATTATGTTAGTAGTAGACGCATTTTTTTATAAATATTTTCACAGTTAAGTTAGCGATAATTTTCTTAAAAGTTTCTCTAAATCCTGAAGCAATCACTTTAAAAATAAACCAATGTGAGTTTTTTTTCTTTTTTCATATCAAATAACCTAATAAAAAATCCAGACAAACAAGAAGTAATTGAATACATTTCTTATCATAAAATCAAATAAGTTAGTTGAAATAAAAATAAGTTTTCAATCAACAAAATTGTGGTTTACACAATTACATAATATTGTTTCATGTTAACTGAAGTTTTCATCATCTATAAGCTTGCAGACAGGGGAAGAGATGCAGCAGTTTTGATATTAATTACCAACATGTCTATAAAACTTTTATATACATAGAAAACTTACAAGTTTGAAACTTCTCGTCTGTGAACTTAAAAATAATAATATTTCTTTACAGTAAGGAAAAAACAAATGACAGTTTTTATATATAATTAAAATAAAGAGTATAATTTTAATAAAAATCTAATGAAAACTTTAAAATAAAATATACTTCATGGTCATTTATATATTTAATGTAAAAACTGTATATTCTTTTCTTTCTTTACTAATAAAATTATTCAAATTGAAATTTAACATTTCATTTTGCTTAAAAGTTATCTATCAACTGTTAGTTTTTAATATTTAATTAATGAGTTATAAAGGGTTAAAAATAGTGATGAATTTTTAATTTATGGATATAAGTGGAAAGATAAAATTGTGATCTATCTATTTTTGAAGTTGATTGGAAGTTTGATGTGATAAATCACGATATATAGTACGATATGTATGTATTTGTAAGTAGAAAAAAAATGTAGCATTACTCTAATAAGAATGAGTTCAAATTTCATAGTGTCCTATTATCCGTGGTCCTTTTATATCTAAAAATAAGAAATAAAAATAAGACAATTTTTAATTTTCCTTCAAGGGTTGTGCATATAGATGGCTTGTATCTCAAAATTTTATAAGAAAAATTCGAAAGTTTATGATGCCATTTGAAAGATAATTGGCACAGCTACCTATCCTAAGATTTTCCGAACTCATGACCAGCAGATAAGAGAGAAAATAATTATTGAAATTAACATGGGCTCTGATGGGACTAAAACTTCAAAAAATCATAATTTAAAATCTAGCATGGTGACCTTCCAATTTTTTTACATTTTTGAAGAAACCATATCCTAATGTATCACTGTGCAAAATATCAGACTTTTCTTTCTTTACAATTTTTTAGTCAAATCCCACAGTATCTGATTTCCCGGCTTAAAAAAATTCTTTAATAATAATTTTAACGTCATATGAATATGCATATATACAGCATAATTTATTATGCTCTATAGGATAATTAATATTTAATGTTACGGAAAATGCTGATATGAGTAAAGTTGTTAAAATTGGGCTAACATATTTTAAGTTATTACGTACTGATTTTTGTGCGGCGTGAACAAATACTACACAGTTGCTAGGAATAATCATCACTCTTTCATTAATTATGTTCTAATTATGTTCTATTATTATTATGTAACTATAGTTACATCCTAAAAGATAACACAATTGGGTTATTACTTTTGACAGTCTCAAATTCATGAAAACTATACAATATTCCACATTTACTCCAGATTCCTCAAAATTCTAATAATTATGTAGAAAACTCGTTATTGTTATAAGACAATCTTCTTTATACTACAAATTTCTTCTTTATTTTAATAACAAGAATATAAATGGCATATTATAAAGTTTCATTATATTTGAATAGTGTATAATGAGCTGCAGAAATACTTGACTTTATTCATCATACTAAATATTTAAGTTTATGCATACCATTTTAAGTATTCATTACATAATAATTATAATTGTTATAATAGATTAAAACTTTTTTAATTATAAATTCAAAGAATGATACTAACTTTAATTGATTTCAAAAGTTAAATTATGTAAATTAATGTTACATAGTATTATACGCAGTGTCTGTCAAATGTCTTATTATACATAACTTCTTAAATGATGCATTAAAATGCATCAACAAAAGGCAGGAATATAAATCCTGTAAAATGTAATAAGAAAATTAACCTGAAAAAGGTATTAATATTCTACAATGTTATACCTATGGTAGGTATACCGCACGGAAATTAAAAAACTTGCACAACAATAGACTTAATTACAACACTGTAAGCCCATTCTTCTCCTTTTTATTTGAGCTTAAAGCCATAGACCACATAAAACAACATGTGCTTTTTAATGAATAAAAACGAAATAGGATCTTCAAAACTGATGACATATTTTACCAGAATGTTAATATAGCCCCATGAGAGAGCGTGAAAATACTGTAAAGTATGCAATTTGCGTGACTATTCATGTTTCTGACGTCAGAAACATGCAAAAATTAGTATGAAAATGTTGTGCGGGTTGCATAATTTGAATATTCTGATCACTGCTACGGAGCTACAGTTGGGTTTTGAGACAAACTTAAGTTATTTATGTAAGTTCCATCAAGTGTTTTGTGATATAAATGCTTTATGTTTTTCTCTGGTCTATTACTTTAATGTTCCCCTCATACCTGTTATCTCATTAATCTGTTATCAATTATCGTAATGTTGCCAGTTTTTCTATTTTCCCATAAGGATAATGTATTGCAAGCTATTCATTTCATTTCAGTACAATAAAGGTGTGTTTCACTTTTATTTTTGATAACGTTGTAAAATATAACCATCCAAGTTTGTTCTGTAAATTATAGTGAATATCATTAAATACTAACAAAATAAGACACATTCATTGGTTGATCTTGTTTTTTGGGCCGATAAAAGTGAGTCGCATGTTGAGCATGGAACTTTTTTTGGTGAAGTTTCGTTGTTCGTTTTTATCAGGTTCACAGTTCTAAACGAAGAAATAACAATTATTATGAATTAAATGAACAACCATTAGCTTGTTCTGTAAAGTAAAGTGAATCTCAACAACAGTGATTGGCTGACCAACAAAATACGACACATTCATTGGTTGATCTTGTTTTCTGAGCTAGCAAAATTGACAAAAATTGAGTCACATGAAGAGCATGGAACTTTTTTGTGTGGAGTTTTTTTCCTTCTTATCAAGTTCAAAGTTCTAAACGAAGAAATAACAATGATCGACCATATGTATAAACGTAGTAAACAGGTAACGAAGTCATAATCAGCTGTTATAACAAAGGAACATATCGACACAAAAGTTGCGCCGGAAGTCTGACTTTGCAGAACGAGCTTATATGTATAAACGCAGTAAACAGGTAACGTTGTGATCAGATGTTTTTAACAAAGGAAAATTTTCGAAGCTGGCTTAAGAGTTGTGTGTAGTTTATTGAGCGAACTTCAATGTTTATATTTTCATTACATTTCAATTTATTTTGTATTGATGTCCCTGCCTAAAGTAGTCATTTATTTCCCGTGTGCGAATTTTGACTATAAAGTATCAGTAAGTATATAGGATTTTATGTACTAATGAAAAGTTGTAATGTATTGGAATATTAATATTATAAAGACGATGCCGCTTGCTATGTATACGTATATAGTATGCTATTTGAGAGACAGAGAGAGGGAGATTAATAGTGTCAAAATCCATTAGAGTTTCTAAGATAACCTTGGACCTTCACACGCAATACAAAGTGTGTTCATATAAAACAGTCGCGTCAATCTCAAAACAAATGAATCAAAACTTTCATGTCACAAATCTGGGGGAGGAATAGAAGAGAGTTTAGTGACAAGGCGTTTTGCTTTTGTCATTTTGTTTGTTTTAATTTTTTTATATTATTATTTGTTCTTTTCTTTCTTCTTGCTCTTACACCAACACCAGGATCGTCCTTGATCCTATATTTCTATTATTATTATTTGTTCTTTTCTTTCTTCTTACTGTGACACCAACACCGGAATCGTCCTTGATCCTAGATGTAACTGAGCGTAATCCAGCACTATTTTAACTTTAAAACACTGCAGATAATAAAAGAGGAGGATCATAAGATTAGCACTTTGCGCACGATGTTAGCTGTGCCAAGAAATGCATTATTTATTATTATTTTCAAGAAATACCTGATAAAACACTATGAAACTAATTTGTTTTATACACTTCATGTACATATTATACTCTCACGACAGCTAGGGAAAGAAAGAAGCTTGATATTACCGAAAAAATATGGTAAGGGATTTCAAGGGATCTTTTTTTTTTTTTTTTTTTTTTTTTTTACCAATATGAGAGTAAGAATTTATGAACTTTGAAATGTCTTAAGACACTGTCATTGTATAAGATTGTTCATTAAATAATTAGTATTACTTTGCTATTAAAATAAGATACTGGCCCGATTTCTTTTTATTTGTACGTTAGAATTTTTATAATGCTAGTAGAGAGAAAATTGTCTGAATCTGATAATTTCTTTTTCATTATTGATGCATATATGCGTGTTTAAATATTATAACTATTTTATACTGCAAATTCTTCAGAAATTTTAATATACAGCACTTTCTTAGAAATTCTCTCTCTCTCTCTCTCTCTCTCTCTCTCTCTCTCTCTCTCTCTCTCTCTCTCATTTTATTTCCTCTTTTTCTTCCTTCCTATTTTTCCTTCTAATGTATTATTTGAAAACTGTTACATAAAACATTAAATTTTTGTAACTTAAAAAACAGCACTTATTTATACACGCGTTGGCATGCAATAAAAAAATTTAGATCAATCAAAATAATAAAATGCGTTGTGTATAAACTGACGTAAAAAAATATATCGTGTGGAATATCAGTTCTAGTTTAAACTTAAAAACTGCGCTTACAAAAAAAAATGACGAGTCATTTAGC
This sequence comes from Ecdyonurus torrentis, assembly GCA_949318235.1. Classification (NCBI taxonomy): domain Eukaryota; kingdom Metazoa; phylum Arthropoda; class Insecta; order Ephemeroptera; family Heptageniidae; genus Ecdyonurus; species Ecdyonurus torrentis. Next base: position 32,106,537 of record OX439130.1, read on the forward strand.
GTATACCGTAGAGAGAGAGAGAGAGAGAGAGAGAGAGAGAGAGAGAGAGAGAGAGAGAGAGAACTTTGAGATTGGTACTTAACATTTAACGAGAAAACTTAGTTGATCAGGTAATTACTGTCGAAAAACTTTAGACATTGAGTAGTTTTTTTTTTTTTTTTTTTTTTTTTTTTTTTTTTTTTTTTTTTGAAAAAATTGCACTAGTTAGAGTTCCTATGGTTGGATTAGATGCAATCCAATTATCTCTCTTTGACAGTAAGTACAATATACTGCATCAAAGAACTTTATATTATCTGCCTCACTCTAAAGCTTTTTATTATTATATATGTATATATCTTATTTCTAATTCTTTGATCTCTTTTTCCTTTTATAAAATTAATTAATACAATTTGAATATTTATAATTTTTTTTATTTGAATCAAACCAATTTTAAAGAATCTTCTTTAAGAAAAATCTAATTTTTTTATCTTACTTGAAAATTTGAATAAATTACAAAAAAAAAAAAAAGGTGAAATTAAAAAAAGAGGAAAGAATAGAATTGTTATACGCTTGTTATTCATAATGTTTTGAAATAAATTGAATTTATTTAAAATCTTGTTATAAAAGTCATTTGAAAATGTTTTATTCATTACAATCAATAATATATATTTGAATTTTATATTCCTCTCGTGTTTTTTTTTTGTGTTTTTTTTTTATGTTGTTGTTTGTTTGTTTTATAGTATATCGTCATACTGACAATTAAAATAAATTGTATATTGTCACATGAACATACATAAAAACAATATTATATACAATAATATTCACTCACATACATACATAGCTAATTAACATGGTTTTGTCAAGTATCAATAAATAATTAATTGACTATATAAATATTTAATTCACTATAGTACTTTATATGTGTGAAAAATGCAATATTAATTAAATCACTATTTGTTATCAAGAGTGTTATGTCTGTTCACCTCAAATATTTTAATTACTAAAATAAATTTGTTTAATTAACAGTATTAAAAACAAGTTCTAAATCATGGAAAAATAGAAATTCTGCGTGTGCGTTTAATATCCAACACATTTGTAAAGTATACTGATGCAACATACAGATTTGTAATGGACATTAATTTTACCCATGTTGTTATAATTTATTGATTAAACATGGATGAAAAATGACAAATATTACAGTTTTTTAATTAGCTATATATGTACTATAAATATAAACTCTGAATGATTAGTTATTATTTTTAAATGAAGTAACTAAAATGTATAATGAAAATATCATTTATTGCAGTACTATAAATATAAATTTTGAATGATTAGTTATTATTTTTAAATGAAGTAACTAAAATGTATAAATGAAAATATCATTTATTGCAATCATTATTAGGATTTTAATAAATCACATCAGTTAATAAAAATGACAGAATTATTATTAGAACTCCAATTATTGACTAAATTTTATGACTATATGTAAGGTTCATGAAATTGGCTAAAAAAGCTCTGTACTGTATGTAGCTTATTAAAGTTTATCATTATATTTGGTGTTTATGTGACATTTAAAAAAAATGTAAAAATAAGATTTTATTGCATAGTAGAGTTCCTAAAACTTTACTGTATTGTATAGTATATAAATGTAATGCATTTGATATCGAAACCATGAAGGTATAAACGTGAGTGCAGAAAATGCAAAGAAATAAAAGCTAACGATGTCTTTAGACCACGTGGTTATAAAACTCAACGATGTTATATAATACAGATCTTTTGAGCCGTCGGTTAAAAAAAAAAAAAAAAAAAAAAAAAGACGAATATATATTATATTATGGAATAAAAAGCTTAGAAGAAAAAGAGCGATGGGAATAACCAATGATCTTCTAGAACGCTTGGCATTTCAGAAATTTTCTCATTTCGATCTTGAAGAATGCTCTTAAAATAGAAAATAGTTGATGACATGCACTGACAAGTTTGATATTCCCAATTTTCACCTCTTTATTATTGACATCTCTATTTTTTTTATTGGAATTTTCGTTTCTATAAATATTTTAATGATCTGAAATTTTTTTTTTCTTTCTTATATTGTAATACTGATTGATATTGCTTTCAAGTGCTATAGTTTTTTTGATTGGTTTTATTAGTCGTTTAGTTTTAAATTTAATCGTCTTGTTAATTAAATTAGTACTTATGAGATTATTTGTTTTCTAAATGTTATTATTTTATAAAAATACAAATACGGAATTCATACCGTTTTTTTTTTCCAATAGTGGAAAAATATTAGAGGACTATGGGTGCAATGCATCAAAGCACGTAGGTCACCTGAAGGCCTTATCATTCCTAACTAGGTATGGTTAGAAATCCTAGAGCTTTAAGATTCCTAAGGCCTGTACTAATTGTAAGTGCATTGATGAATCACACCCCATGTATCTAGCTCAGCAGTATTTGCCCGCTTTGCTTGATGTACATCGGTGTTTTGCATACATGAGGAATGCATAGTCAATCGATTAATGATCAATCTCAAACTATCTATGTATCTGGAAGCTTCGACCATTACACTTAATTTGTGTAAGAAAAACCAACAAATGTTTTTATTAATAACGTAAATTATATAAAATTTAATTCCGGGGGAAAAGAAAAGAAGTTATTTTTAAGTATCAAAATTATACATGTACATTCTTTTGTGTATTATTATTTTTGTCTACTTTTGAATGACTATATATAAATCAAATTTGTATAATATAATGTAATAAAATCTGATTAGAATATAGTAATTATAGATGGAGAAATCCATCATAAAAATCGTTTATGTCATGTGCACAATCCAATGAAAACTAATTAGAGAAATAACATTAGGAAAAAAAATGACCTTTTTATTGTTCTAAAATGTCACTTGATAAAAAAAAATTATACCTACTGTATTGTATCGCAGATATGATATATGAGAAAATATATAGTGGAAAGATTATTTTTATTCTTTAGTATTAACCCCTCTGTTGCTTAAATACATAATGACTTTTTTTTTTCTTCAAACACATTGAAAAATTATTGTGACACACGCAAAAATAACATTACTTGTTGCATATCTTAATAACTTTTGTATTCGTATTAGATTTAAGAAGAAAAAATTCAATTTATTTTCCATGCAAAAAAAAAAAAAAAAAAAACAAACAAACAAACAAACAAACTCTTTACTTTGTTTATTGAAGTTAAGGAAAAGTTTTACAAAGTAAATGAAAAGTAAATTGATCCATTCAATGCCTTTGAGGCAAACAGTATTCCATTGCTTTTTATCACACTTTTTTTTTTTTATAAATATTGATTCAAGTAAAACAAGTTTACATCAAGTAAAAAACAATTCAAAATATATATATATATATATATATATATATATATATATATATATGTATACATCAGATATTCAACATAATATAAAAAAAATCATATTATAAGCTATACACTTTAAGTTTGAATTTAAAGAAAGATTTTTTGACACTTGTTTTTTTAATTTAATTTTGTGTTTTAGTCTGGTTGCATTTTATACCTTGCACACACATACACCTTGGGGGTGATTTATAACCGACGCTCGTAATTAAGTTTTCCCATGGATTTATATCTTTTCACCCCCTCCTCCCCCTTCCCCTCCTCTACACAACCATAATCCACGCTTGAGTCCTAGTAGAGCCTCGGGTCTATAGTAAACTAGAACTAGAACGTTAAAAAATAAAAATATAGAGGTTAAAAAAAAAAAAAAAAAACTGCTTGCCCTAATAGTTGCATACCTTCCAGGATATAGGTAAATAATTAAAGCAGTTAGCTGAGCAGTTAGTGTTATGTTTTTGTTCATTAATTTAATAGTTTTAATTAAACAGTTACTGCTCATTTTTTAATCTCTCTCTCTCTCTCTCTCTCTCTCTCTCTCTCTCTCTCTCTCTCTCTCCTTTCAATATTTTATTATAATGTATACATTGTTTTAATATATTGTATAATTGTAAAATATGCTTTGAAATCCTCGTAAATTTATTTATTTAACTTACCAAATGCACTAATCATATAAAAACTCGCTTCAATAAGATCATATTGTTATTTTTCTTATAAATTTTTAACCTATATATGCCGGTAGCTTTAAAATATATATTTTACAAAGAAAGAAAAACAAATTTTTCTCTTGGGGATATTATTTATTATTTATATATATATGAAAAAACCTCTAAAGAAAATAGTACGAGAAACACAAAAGGATTCGTGTAAAACAATAAATACGAGTTACACCAAAGATAAATGTATATGGCTTAGAGTTTTTTTTAAGGAAGGTATAAATGTTAACACGTCTTTAAACGATATTCTTATTATTAAAGCCTCCAGTTTATCTTACGACAAATACGTCTCTTGTCATTCATCATCATTCAAACTTAAAGCAAGCCATTTAAAATTTTATGACGTTGAAATATAAATTTTCTTTTGTTCGATCTTTATATTTTCTCGTTTGATCTTAATTAATAGTTAAAGGAATAGACCAGAGAAAAACATAAGCATTTATATCATAAAACACTTGATGGGATTTATATAAATAACATTAGTTTATCTTAAAACCCAACTGATAGCTCCGTAGCAATGATCAGAAAATTCGATTTAATATGCAATCCGCACAACATTTTCATACTAATTTTTGCATGTTTCTGACGTCATAAACATGAATTTTCACGCAAATTGCATACTTTACAGTATTTTCACACTCTTTCGTGGGGTTACATAAAAATTCTGGTAAAAATTGTCATTAGTTTTGAAGATCCCATTTCGTGTTTATTCATTAAAAAGCACATGTTGTTTTATGTGGTCTATGGCTTTAATATAGCCTATCTTCTCATTAAACTTATTCAACTATTATTTAATGCAGTTGATTGTACTTTCATTTATAAGTAAAAAGTTTATAAATCCTTTATGGTCAAAGCTGTGTAAAAAGGTTTTCATACAAAAGCTCTAAAATTATGAACCTTGTATTTTAAAGTTTAAGGTAACTTTTATTATATTCATATTTATAGCTTTTAAAAGTTGATGCTTTTAAATTTACTTACCAACTTAATGTGTAAATTTCAATGCATTTATTTTTCTATTTTACAATAAATTAAGTCCTAAGCAAAATTTATTTTGCATACATATTTGAATAAAATCAAATTTAATATAATCAATTAAAAAAAAAAGAATATATAATGCTTTTTTATATTTTATTTCAAATTAAAGTTATTGGAAAAAAACTCACTTTAGAAATCACAAACAACAACGTGTCATCATTAAAATTTTCCAACTTTGCCAAACATTTTTTTACCTTCTTCTTCTTCTTCTTCTTTTTTTTTTTTTTTTTTTTTTCTTATCATTTTCATCATACTAACTCTTTACATGATTTCAAGGCGTAACTGGTTTGTTATCTCAAGTTCGTGACTCATTTTATATTCGTGATTTTTCAAGTGTAATTTTCATGCAAAGGGTGTAAGTTTTTCACGTGCCATAGAATTCATATTATAATATAATTTTTTATTTTATTGAGCTTTTTTATATTTTTTAAACAAAAAATAATATACTTCTAAGGCTACCATATTGTTTTCTTTATATTATATAAAACTATACTTTATACGTATTAATGTCATGGTCATTTTATTTTCTGCATCTTAAGTTTTTCTGTTATTACATTACTAATTACTGTGTTCTTGTGCTACAAAATGAATGTTTACTCCAACCATGCAACTTTAAAAAATATTTGTATAATAATAAAAAAATTTATATTTAATTTATATAATAAAATACTATGAAAAATTTAGATTAATATTATATTTTTAATATTACTCTAAATTCCTCATATTATTTTTTTCTATATTTTTTCATCATAAATATACTACAGCAATTAATGATCTTATCAAATCTAACCTAAATCAAGTAAATATTACAAATTGAGTACTTACTACTTTATCAATACTAAAATGTACATTAATATATAACATTATTTAAATAAATCTTAAAAAATATTATACATTTTTCCATTTCATATAAAAAGTTTTTTTTTTATCTATTATATTTAAATATCGTATTGTAACAGTTATCGTTAATATTATTTATACAGTTTATTGAAACGTAATGTTCCAATATCATATACATTTTTTTACAATTCTTATAAAAAAACATCCATATTCAATACGTTTTGAATAACTATTAAATTTATTCAAACAAAGGAAAAAAAAAAGAAAAAAAAGAAAAAAAAAGAAAGAAAGTTGACTCACGGGAGTGGAATATTATATTTTTTCTTTCTCTTACAGAATATATATTTTTGGGGGTCTAAAACCAAGATAAATAAAATATGATGTATATATTATGGTGGTACTTTTGTTGTTGTAGTGAAACACAGTTTGTTGTTGTAAAAGTTCAAATTACTTTTGTCTTGTTTCATACATTATGTACAATGTGTTTATTTGTTTGTAAAAAATAACAAAGTAAATACAGAAAAAGAGAGAGGGGGACACTAAAACAGAGAAACTACTATAAAAACACAGAGACCATCATTATAATATGAAATAAAAGTAAAAAAAAAAAGTAAAAAGGGGAGAGAGAGAGAGAGAGAGAGAGAGAGAGAGAGAGAGAGAGAGAGAGAGAGAGAGAGAGAGAGAGAGAGAGAGAGAATAAAGGATAAAATTTTGTTAATTTGACATTTTGGTTAATTTTTTTGACGCATTTCTCAGATATTGTATAAGTAATTTTAATTCACTAAAACTGGATTTAGTAAATACCACAAAATATATTTTGGTTGAATTTGTTTAATTTGTTATAAAAATGTATTAACTTTACTCATCAATTTCTTGTTGGGTACAATTATTAATTTCAAAATTATTTTATGGGTATACTGTTATGTACAGACTATCAAATAAATATAAATATTGTTCACGAAACTATTTTTAGAGGGAGAAACTGAAATATAATTTGATTTCTTTATATAATATTTAAAAAAAAAAAAAAAAAAAAAAAAAAAAAAAAAAAAAAACTAAAACTTTTTTTTATCCAATATCCGCAATTTAATGTAAAGTTGTTCTGTTTTCGTCTTACAGAACACGTTATAGATTTTTAGTAAACTACTTTACCTCATGAAACAAGTTAAACATAAGATTTATTGGCAGCTGATCATTTAGAAAGAGAATTATTGACATTTTACGTATTGAATCTTTCTGTTTTTATTGTAAATAACACGCAATTATCTTAATGCGCTTGTAAGGTAGGAATATAAACATATTTAAGACTCAAGGACGAATATCTTATTCCTGATTTCTTATTAAATTTGAAATACACGCGGAAAATAAATACTACTAAAGGCAGGAATAAAAAAAAGTCCTGTGAAATGTAATATATAAATAACTAACTGGAACAGGTGTAAATATTCTGTACAATGTTACCTCATATGGTAGTTAAAAAAAGAGGTGTGTTTTAGTTTCATTAAACGCAGATAACGTCATAAAATATCCCTTTTTAATGATAATATTTTCATATATTGCAATACACTTACAAAGTATTGATGTCCCTGCTAATAGTAATCTTTTTCCCGTGTGCAAATTTAGACTAGAATTTGTTTTGAATTTTTATATACTGTATTAATAGATCCACGATAAATAGAAAATTAAATTAGCTAGAACACAGTCAAGTTTCTTTAAAATATTAGAAAAGCTAGATTTGCTAAATCAAATTATAATTCGGGAAAAGTAGATAGTTTATTATACGCGACAAATATTTTGTTTATATATATATTATACATTTTGCCTTGAAACTATATACATGATCTATCATTACTATACTCAATTCATAAAACAAGTCTTAAAATTCATTTAAATTATTTTAATTGGGCTAAAATTATTAATAACTTAAAATTGTCTCATTTAAATTTTAAATTTTTATTATATATATAAAATTTTATTTCATTTTCGCATAACATAAAATACGTTTTTTTTTTTTTTTTTTTTTCAACATATTTCATCAAAGCTTATTATGAGATATTATAAATTCATACTTAAAGGAAAACTTTAAAATATTCTTATTTTTTATTCATAATTTGTATATATATAGTCTGGAACTTTTCGCCTTAGAAGTAAGAATATATATATAAATCTATAATTCTTTGTTCAGCTGGTAAAGAAGACTTTGAAAAGCCGTTGTTCTAAAAGAAAGGAAAAAAAGTAGGGTGAATAATAATAATATTCCATTTCAATCTTATAATAAATCACTATAAATGTCAATCCTTTATCTTTCCTTTGATGCTAAAAGTTTTAATTTAATTTTTATTAAAAGTCTCTATACATATAATTTTTTTTTTTTTTTTACTATTATGTTTTTCATTTACTTTAATAAAAAATCATTTCTAATAATGTAAGAATTATTATTTGTCTGTCGTTGACAATCACTGAGGTATAAAAATTATATGTTAAAGTTTAAAATTGTGCGCATATTTTAGAACTTTTGAATAAATCAGAGTGAATAGTATAAGAGCAAAAGAAAAAATATCACAGGAAGGAAAAAGGTATATTTTCAAATCAAAAAACATCAGTGGTGAAAAAGAGAGTCGTTATTAACAGGAACTAGTACCAAAGCTGCTTTTTCGTTCATGATTTTACATGTAAAAAGATTCGTCGTATATTTATATAGTTATTTATAACGCATTTTGAAGTATAATTTTCTATGTACTTTATCAAAGAAAGATTGTACAAAAAATATATATGCTGTATATTGAGCTGCTTTTAAATTGGTTCTACTAGTTACATCATATTATATCTGTGATTTATCGGCAATTAAAAAATAATGATACAAAATATTGCAAATAAACTTTTCATGCAACGTTTCAAATTATCATAAATAATTATCCGAGTATTTACTTTGTGTTTATGTACATGAAAAAATTAATTATGTATTTTTTGCTGTATTGAATAATTATCATATTGTAGAGAACAATTGATATTGTACTAACATAAGTAATTATGCTTAAAATCTTAATATTATGCTAAATGTAGTATGTATTCAATATCCAGTATGGTATAAATTATGATATTATGCATAAATGTTGCTGTATCAAGCTAGCATAATCATTAACGTGTTTGTTCAGTTTTGTTGTTTTCTTTCAAGTTTTTATATAATGGAGACTTCAATTAATGGAATGCTCCATATAAATAAAAAGGTATTTCCACAAGGTAATAGAGTAAAACTTTACATCAAAGTGCTTGTACGTTTTCCTATGTTTCATTAGTATTATTACTTGCAAACTTATTCCATTTCTAAAAATCAATCAATAGCTAATATAAATTTATTAATATACAAACAACAAAGTTTATTAAACTTTTTTTTTTAATATAATATCAAGTTTAATTGATGTGATTCAATTGAAAATTAAAATATCAATATTGACAACATCACAAACACAAACGTGCCGACTGTCATTGAATTTATTTGATAATTGTTTTATTTGTTTTTGTTAATAATAGTAATAATAACGCGTATAAATTATTTATATTGTTTCTTCTTTTACGTATTAAGTTTTTAGAAAAAATAAAGTCTTATACGACACTAATTAATATAAATTTTATTATTAACAACACTTCAATATAAAATATTTTGTTTACGTTACTTAAAATAGATTAAAATTAATTAACTTACCATTATGATGTGTGTTTTGATTGTGTTGTCTTGAATCATTTTCAGACATGGCTCCGGTATTACCGGGCCTTGGTAAATTTACTGGTAAATTTCCCAGTTCTTTGCCGGTAATTAAAATATATTGAAATAATAAACAAAAAATGATATTAATTAATAATACCAAAACATAATCACTATTTTTTTTTAAATAATAATTAATTCACTGATTTATTATTTATAATATTTATTTTCAAGATGAAAATTTTGTTGTCACGTAATATATAAGGGATGAAAATTGTGTGTGGTGTCGCTTACTTGGTGGCCGCGTGGTGCTATGTGGTGTTATGTGGTGAGAACACCAAACCCGCCACTCAAAAGTAAGAGAGAGAGGGGAATAAAGTAAGTGAGAGAGAGAGAAAATCGCGCCGCTCTCTTCATGACGTCATCAAAATATAGTGACGTCACTCTCGCGCACGCGTAACTTATCTTGTATTAACATCTGACCCTACCGCCAGTTTATACAAATTAATTGTAATTATCACATAACAATTTGTTTTTTAAATAATAATAATAATAAAAACTTGATGTATATTTTTAAATTTTAAAGTCAACATAACATATATATGAATATTAGATTAAGTTTTATTTGTTTTATTTATTTTCAATTCTTTGTTATTGTTTCTAATAATTAACAACATTACTTACAATGTTAATTATCTTAAAATGAAAATTGAAATGTTAGCTCGTTTTGTAAAGTAAAGTGAATCTCAATAACAGTGATTGGCTGACCAACAAAATAAGACACATTCATTGGTTGATCTTGTTTTTTGAGCCGATAAAAGTGAGTCGCATATTGAGACTGGAACTTTTTTTGGGAAGTTTCTTTCATTCTTATCAAGTTCAAAGTTCTAAAAGAAGAAATAACAATGATCTACCATATTATGTATAAACGTAGTAAACAGGTAACGACGTCATAACCAGCTGTTTTTAACAAAGGAACATTTTCGAAGCTCTCAATACTTGTGTGTAGTTTATAGAACGAGCTTAAGTTTCAGTTTTTACATAATAACATTAAAATTTAATATTTATATAATTCCTTTTCATTTTAAATATATACATATATATTTTTTTACAGACAGAAATTCTTTTAAATTCCATATTATTATTTTTTATGTTTATTGTTTTGCTGAGTGGAATTTTTTTATAAAATAAAAACATATGAACGATATTTCTCCTATATTTAATAGCAGTTATATACATATAAATAATATACAATTAAAATTTATATATAATATTAACGTAAATGAATAAATTATAATAACACCATACTGAAAATAAAATATAACATTACATTTAATTTAAGAGTAATTAAGAAACATTTCAATGAGCATTTATAATAAATGTATCTAACTAATTAGTATTTTAATACATACATTTTAATTCAATTTAATTTTAATGTATATAGTGTTTTATTATTTAAAGTGGTTATAATTGTATAGTATCATTTTGTTTTTCACAATATATAATGCATTAATTAGTATTGCAAGGTATACGTGTATGTAAGCTAGAAAGTAACATTCTTTATTGTATTGTATGAATCATGGATTCATGAAACATTAGTATTGCATTCAATGTGTTATCGATATATTTTAATCGCATTGCTCTCCGATTGTTGAAATATTGGATATTCCAATACTTAAAAAAAACTATACTGTATAGTTGTGCAAATGGAAAGAAAATTGAACTAAATCCATCGAAAAAAATAATAAAAAAAATTTAGCAATGTTTTCATCAGCTTTTAAGTCCTTTGTATTATTATGTATTGAATACTGCATAATAAAAGCTAGACGAGCTTTCAAAAAATGTATATAAGATATCTTTACATGATCTTTTATCTAAATGTATCTGGTTGAAAAAATAAAACAAATTTAATATTACAGTAGAATCAGTATCGTTAGAATTTAAAAATATGGGTATATAAGTAAAAAAAATTATATCGATTTCAAGACTGTTACATGAACTTTAATTAAAGTCTCGATGTAAGTATATAAACTTAAATAATCTTCTTTATTCAAAAACAGAAAATAATTTTTTAATTGGCCTCATAACTACTTATCTGGTCTCCTTGTATACCTAACACTTTTAAAACAAATAAACAAACTTTTGATAACATTAGTAATACAAAAGTTTAATTACACCAACTATATTTACGAAAAGGTAAAAACAAAAACACAATAAAAAATGTTATCCAAAAACAACAGAATGTAGATTCTAATGTTATAAACTGTACATATATATATATATATATATATATATATATAGTACTGTTTATTTCGAAATTATATAAAAGACTTGCCACATTCCTGCATTAGAATATTTCACAACTTTTAATAAAATTTATAGTTTTTTTATGTATTTTAAAATTATATAGATTGTAAATGAGCCGATATTACCGTTATTTAATCCAATGTTATATACAATATATTGAATTTTATATAATAAAGTCAATAAATCATTATATTTGATTAAACTATTTGATCAATATAGATATATGATATAGCTTATAACCACAATCATGGTTATATTATATGTTTATGTATTCAATGATATATTATGTATAATAAAATTTAATAGTTATGTTTGTTGATATTGCTTCCTGTTTAGAATAGCAAAATAGAATGAGAAAAGTTTTTTTCTTCTTCTTCTAATAATTCTTTATATACCACAAATATTTTAGAGGAAATTTATGTAAATGAAGGTATTATTGGTGCCAGAGAAGTTCTGAATATTAAATGTAGATGGCAAGGATGGTTGGAGAGAGAGAGAGAGAGAGAGAGAGAGAGAGAGAGAGAGAGAGAGAGACTGAGAGAGAGAGAGAGAGAGAGAGAGAGAGAGAGAGAGAGAGAGAGAGAGAGAGAGAGAGAGAGAGAGAGAGAGAGAGAGAGAGAGAGAGAGAGAGAGAGAGAGATATGAAAAGAGATGAAATGATTGATGACAGCTACATCAATCTTTAATTAATTAGATTTTATGTTTTCATTATCTATACATAATATAAAATAATTTTACTTTTATTTATAAAATTAAAACGTAATTAAATTGCAAAGTAATTAAAATTGTAAAAAAATAATAAATTTAAAAAAAAAAAAGAGAGAGAAATTATATTTTCAGTTACATTATTGAAGAGAGAAAATATTTGTTGAAATATTTATGCGAGTACAGTACATAATATTAAATCTAGTTCTTTAAACAATATAGCAGAAATAATTAACAGTTGGCTCACAATCAGTAAGTAGATCCTTCTTTGTCTTATTACTTGAGGAACTAATTCTCTATTCAGTTGCAGAAAATTACTAGAGCGAAAATTAATCCTATAATTTAATGATATACATTGTACATTATTTCTACTGTATATTATTTTTATATATATATATATATATATATATATATATATATATATATATATATATATATATATATATATATATATATATATATATATATATATATATATATATATATGTCATATTCAGAGAAAATTTAACCACTTAGAGACGTGAGTAAATTTAATCATTTTAAAACACAATCATTATTATTTTCTATATTTAAACTATCCATAAAATATTATAAAATAAAATTTTATTTTACAATGAGCAATCATGGAGTATTTACTTTATAACCGACTGTTTGCAAAATATTTATTATTTATTTACTTATTTAAACCATATATAAACATCATGGATATTTTTTATACAAGTCGAATGTTTAATAATAATGAAAATAACATCGAATGGTGTAATATTTTATTAGAATATATGGAACTTTATATCTCAGAAAATTAGGTTGAATTAAAAACCAATTTTATAAGGAAATAGAAAAAAAAACATTATTATATACTGTAACAATATATAATCAGTAATCACAACAAATTTTCAATCTGGCCTACCTTCGTAAAGTCATTATAGAATCAATGATTACTATCTGTATTTGATTTGTGTACCTATACCTACATTGTTAATATATGGGTTGTTGATATAAGACCTAAATCATATTAAAAGCTATTAAAGGCATAGACAACATGAAAACATTGGCATTTACATCACAAAACACTTGATGGGAATTACATAAAAAACAATAATTGGTCTCAACACCCAACTGTAACGACGTAGCGGCATAGCACTGATCAGCAAATTTCGATTTATGCAACCCGCACAACATTTTCATACTAGTTTTTGCCTGTTTCTGACGTCACAAGCAGAAATATTCACGCATATTGCATACTTTACAGTTTTTCACACTCTCTTGTGGGGCCACATTTACATTGTGGTAAAAATTATCATCCGTTTTGTAGATCCCATTTTGTGTTTAATGATTTTTAAAAAAACTTGTTATTTCATGTTTTCTATACCTTTAAGAATTATTTCCTTATATATTTTTAAACAATGAATTGCCCATTAATTGAAATAGTTTTACCACATGAAAGAGTTATTTTATCAATTATTTAATTTCTTAAGAAAAAAACAATCTAAAAAAAAAAAGGCTTTTAAGTATCATGTCTGTGTAATGTTGTTATTAAGGAAGTTGATGCACTTTATTACTTTGTAGTTATATTTTATAACGCGTTGAGAGATATCCAGACATGAAAACATACAAGTTTGTGGAGCTAGTGTACCAAAACATACACACAAAGTCTCTTATATTTAACAATATTATGCTATGATATTAAACATTGATGTTTACCTAATCTATAATATATTATACTATAATATAACAATCCCTTAATAATAAATGGAATTACCTTAAACATGTTTCGCATTTTGTATATACATAATTTCATTTGCATAATTTATTAATAGACTTAATTTTCAATTATTGCCGTTGGGTATTATTAATATAATAATATATGTTCAAATTATATATGAATACGTAGAGGATTACAATTTAAATAAATAACATTTTAACGTTTTAAATTTTATATAAAAATATAATGTTCGTAAATTTTTTTTTTTTTTTTTTTTTTGAACAAGATAACAGGATTTGCAATAATCTTTATTACTACTATTTTTAGTTTTTCCTATTATTATCCATATACTGTCATTTTAATAAATGCTTATTTTTATTTGATATGCAAAAGAATACAGCAAACAACATATTAAATTATTATGCAAGACATATCAAGGCAAGATTAAATGAATATTGAATATTCTTTATAAATTTGTTTGTTTAATAATCCTAAGCTCTCTTGGGTTAGAACTGGTATTTGTATAGACAACATGTAGGCCAAAAATGCACTGGACAAAAAAAAAAGGCAAAAAGGCAAAAAGGCAAAAATGCAGAAAGGTGCTTTAAAAACAATGACATTATTTTAGTTAATAGATATCGAATTATCGTTATAATAAAATAATATTTTTAACTGTTATTGAAAAATAAAAAATAAAACATGTCAATTAATTTATAATGTAAAAATCATTAATTTTTATAATATACCGTAAAGGTCAAATTGTTATTTTAACCGTAATCAAACTAAAATCACAATACGAGTTATTTATCAAAGTTTATTAATCAAGTTTATGAGGTTATTTTCCAAACAAATAATAATGAACTAAATAATAATAATTATGATTATATCATAAAATTATTATTACAATATACTGTACTTTGCATATATCTTTGTACTTATTTATATAATAATTTCATTTCCGTAATAAAATTAGCTTGCACTATTTTGTACTTGAGTTTACATAGATTAAAAAAAAAAGTGTGAAGTGTTGAACTTAATGAAACTCATTCACTCATATATATCTGTCATTCTCATTCTGATATCTCATTTTATACTTTAATGATGTTGTTGATAAGATTGCATGTTCTAAGGTAATAAGTTTTCTCTCTCTCTCTCTCGTACACACTCACGTGTAATAATAATAGAGGTACTTCATGTAGAGAGAGAGAAAGAGAGAGAGAGAGAGAGAGAGAGAGAGAGAGAGAGAGAGAGAGAGAGAGAGAAGTGTCAGGTGTGAAGTGATACTATTGTTTATATAAAAATAGAAAATTACGCCATTCAGCTACTGTAGTTCAAGTTATTAAACATCATGCCATGAACACTTACTACATATTTCTATATTTGTAAACGTATTATAAATTTTACTATTTGTTCATTAAATTTTTTTTAAATAGAGAAAGATTATATTTGCTTCATAAAAAATAATGATAAAACACCATTTCCTTGTTGATTCATAGTTGACGTGGTTATATAGCAAGGAAATATGTTTTGATATATTGCAATATATGAAATGTCAATTAAGCCCTAAATAGTTTTAATAATTGAATAAATTTGAAGTTCTGTTGCAGAGAGAGAGAGAGAGAGAGAGAGAGAGAGAGAGAGAGAGAGAGAGAGAGAGAGAGAGAGAGAGAGAGAATATTGCTTTCAGACATTTAGAATAGTAAGTTGAATAAAGATGATTATTTGATTTTAATTGACGATACTATGTAAATTGGAAATACAGAATTTTAAGATTTCTCAATTATCAATGAAATATACTGAGTGGAGATGTAAGGTGATATATTACAATGTCCTCTGAAACTTCTAATGATCGAACTTTTGTAATCGATGCCAAATTTTCTAATCACTTGTTGCTTCACTAATTAAATTTTCTTAGGTAATTTCATTAAACTACAATCAAGTTTATTTGCAACTCATTAGGGCTAAGTTTTATCACCATTTATAAAACTACTAGTTTTTTTTATTGAAATTTTTTTTATTTTCATTTTGTTATACAATAATTATGCAATTTTTCCATGCGTCGTAAGCTAGTTAAAATCTAACTAAATACTGTATATTTATAAAGAATAACATTATGAATGTAAGGAAAAAAAAGTATACGAGAAATAAATGCAGATACAAATAATTATGTTGTAGATCAAATTTATAGGATATGTGGGATTTTTTCATAAATTACATTGGAGATATTACTTTTATTGCTATTGTAATTCCTGAAAAACTTATTCATTCGCAGACACCAAAACTCTTTTTCTATTTTTCAAGATATTTGAACTGAAACTATATTATTTAAGATAAAAAGTAAGGTAAGTATCATGACGCCATAATACCTTTCGGTGTAGGCCAGGATTAAACCTTTTCAGTATGGGCTTCAGTATGATCTGAGGCTTACCAGACCTCAGACTCAACCCGTTATCACACTCTTCTAGGCTCGACTACCAGATCTGTGCAACCCGAACCACTGACTCTCGGAAAACCAAGAGTTGACAGCACTCGCGTTAACAAGCAGTGGTCAAACTGCCAGTTCACCCATCCAAGTACTGACCACGCTCGACGTTGCTCAACTTAAGTGATCCAACGGGAACCGGTTCAGACAACGCGATGACTGTGCTACAACTATATTATTTGAAAAAGTAAATTCAAAATAAAGTTGTGTTAGTATTCATAGGAGCGTTGCATAGTTAGTAATTTTTTTCAATAAATATTTCCTACAGCAAAAATAAAAATATAAATTATATTTTATAAAAATTCTTGACATGAAGTGTCAAAGTTTAAACATGGTAATATTTTAACTAAAATAAGGTCACGTATTTTTGAAGCTCCATCCGTAAGATTTCATATTTCAACGTAAAATAATAATAATAATAAAAAAGTACAAACACGTTTTTGCGTTCAATATAAACTCTCTTAGGGTTAAGGTAATTTTACATAAGGTTTTTCAATGCGCATGTATTTTTGACACGAAAACTAACTGATCTGACAATATTTTTTCTTGTATAAATTAATCAACTGGGATGATAACTAATGGGGGGGAAACATTATAACTTCAGTTGAAATTAATACTTTTTTTATAAAAATAATTCTTGTTAAAAGAATGTAAAACTAAATTTTTATCCGCGTTTTTGTTTCTTTTTTTATTGAAGAGCTTTCTATTTTCCATCCTTATTTATTTATTTTTTATGTAATTATAACTAATGAGTGATGAGTTTTATATTTATAAATTTATCTTGAATTTTTTTTAATTTAAATTGAATCTGTTACTACAAGCATTGTTATTGAAATTGGATTATTCAGTTACATGTAACCGGAGTTTTACTTTGTTTTATATATATATACGAAGTGAAGCAAAGAGTCGCGACCTGGAGAACTTGTCAACACTAACAAGCCAAGCAAGCTATAGCTGCAGTCACTGAGGCAGTCGGTCACTGAAATAATTACCTCTGCATTTTATATAACAAAACAGACTACGCTAATGAAATCTCGGCAAACTTTTGTCTCCCTCTCCACCTCTCTCTCTCTCTCTCTCTCTCCCTCACTTTTATTCGCTCTCTGCTGCTGATTATATAACAAAAATAATAACAAGGGGGAGAGACAGAGAGAGTGAGAGAGAAGGTGATGCAACGTAGTAATTAGAGGAAACAAAAACTTTTATAAAACTTTTTCATTCTTAAATTTAATAAAATATATAGCAAGATGTGATGAAGAAAAAATTAGAAATTTTTCTTGATATAATAATAAAACACTGCGTTGAAAGCTGTCAATAAAATCATTGTATGAAATGATTTTTTTTTTTAAATACATTTATACGAAACATTTTTAGAATAAATATAAAACAAATAAGAACTTATTTACTACACAGTGATTTGATTAATCATGTAACAATTTTTTGTATTGAAGTTTGTAGTTAGTTAAGTTTACCTCTACATAAGATAGCGTATAGATTTTCTATTACATATAAATGCTATACTAAAACGTCAAAAATAGAAAGGTAATCATTTGTTCTAATTAGAAAAAAAAATTGAAAAACTTTTTAACTTAATATTTTACTGCATTATTACGTCACAAAAAAAAGTTTAGTTTTATAAATGAGTAAAAATTGATAAAACTTTTATATTGATGATTTGATTGAATAAAAATTAGTGTCTTATATTAAAAAAAAAAAAAAAAAAAAAATTAAAGATTTTTTTATAAATATCAAATTATTGTCAATTTTGTCTTTTTAATATAAAGTTTATTAAATTTTAAAGATAAATTTATTTTATATATAAAATAGTTTAAAATTCAATAAATTTCTAATTAATAAGGACAGGTGTTGTGTCGTATATTTTTATACAATATATTTTGAACAACAAAACTTTTGAAATGCTTGTTTTATATTGACTGTTCATGGCAACTAATTAACAAGCAGCTTTGAACAACTAATTCTGTCAGTATCGATCTGAACACGGCTAATGCTTTTAAATAATATATAAAAAAAAGACTCATCACAATTTTTATTTTAAAAGTTTCACTAAATATATTGTTGTTTATCAATCAAAATGATTAAAAAGAATATATGTACAAATTATTTATGTAAGATATATTTTTGGCAGAGTTATAATATTATTAATAAAGAGCGCAAAAATAGTCGATCATTTTGACAAAATAGTCGACTATTATTATAGTCTATTTTATACAAAAAAGTCAATTTTTTATGCATAAATTTATATAAAGAATGATAAAAAAAAATTATGAGTAAAAAATAATTTAATTTAAGGTTAAACAGAAATTTTAGTATCTAAATACATAAATTGGCCGAGCGTGTCCTTATATTGTATCTAGTTTTTTGTTTTGCTAATTTTCAATTTTTGGCAGATAAAAAAGTATCGATAATATCGATACTATCGAAGCAAAAGTATCGAGTAGTCCAATATATCGATGTATATCGTCGATTTCTAGTATAAATCTCCTTAAAAACTTTAAAAAAGTGCGAAATAGTCGACAAATAGTCATTAGTCGCTAAGCTCGAAATAGTCGAAAATAGTCGATTTTTTTATTGGTTTCAAATGCACCATTTGTTGAGATCGGTGGAGATATGAAATAAAACTAGCAATAGTCGACATAATGGCAATAGTCGAAAAACTATTTTTGCGCTCTCTCTCTCTCTCTCTCTCTCTCTCTCTCTCTCTCTCTCTCTCTCTCTCTCTCTCTCTATATATATATATATATATATATATATATATATAAAAGATCAAATTTATAAAGAAATTGAATAATATATTTCGAAAGATACTATTTTAATCAAATAGAACCAATTAATGTAGAGAATTCTTCTAAATATATAACATCGTAGTAATCTAGCAACTTTCACTATCACTAAATTAATCAATTCATGCTCTTGCCTCAATTAATTACTATACCAATTTGTCAGTTATTAAATTTTACGTACAGACTAAAAGTTATTAACAGACATTTCAAGAGTTCACTGCTAGATAGATTATTAATAACAATTCTGTATCATAACTACTATTTCTTAATAATAATAATTGTTAATTGTTGAAACGTTTTTCAAAGTATTATAAAGTTAGTGCAGTTTTATTATGGAAGTACTTTTTTTTTTTTTTTTTTTTTTAATTCAAAAGGAAAGAAAACATTGGGTTAACAACTTTTAAAATAGATAAGATTCTCATTATATATCAGACGCATAAATTTTGTTTACCTTGAGATAAAAATAGATTATAACAACCAAAATTACGTATATAATATTATACTGTATATCATTTTTTATCTTTCTATTTTTAGCGTATCAATCAAATCTGTTTACGAAACACAAGGAAAGTAAAGCATCAATATCTCTAAACATGCAAAATTCAAGTTCATTTAATATTCTCTCTTTTTTTTTTTTTTTTTTTTTTTTTTAAGCCAAGCTCATTGTAATACACTCTGTGCATATTTAAAAGATAAAGAAGTTTGGAAAGAGTAAAAATAGAATATATTATGGATTATATATTAAATTCTTATACACTGCACCTTGTAAATGTTTATACATCCTCTCTCTCTCTCTCTCTCGCTCTCACTCTCTCTCTCTCTCTCTAAAGCTTTTTAAATTGAAAAAAGAAACTTTATAATTTCATTCTCACGTAAATCAAAATGTTAAATTTAAACTTTTGAAAATTTTCATTACTTATTTATCTAAACAAAAAAAAAATGCATTTTGAAACTATAATGTAAAAGTTTTTTTTTTTCTTTTCTTTTCTTTTGTATTTAAAAGAAACGCTTGCGATGCACTTTAGTAAAATCACTTGAAAAGAAAATAGATTATACAGAAAGCTTTTAAGTAATAAATATTAATAATAAAATATTTCTAGTAATTATTTGTCAATCAATCTCTCGCATCATAGCGTTCAAATCCAACATCAATATTTTACTTTATAAATTAGTAAAACTTATTGATTTCTAGGAAATTGAAGCTTAGATTTACTTTATTTAGATTTTAAATAATTCAAAATCATAATTATTGTAAAATTATGAGATTGGAATGAATATAAGCAACAGTAACCCTGATAACAACACGGATGTAATTTATTTCTCGCTATTGGATTGGAGTATAATTCTTTAACGAAAAAAAAAACGTTTTTTTCTATACAATATATTGTACGTTGCAACTTATGAGAGAACACCAGGAAATGAAAGTTTCCTGCCAAAATAGATTGCTTTGCTTGCTCTTGTTCTCGCATTTTATCTTTTTTTCCTTCTCTCTCTCTCTCTCTCTCTCTCTCTCTCTCTCTCTCTCTCTCTCTCTCTCTCTCTCTCTCTCTCTCTCTCTCTCTCTCTCTCTCTCTCTCTCTCTCTCTCTCTCTCTCTCTCTCTCTCTCTCTCTCTCTCTCTCTCTCTCTCTCTCTCTCTCTCTCTCTCTCTCTCTCTCTTCAAAATGTAACTATTAAAAGGACAATTTGTCACCCTAAATATAAATGTTATATAAATGTCTTTAAATTTGTTATTATGTCAACAATTTTCTTAGTAGTTTATGATAGCATGCTTCTCTCTCTCTCTCTCTCTCTCTCTCATCAAATTAATATACTAAATTATTCAAAACCCTAAATATTTAATGTACCAATCTAAAATAAGTTGTTTCGAGCTAATCGCTATTTTTTTAACCGTCTACATTCTATTTCAAAACTCATCTACAGTTAGATGAACTTCTAAAATTAGCTACATTTGTTTCCTTTGAGGAGTTCTTAAATATTCTTTGAAATTTAAATTACTGTGTAATATTTTCATCATTCCTATCCTTTATTAAAGAGGAGTTTTTTATATATATTGTCAAATTTTTTAATAAGCTTTTACAGCATGAAATGAGCATACAAATTAAAAAAAAAAAAACTTTAATATTATTATTTTTTATATTTTCATTTTGAAAAATTCCATATGGAGCCAGTAAAGCATGATATCGTGTTACCCTCAAAGTGCAGGGAACTTATGTTTGTGGAGTAGCAGAGCGCAAAGGGCATCAGAAATTTATGTTAGGCGGGGAGAGAAAGAGAATCATGTTTCACGAAAGTAAAGACTATGATGATAAAAAAAAAAGTGTAATGCGAGACTAAAAGAGAGCAGTTTTCAAGTTGAATTTACTTGGTGAGATAAACATATTTTAACAAAGCTATACAAAGCTATATATATGTGGCTAGCATACGAGGAAAAAAAAGTAAATTAA
The DNA here is from genome assembly GCA_949318235.1 of Ecdyonurus torrentis. Taxonomy (NCBI): domain Eukaryota; kingdom Metazoa; phylum Arthropoda; class Insecta; order Ephemeroptera; family Heptageniidae; genus Ecdyonurus; species Ecdyonurus torrentis. The sequence goes on from OX439130.1 coordinate 32,128,640, forward strand.
CAAGAACAAAGGTATGAATATACGCCGAGAGAGAGTTTGTGTGTGTAATAGAGACAGAGACAGAGAGAGAGAGAGAGAGAGAGAGAGACAACATACTAATTGGAACAATTTTCTATAAAATACGTATCTGATTAACTTAATAAACTTGTAATATTATTTTTGTCACCTTCATTAAATTACACACTTAACAAGCAGCGAAATTTATACAAAATTAGTTAATAAATACAAAGGAAAAATTGCACTTTAAAAATATATTAAAAGACGCACAATGTATAGGGGAAAAAACAATTTGCAGCCTTTTAAAGTGCAACCCATTAAAGTTTTTGCCAAGTAAATTAGCTCATACTTTACGTAAAGAAGTAAAAGATGAAGGAAAATTATGTTGGTAAACAACTAGAAGATGCGTTGATTTTGCAGTAACATCTTGGTTGCTGTAATATGTAACATTATACACTTCTCATAATATCTCCCTTCTGTTCTCGTAAACTTAAGTGTATTTACTTAAATAACATTTGTTGAAATAAACAAGGAAACATTTCAACTAATGAGAGAGAGAGATGGAGGGAGAGAGAGTGTACATACGTATATTATATAAAAGGAAGAACAAAACATAAATAGGATCAGAGAATGAACAAAACTTGTACCTTTAATGCTTGTGCTAATGGTATCTAATGGTGTTAATCATTGAAGACATTTTCTGTAAAAGGATTTATTTCAATTAAATTTATTTCTCGATGTATTTTCCTGTGATCTCAATTATAGGTTTTTGTTTCAAAATTAAGCTGCATAATTTAATGTGAAAATGATAATGAGGTTTCTTTTTTTTTTTAAGTGGACAGTATTAGCCACGTTAAAAATTTATATAATTTTATATTAAGTTCTAATTTTAAAATATAAGAGAATATCAAAAATAAAATTAATTAAATATAATTTTGTATCATAATAGATTTTTATAAAATTTCTTTATTTGATAACTATTATTTAAAGATATTAAAATGTTATTAAAAAAAACACGTAAGTTAATGCCAAAGCACTAATACATCAGAATTTTGGTGTATTGAAAATGAAAACTAACATTATTTTTTCATTGTGAATAACAATTATCCTGAATTAGTGCCAACTATACTTTTAAAATCACAGTGCATGTGCGTTGATTTTTTTTTCGCTTCTTTTTATATGTTGCATTATGTTCATTATGTTCATTTATGTATTTATTATACGTAAAAAAATCATTACACTACCTTTAATTTTTATTGGTTAAAAAGAATTTCACAAAATACATAAACTAGAGTTTTTTCAAATACTTCGCATAAATGTAAGAAAAAAAAACTTTTTGAACAGACAGAATTAAATAAGAATAAAAAACTAATGTAATTGCAAGTAATCATATAAAAAATTTATATTTTTCTCTACAATTTATTTTTATTTTCTATTTTTATTCACTGCAATATAAAAATAATATTCCAACTTTAGAATAAACAGGCATGTTTTTCTTACATCTTGCTCAGTTGCATGTTACGTGAGTTATTCAGCTGTAAACCTTTAAGCTTCAATGAATATTATAAAAAAAATGTATATCATTATTCTTCTCTTTACACTATAACATTTGTATTTATTGAAAATTGCAACAAGAAATGTTATATGATTGATAACTGCAAAATAATATAAAATATTGAAGTGTTAAATTTATGTAATTTATCACTGAGATCATATTATGTCTTTTCCAGGAAAATATACTGTTTTTTTTCTGATTTAAATACAGTCCGAATGCTATAAGCAAGAAGTATTTATATTACACTATGAATAAAAAAAAAATATTGTCAGCTATATGACTGAAAGTAATTTAAAAATCTACTTTGAAGTTAAAAAAATAAATAAAGTTAAACTAATCAAACTAAAACGTAAAAAAGCTGTATTTGGGAAAGTACCACTTATCTTCTTACCTATGTGAAAAGCCGACAGATTATTACTTCTCTATCAAGAGAGTAAAATAACGTTTTTTTCTCTTTGAGGAACTTTATTTATTGAACTATTGATTGATTGTATGGTTCATTCATTCATTCATTCATTCATTCATTCATTCATTCATTCATTCATTCATTCATTCATTCATTCATTCATTCATTCATTCATTCATTCATTCATTCATTCATTCATTCATTCATTCATTCATTCATTCATTCATTCATTCATTCATTCATTCATTGCTCTAAATATACACTCTTTCATAATTAGCCTTACATTTATACTCGCTCTGAAATTAGAACAACTGTATAATACTTACAAAATTGTATTAAATTCTATTTATAATATACGTAAAGGTTTAAAATTTCTTGAAAAAAGTTAGTATAATATTAAATTTATATTAGCATAATAATACTTCAAAAACGCTTTGATATATAATTAATTAAATGATATTTTATGACAGAAAATAAGTCATGGATGTCATTCACTCATTATATGCTTCAATAAGTAGAATTTGATAAACATATAAGATTTCTATCTTTATTTAAACACGTCAATTTAATATTAAATTTTAGTTTTTATTTCTTGATTCAGCTTTGTTAAATTTGATACTTATAATAATAATTATAAGTAATTAATTAATAATTATAAAGTAAATAATTATTTATGTGTTAAAGTATGATATTATATTGTAAATGGTATATTATTTAACACTGTGATTTGTTTCTATTATGTACTGTGTGTACCACTATGAATGTACTGGGCACGGTAAAACTACCCGTATTGGATGACAATAAAACAAAATAAAACAATAAATAAATTTATATCGAAATAGTTAATAATATAATAATCATTCATAGTTTGTTAACAAGTGAAAATAGAAGTCGTAAAATTGAAATTTCAAAAATATTACTTGATAAGAAAAGGAAATAAATATTTATTTATTTCATTTATAACCCGTGGTTCAAAATTTACTACATAAATTTATCTACAAATATAAAAATTATTAGATTTTTCCACAGAAATATTAAAATTCTTTACAAGCTATTTATTGTATTTAAGATCAAATGATTAATGGTTATGGTTAATTATTTATAAAATTCAAATATATAATTCTTTTGTCATTATAGTTGAAATTAGTTAATTATTAATTATATAATTATATATTATGTATTAAAATTTCATTCGGTATTTTATTTCATTTAAAAATAATTAAAATAAGTCTTGATTGGACAAAGCAATAAAAATTATTGCTTGATTAAATTGATTGCTTGCAATATATATTTTGACGGTGCATAATTATTATTATTATTATTTTGAAATTTTTATTAGTATTCAAAATATTGTAATAACTAAAATGGCTGTGACAAGTATCTTGTATTATTATTATTATTAAATGTTATTAAATCAATCCATATAGATTTGATTATTTTCATGTTTTTACCCCTCAATATATAATATTAATATTTAGTTAACAATTGTTGTGTAAAATTATATATTTATTCTGATTAGCAAAACATGATTGTATCATTAAATTTTACAGTACACAAATGCAAAATTAATTTATTTTTGTTGTTCGGTTTATTATAAATAATTATTATTAATTTAATTTAACCATTTTGTAAATAATTGTAGCTTATAATACTGTTTACATATATATATATATATATATATATATATATATATATATATATATATATATATATATATATATATATATATATATAATATATATATATATATATATATATATATATATATATATATATATATATATATATATATATATATATATATATATATATATAATATTTATTTGTTTAGTTTAATATGTACTGTTGTAATAAATATATTACGTAGTTGATATTAAATTTTTCAATAAATACTATGTATGGTATGTTTTGCAATATGTACATTTTTTAATAATAATAATAATCTTTTATTAAGGCACATACAGGGCTATTTCAGCCATATTACATGAATCTTGGTCATAAATTGAGCCAATAATATTACAATAAAAATACAAAACATTACAATATGCAACAAAATTATTAAAATTAAACCATTTGGGGTATTGCTCAAAAACAGCGCATCACATCTTTATCACATTTAAGAAATGATAAAATAAGATTAACTATCATTATGTTTTAAACTATCATTTTTATTATAATGTAACCGAAAAAAATCATTATCCCAGATAAAATTATATTAATAATTTTAATATAAAGATAAAATAAAATATAATTGAAATACTTAATTTTTTCATTTGAAAAATTAATTTGAAAGATATATCCTCTGTTAATTATTATAATTTATATTATAATTAAAATAAAATTTAAAAGTGAAGTATTTCTTATTAAAAAATATATTATACGTTAATTACTGCTCTTAATGAATATAACAAACTTTTTTTTTCGATGACTTTTTTATATTATATAAAAAAAAGTGAAATCTTTTGATAAAAATTTAAATTTAAAAGTAATTTCAAATTTTGAATTGTCACTTGAATATATTTATAAAAAGAAAAAAAAAAAAAAAAAAAAAACGTTAAAAAGTTCTAACAACGTTTTCCACTTAATTAATTTTTTTCATTTCGAAAAGTGATGCAGAATAAAAACTGGCTACATTTACGTCTTTCAAGTTATATGAAATGTCATAGTATATTATGGTAATCCCATAATATACTTTATTATCTCGGCAATACTAAAAAAAAGTAGGAAGTATTGCGATAGAAATTGAGATGCGCGCGCATACATATAGAAAGTATCCTGGAGGTTAGGCCACCCGGAGGACCAAACGTAATCATTTCCCTATGTTATAACATAGGAACGAAGGTAAAATAAAGCAATGTTTAGTCGTAAGCAATATTTTAAAGATGAATTATTTAAATACATAATCAAATTACAATCATAATTGTAATTTTATATATTTGTTATTAAAATAATGATTATCAAATATTATATTATCATTTTCTTTTTACGCGTAGTCTTGAATAATTAATAGTATTAAACATTTGTATTAAAATTTAAACCACCTGTTATAGAAATTACTGTATTTTAGTTTTTAAAGTTTACAATTATTCTTTTTCATAAAATAAAATATTCTTTCTTGTTTTGAAAGTTTTTAAAATTATTCTAATTACTCAATAAATAAATGAATTTATTAAAAAAGTTTTGTAATTATATACTTTTTTTTACCAACAATTTAATTACATAACGTGGTTATAAAGTTATTTATAAGCAAGAAAAATTACGACGCAAATTCAAATTTTATAACAAGCATTTTAAAATGATCTATAAAGATGAAAATATATTAAATTACATCGTTATAAAATAGTGACTAACAATAAGTAATGGTTATATAACAGAACTAATGGGAGTTATATAAAAGTAAAGAAAAGACTGACCGGGTGTTGTAGTTCGACGTAATCGCCTTGGGCTAAGAGCCTGGATACTGCTTGCAAAACGTCTCCCGGGCGATGATAACGATGCTATAATGCTAGTAGCTGTACTTGCAATAGCAGAAGAAGCTGTTTCTGCTGCTGTTGCTGTTGCCACAACTGGTTCCTCACTTGCCTGGGTCTGTTGTTGTTGTTGTTGTTGAGGAGGTGGTGCTGGGTGATGATTTGAATTTCTAGGAGGATAATCTCCAACTACTGAACCAGCAGAATTTGGTACAGAAGGTGGTTCAGTACATAACATCATTTTCCGAGCCGTATCCGGCAATGATACAACTGTACCCATCACCACCTCCCTCCTCCTTTCTCGTCTCTTTTTTTCTTTAATACCAACTTGTTACTGCGTGTGACGTCATCCGAGTAGACAACCTGTAGAATCATTATCCACTTATTAGTATGTACACATTGTGATATTGTTTGTGATGCCTATATGTAAATATAAACATCATTACCTCATCAATAATTCTCTAGCTTTTTTATGCTTTTATTTTATCTATACCTGATTATGCAATCTACTATAAATAACCATACAATAAAAAATTCGTTATTACTTTCAATGCAAATAAAAAACAACTCAAAACATTTTTTTTACTATACTAGTTTGTTTATATAATGCATAAATTAAACAAAGACAACAAAAGAACATTAAAATTAGTAAAATAGAACAAAACTAATAAACTTTGAAATGAATAATTAAATAACTTAATTTAAATACTACACTTCGTTTTGTCTCCTTAATATGATGTGTATTACTCGCATAACAATTATCGTATTATTATTTTTATATATAACTGCACTGCAAATTGTTTACTCGAGCAAAAGTGAACAACCAATCGTATTTCCTGATGCAATTGAACAACATAACAAGAAATTCAATTTTCATAGAAGAATAAACTCTCCAAGCAAATAACACAAAGAAAAAAAATATAAATAATTCAATTTTTATTATTATTTGGTGTTAAAATAAACGAGTATTCCTTTTAAGAATACGAATAGAATAAGAATTAATAATAATAAACGTTATGTGCATTATATAAAGTATATAAATTTATTACAGATCGAAAAGCTACATGTTGAAATCTATAGTTTCTATATTACGTTTTAAAAAGGAAGCTGTTATAAATTTTAATACTAAAGCTGTAAATTCAATTATTTATTTGTTTGAAAAGAAGTTTCTGTACGTAATCCCATAACGTATTAGATTGAATTAAATAGTTTATTAATACATAGAATATTTAATTTGTAATTTTAAAAGTTTAGTTTTATATAAAATATACTATATATTAATAATGTAATTGATATGGTTTTTGTGTTTGAAATAGAATTAGTAACATAAATTTGCACTTACTCTGGTCTATTTATAATTTAACAGTTTACATTCTACACGTATTATCTGTATATAAAATAATATTATCATGTTGGTTTTAACAAACAAATCTAGCAATTAACCAATGTTTACTTATGTTCTCAACCTACGCTTTTGTGGTAAAATACTACATTTTAGAATAAGGAAAGGTTCTGTTCTATAGTAATATAAAGCAATATAGTTCAATACGGATTTATTATTTTACTCTTCATCATTTTAGCTTTATAGCAATATGTTCTGTTTTATACATTAAATTTTAAGATAAATTATTTAAAATTTTAAATGTTAAAGTATTTTTTATATTTTGTAATGCTTAAATTTTGCAAGTTTAAAAAAAAAATGCAAGTGATTATGATTGTAAAATTTATCTGTTTGAATTAAAAATTGATAAAACTTGCTGAAATTCTATATTGTTTTGTTTTTTTTATGGTGGAAAATTAAAAAAAAATAGGGAAAAAGTACTATACTTGAATATCGTAACAGAATTCTACTTTTTCAGTTGGATAAAGTTTATGTGACAAAGTTTTTTTTTTTTTTTTTAAATTTAGTAACCATCACTTTCGTTTAATATTGAAAGTTTACAATAATATTTTCAATAATTTTGTAATTAACGTGTTATAATATAAATTGCAAACCGTGTCCTGTAAATTATACAAAATAAACAAAAATTTATGTAAAGTAGGATTTTATTTAATAATACTCAACTCCTAATTTTACATTTGCTGCAATACATTAATAAGAGATAATCTTTAAAATATTGATTTATTATATAATTGAGTTGGAGTATTGTACTACACATACATGACAACTGTCATTTTGACATAAGATTAACAAAATGGCAACGCCGTATACGTTGTCAGTTACAAAATACGAACTTGTTAAGTTGTCAGCAGGATACCAGTCCTTTGTATTTTGTCAACGTTTGCTTTGCTCAGAAAAAAAAAAATATATAAAACAATAGCAGCTTTGATTGGTTCTGCTAAGAATAAAAGATATAGACTTGAACTTGCAAGCCGCTTAAAGGGCTTGATTAACCAATAATTGAGTCTCCAACAACCAAGCTTATTTGAAACATTTTCAACGTCACAACAATTTTCTCGACAAAACAAAACTATAATTAAATAAAAATGATACTATAATCTCTTCGTCTTTTACTCTTCAAGGATAAATACCAGATAAATTCAAGCATATTTTTCAATGAACTGCCTGGATTTTTTTTTTTTTTTTAATTAATTTCTTTTAAGACTTTTAGTATATAAATACATTAAAAAAGTATTAAGATTTCTTATCAAATATTGATAAATGAAATTGAAACTTAAATACAAACACTAAAAATGAGGTTTTGAAATTAAATAATAGAAATAAAAGAGCTGGGAGAGTTTTAAAAAAGTTTCTAAAATTGTAAAAAGAAAAGTGAGTGCGAGTAAATTTTTGAAAAGATAAAAATCTAATAACAAATTTAAAAAGTGTGAAATAAAAGTTGTTTATATATCCTTTTTTGGTGCTATTCATATCTATATACTAAGCAAGTTTAACTGCAAGTATTAGTATAGTATACTGTAGTATATTATTCAATTTATTATTGCGTGTGCGTGTGCGTACGTCTATTATTTCTCTCACATTTTAACTGATGATTTAATATGGGAGTTTCTCTCTCATGTGGTCGCACAAAGAGAGAGAGAGAGAGAGTGAGAGACGTGCGTCACATTCTGGCTTTGCGCAACTTGCGCACTGGGACCCACCAAGGTAAGTACATCACGCACTGAATATTCTACCTATATAGAGATCTTCAAGGTTTCTTCATTTCAGCTTTTACCATCAAATAGATTATTTTAGAAATGTTTCACAACTTTTGCCTTAGTATGATATCTTCACTTTACAGTCATAAAATATAGGGTGTATGCGGATGACGTCATATTTATTGCGCTTGGAAGCCATACTGGAGTAGTCCATAACATTGCTCAGCATAGGACAAACTTCATTTAAGCAAATTTTCTTTGGGAAATCGGTTAATTTTTTGTTATTGTTATTTTTCTCACATACTTGAGATACTAATTCAACATATTTACAGCATCAATAATCTCAAAAATACTGCATAGTGTTTTTAAACTGGCAAAATGATTTTTTGTCCTATGCTACCCATGTTATTGAGTTATCCAACATGGCGTTGACTTTAACATTGAATGCATAGACCCTATACACTCAAACAAAATTTAACAACTATTGACTAATAAAGGTACAACTGTTTTGAAGCCGACTTTAAGTGCTGACGGTCACATCCACTTCCGTTTCTACTTACTACGCATGCGCAGTACGTCGAAACGGAAGCGGATGTGAGCGAAATCACCGATAGTCGGCCTCAAAACAGTTGTTCCTTTATTAGTCAATAACAGATAAACTCTGACAGTACGTTTCTCATTAAAAAAAATTGACGTGAATGGTAAAAAATTGTGTAAAAATTATGAACAACCCTTTATAATTATTTGTATTTCTTAAAACATGATGTAACGCACTTAACTAAAAAAAAACTTGCAGAAAAGTAAATTAACTATAATAATTAAAATTTACAAAAATGTTATTTTTTAAGTATATTTAATAACTTTACGTAATTATTGAGCCAAAGGTAATTTTTGTTAATATATTTTAAACTATGAATAATTTTTACTATACAAAATTAATATAATTATTCAACCAATACAATAGAAGTACCATATAATTAAAATTAACATTATACATGTCATAGCCATCAGAAATCATTAATTTTATTATATATTGAAATTTAAAATAAAAAATTATACATCAAAAGCACTGACAATCAAATTATAAATTAATAATTTTTTTTCCTTTTTTATACGTTGTAAAATCAAATACTTTATCGCTGATTTCCATACTTTATAATTGAGAGAAGCTCTTAAATTTATTATATTTCTTTTTTCCTTTACTATATTTAGCATTATTCACAATATAAAAGATTGATGTTAAGTGCTTGTATAATTATGGACTACATTTAATCAATATCTTTAAGATTATTATCTTGGAACAAAACTTTAAAAAAAAAAAAACTTTCGTTGTTTAATTCTTGTATCAATAAAAAAAGAGACAGTAATTAATGTCTTAATACATTATAATGATTTTCTTTTTCTTTGCTTGCATGGTTCTAAAAGAGCTCTAACGCATGGAATGACGTAAATCTTAAGTCGCATTCACAGAGATTTCCCTTGTTACCCTCAAAAATGTGCTAGCGATCGGGAATTCTATCTCTCTCTCTCTCTCTCTCTCTCTCTTACACACACACACACAAACTCTTTTTTTTTCTCTCTAAGCTATCGTATTGCTACGACTCTTTTTTGTTAAATAAAAGTCATACTAAAATTAGACAATTTAATAAGATTATAAAAATAAAGTTATAATAATAAAATACTCATTCATTTTAAATTTTATTTACGTCATTATAATATTCAAGGCAGTTAATATTGATTGATTTTTTTTGTTATTTAAAAATGAACGAGAAATTATATTATATTATGTACGAAGTTCATTATAAAAAAATTTCACTCTGTCTCGCTCGTCTCAATATTATATATTTTTTTCTTTATATTTTAAAACCTTTACTAAAGAAGTTGTATTTTTATCATTTTAATTTGATTCAGTACTGATATATAACTGTTTTGTATTGGAATAAAATATTACACTAGTAACTAGAATAAATTTGAATTTTTATTTGAATCGAGCATCAATTTTCAACAAAATTACTGGAGTTGAGATCTTGGAAACGAGCGACGAAGTGTTATGGTCTATTCACTCGAAGTAATTCTAAGCCAATCTAATATCTTATTCTCTATTTGTCGGTTCATTTTTTTAATTGAATCAATTCAAAGTATGTTCAGTTCCTGGTCAGTTTCATTTCTATAGTCGGTTCATTTCCTATGCAATAAATCTGACTGAAATGGAATGGTGTTAAATAACGACTGCATGCAATAAAATGTATTGCATATTGAAAATATTGCTTCGTGTTAAAGCCCATGTCAACTATCATTTAGAATACTAGATTGATAATTACCATACCTTATTATCCATGAATTAGAAACCACCACGTTGATTTTGTATTTATTTTCTTTTTGACGGTTATTTCACGTATCTGACGTCACAATGTGCCACCGCCAATCACAGTCACCGCTCTGGTCACGTGATAAATTTAAGCCCCTCCCTCTAGTTCTTTACCCCTATCACGACCCCATCGGTACATTGTGACGTCAGATGCGTGGAATAACCGCTAAAATAAAAATAAATGAAAATAAATACCAATTCAACGTGTTGGTATCTAATTCATGGATAATAAGGTATAGTAATTACCAATCTAGTATACTAATTGATAAAAAAGTAAGTTGACAAGGGCTTTAACATGACTTTATGATATAGAAAAAAAAATCGAAAATTAATAATTTTGTCCTTGGTTTTGAATGCAAGTACTAATATTGTAAAGGAAATTATAAATGAGACATGTACTGTAGATATTACTTATTATAATATAAATATTTAATTGCACTTTAAATGTATTTAAAACTTAAATGGATTTATAATATTACATCTTTATTTATTATTATTCGAGTCTTTGTGTAATAATAACTAAACTGTATTAGTGAATATTTAATGCACTTACAACTTACCTATTTTCACTGTTTTTACACGATAAAATGAAATTAATATAAAGTAATGTATCACCATGTCATATTATGCAGTATCAATTTTTCATAATGTAAATAAGAAAATGTAATAAATTCTATAATATTCCAACACATTAATGCATCTGTATTAATATACCACTTAAAATAAATTATTTGTTTTTTTATAAATTTATGATAAGTACAGTATAAACTCATAAATAACAAAATGCATTACTATAACCTATTTGTAATTTTCAATTTTAAATAAAACAAAAAATATATGTATATAATATTGACAGTTATAAATTGAAATGGAATAATCAATGAAATATGTATGAGTTTATTTGCTATAACACTCTTTATATTAAGTTTTTTTTTTTTTTTTTTTTTTTTTTTTTTTTTTTTTTTTTTTTTAAACATATAAAAACACCAGTCGTTGATAATATTGATTTCTTGTTACCTCTACTCGATGCATTTTAGTAAAAAATAAAAATCGATCGCTATGTAGAGTGTGAGAATGACGTATCTGTGTATTATGCTTTTGCACTCACCCCGTAAGAATGTTACAAATAAAACAAGAATAACCTCAGGTGTTAAACTCTTTGAATCTTTAAAATATGTAAGAAGATATTGTAAAGCAATAAAGTTTAAATTTTCTAATCTAAAAATATCCTCATTGACTGTGTTTTTACGTGTATATATTTCTATTTTTATTAATATTATATAATTTTTGTAACTATATACCCATATTCCTTTAACTTAACCAGTGGTCAACTTTCATGTGTTAAACTTAGGTAAGGAACTATTTTTTTACAATATTAAATGAGAGGGCATCTTAAAGCAATAGACCAGAGAAACACATAAGCATTTATATCACAAAACACTTGATGGGATTTACATAAATAACTTTAGTTTGTCTCAAAACCCAACGGTAGCCCCGTAGCATTGATCAGAAAATTCGATTTATGCAACCCGCACAACATTTTCATACTAATTTTTGCATGTTTCTGACGTCATAAACATGAATTTTCACGCAAATTGCATACTTTACAGATTTTTCACGCTCTCTCTTGGGGTTACATTAACATTCTGGTAAAAATTGTCATCAGTTTTGAAGATCCCATTTCATGTTTATTCATTAAAAAGCACATGTGTTTTTATGTGGTCTATGGCTTTAAATAAATAAAACTATCGTTTTGGTGTCATTCTAGTTAAATACTAATGCTGTTCGTAAACCCTGTTCTCTTGCACCAAAAAATGCGCATTCCATTTAAATAACCACAGGCGATCGTCGTTTTTGGTGCAGAGAACAGGGTTTACGAACAGCATTACTGTAAATTGTTGAGTGCAATACTTAAGGCGGGAAATCAGGTACTGGTGAGATTTGACTAATAAGTTGTAAAGAAAGAAAAATCTGAAATTTTGCACAGTAGTATCCTAGGATAAGGTATCTTCAAAATGGTCAAAAATTTGAGGGGGTCACCATACTAGATTTTAAATTATGGTTTTCTAAAGTTTTAGTCCCATAAGAGTCCATGTTAATTTTAATAATTATTTTCTGTTATCTTATGGCCACTAGTTCTAAAAAATTATCATAGGTAACTATAAACTTTCAAATGGTACCATAAAGTTTGGGAGTTTTCTTTTTAGAATTTAAGATATAAACCATGTGAATACAACTCTTAAATAAAAATACATATAATATAGTCATTGTGTAAAAATATATCAAATATAAAAAATTTTAATGCATACATAAGTAATTCAAAACTTGTACATCATCTCAAGTTACCTAGGAGTGTTAAATTCAATTCCATTCACAGCGGTATTTTACAATTGAAGCTAAATGTAACATGTAAGATATTTTTTAAGGTTTCCAAATAATACAATGTAATAATATTTTTGCTCTACTTCTGTTTAGAGGTTACTGCTTTCAAGAAGAATGAGAGCAATATTGTTCAAATTGTTCGATTTTTCTAAATTCAGATATGAGGGTTATAGTTTTTAAATTGTGGGACCTAAGTATTTATTATTTTAAAGCTCGTTCTATAAACTACACACAAAAATTGAGCCGGCTTCGAAAATGTTCCTTTGTTATAACAGCTGATTATGACGTCGTTACCTGTTTACTACGTTTATACATATGGTCGATCATTGTTATTTCTTCGTTTAGAACTTTGAACTTGATAAGAATGAAAGAAACTCCACAAAAAAAAATTCCATGCTCTTCATGCGACTCAATTTTGTTGGATCAAAAAACAAGATCGACCAATGAATGTGTCGTATTTTGTTGGTCAGCCAATCACTGTTGTTGAGATTCACTTTACTTTACAGAACAAGCTTTAAGTAGGTACGTTTATGTATATGCAGTCGTTATTTGTACAAAACCATTACATATTTTATTGGGAAATGCTTACGTGGTTAAATATGAGCATGCTCACTTCAGACATTGAACATTTCTTGCAATTTCCACGTAAAATCCATTTTTAATAATATGTGTTAAGAGCCTGTTAAGACGAAGCAATATTTAAATTGTGCAGCAAATTTGTGTTATTCAAATTTCATGCTTTTAAGTGTCAATTTTAATAATAAACATTATTGCGCAGTTAAAATAATGACCCATGTATAAGCAGGCCGTTACTTATATTAATAATAATAATAAATTGAATTTTTTTAGAGGTCAAAAAATGTAATTAAGTTAATACTAATTGAAAAATAGATGTATATTTAATGCTACACACTGCCAAGACCATAATACCTATTAGTTTTTTTTTTTTTTTTTTTTTTTTTTTTTTACTCAAAATTTGATACATAATATAAATATTAAAATAAAGGGGGCTTTACGTATCAGACGAAAGACAAATTGAGGTCTGCGCTAGAAAAAAAAAATGTGGAAAAGCTTTTTCAGGTGCGACTCTACATGTTTTATTTATTCACCCCTGTTGAACAAAACTTTCGATATATTCTTGTACGTATAACTTCTTTTGAAATTTAAATTTTTCTTGTTAAAATAAGAAAACAAGATCATTCTTTCTTTACTTTTCCATCTAAAATGTGATATTATTTAAATATATTCAAAGAAAAAAAGAAAAACAAGGCAATTTGATTAAAAAAAATTGTATCGTGTTTACTGATTTTCAAACAGGTATAAATGTAATTCCACCTCTCATATTGAAATAAAGAAAATAAATAATAATAATAATAAAAAGACAATACATTAAAGTTTATTCTTCCAATATATAGCATAGAAATATAAATATGATAAACTAAACCAAATTATCTAAATGTATACGAATTGCGTTCAGAAATTATACTAACTTTATTATAATAATTTATTCTTTTTGAGTAACATATTTTATCGAGAAAAAGACCAGAGAAAAACATAAGCATTTATATCACAAAACACTTGATGGGACTTACATAAATAACTTTAGTTTGTCTCAAAAACCAACTGTAGCTACGTAACAGTGATCAGAAAGTTCAATTTATGCAACCCGCACAACATTTTCATACTAATTTTTGCATGTTTCTGTCGTCATAAACATGAATAGTCACGCAAATTGCATACTTTACAGTATTTTCACGTTCTCTCGTGGAGCTACATTAACATTCTGGTAAAAATTGTCAACAGTTTTGAAGTTCCCATTTTGTGTTTATTCATTAAAAAGCATTATGTTGTTTTATGTGGTCTATGGCTTTAAAGCCATTGAAAACTGCAACAAAATGTTCTTTTTAATGTTTAAACACACATTGGGATCTACAAAACTTATGACAATTTCTACCAGAATGTAAATATGGCCCTACAAGAGAGAGTAAAAAAACTGTAAAGTATGTAATTTGCAAGAATATTTCTATTTATGACGTCAGAAACATATAAGTATTAAAAATGTTGTACGGTTGTATAAATTGAACTTTTCTGATTACTGCCACAGTTGGGTTTTGAGACAAAACTTAAGTTATTAATTTATTTATGTAAGTTCCATTACCTGTTTTGTGATGTAAATGGCAATGTTTTTAAAACAAAATTTGTATTTTGTGATTTTATTTTAATGTCAATAGAATTTCATCTGTCAATTCATCAATTAGAATTACAGAGACGTCTGAATGACAAGGAACTGATGACATTTAATTAATTGCTGTGTCACAAAGTAAGTCGTCATTCCAAATCCTCTTTTTTTTTTTTGTTAGGGGCAATAACTTCTTTTTTTAGCAAGATTATAACGAGATAATTCCTAAAAAAGTTGTACATATTGCATTTATATATTATGTATATAATATATTCAATCTAATTATTGTCACAAATTAGTCTTAAATTGTATTTTAACTTATTGATATTTTATTATAAGAATATAAATATAATATTACAGCAATTCATTTCAAAATTTGTTTATTTCCTCAATTAGATTTCATTAAATGTGATATAAGAATCCTAATAAATGCATTGCAATTTCATTTTCCCTTTATATAAAGTATTGGATTCATATTTAATTAACATTTAATATTTATACGAAGAGAGAGAGAGAGAGAGAGAGAGTGGATAAAGTGTAGGAGGTGTATTTCTAGAGCTTCAGATATAATATAAATTTTAATTAATTTTATTTACCTCGTGTCAGTGAAATATAATAATTATTTTCCCATATTTAAACTGTCATAACTTTGTCTACAAACATCAGATTCAGTTACAGAGAGACTGAGATTGAGAAAGAGAGAGAGAGAGAGAGAGAGAGAGAGAGAGAGTAATATAGAAAATTACCTTGGAAAAGCTATATAAATTATATAAATTCAACGTAAAGTTAATTTTCAGTCCGCAGTAAAGCAAAACTAACAACCTCGTAGTTACGCTTTCATAACATTTACTATTGTTATACTCCACTATATATTATATAGTAACAATTGAGAAAAATAGCAGTTTATTGTTACAGTGCACTTAAAACAATACAATGTTGCTCCTTTTCTTGTACTCGTATGTTCTTTCAATGTTTCTACTCTCTTAACCTAGCTATACTACATAATATACAAAGAACAATTCATTATCAAGTAATTACAGAGGTTTTTTCATTTAATATTACTTTTTATATATATAAATTAAGATAAATGCAGGTTGTTTCTTTACATTACCACGTTTTCATTAATTTGATTTTCTGTGTATGTGATATGTCTTGTTTATATAGGATAAGTAAGATTTAGATAAAACAAGCAAGTGTACCGTATAGCGTGACGCAAATAAAACTTCTATTTCTCTCTCTCTCTCTCTCTCTTTTTTTTTTTTTTTTTTTACTCTGTTTCTCTCTTTTTTCCTCTTTTTCTTTCTTTTTTGTCCTCAACTAAAGCGTAAAGTCACGTAGATACACTTTTCAAATAAACTTACGAAAAAAAAAAAAGTTTTTTTTTTCCTTTTCTTTACCTTCAGTGTGAAAATACGTTTTTGTGTTAAAATTACAATTTTAATATGAATGTATAATGTAATATAATATATTTTTAGTACAGTGTAATTTTAAACAAAGTAACCTTATGAATTTATGAATGTATATGAAAATGTATTGTTGGCAAGTAAAAGTAATATATGCGTGTGCTCTTCAACATGATGTAATTTTTGCACGTATATAATATGTATAGTCTAGTAAAATTAAAACTATTATAATGCTGCTTTAACTTTATTAATATTATAAATTTTAAAACATAATCTAAAAATGTTATTTTATATTAGGATAGAAATTTGGCTAAGTTGTTAAAAGCTTTGTGTGTGTGTGTGTGTGTGTATATATATATATATATATCATAATAATAATTGTAATGATAATATAGCGAACGTGAACAGTTACATTACATTACCATGCTGCAACAAGTGAAGTACAAAAATAGTTGTATATTTTCTATTCTCTTTTGCAATGCTCTGTTCTGTAGCACAATGATACAGAACCAGTCTTGTAGTCGTTAACGTTAAGTTAACTATAACGTTAACTGGTTATTTCTATAATATAGATTAATAACATTGCAAAAAGTAACCTTATAGTTATAAATTAACAAAAATTGAAGTTAACATAGCGTTAACTATAACGTTACTTTTTGAAAGAAAATTTTACATTATACTGATTGAAAAAACAAAACCAACAGACGAAGTGAGAGAAATAATAAATAAAATTAACCTTTTATTTATAAATGAGTAAATATAAGTAAAATATTAATTTTTTAAATGATTAAATTTACGAATAATCATAAAAAATACATATCCTTTAAAAAAAAAGCTGTTAACGTTATAGTTAACGCAAGTTAACGTTATAGTTGGGGACAAATTAGAGTTAACGTTACCGTTAACGTTATAGTTTTATATGAAATTAACTTCACGTTAACTTAATAGAAAATTTAGGTAACGCCTACAAGCCTGGGTAGCATATCAGTAAAATGCCTATTTATTAACTATCCTAAACATTAGCATGTATGAAATGTAAATCAAAATAATTTTAGTAGTTTTGTCTACGGTATAAATATCAAAACAAATAAACTGAAAGTTATATTGCTTTTTAATGTTTTATTTCTAAAAATACAAAAATTATAGATTTTTTTTATATATATTTTCCACACACTCATCCATTCACACAAATTAAAAATTCATATTTTTGATATTTCCTGTTACAAAACTTTTTTATATTTCTATAGTAAAAGCTATTGAGAAAATATTTGAGAAATGATATTTACATAATTTTATGTATCAATTCAACAATAAAAAAAAGTTTTTTTTATGCAAAGCACGCAGAGAGAGAGAGAAAGAGAGACAGATCAACAGGTTGAGTTGTACAGAAAGAGAGAGAGAGAGAGAGAGAGAGAGAGAGAGAGAGAGAGAGAAGAGAGAGAGAGAGAGAGAGAGAGAGAGAGAGAGAGAGAGAGAGAGAGAGTATAAGCAGATGGGCATAAGATAGATGGGCAACAGGAAATTTTGGAGATAATTTCCATTTAGCATTACAAAATTTTCCTTTGTACATAAAACCAAATTTGCTGTGTGTGTGTATGTGTATGTATGTATATGAGAAGTGGGCATGTTTCCTTCATGCACGACTTTTACTCTCTCTCTCTCTCTCTCTCTCTCTCTCTCTCTCTCTCTCTCTCTCTCTCTCTCTCTCTCTCTCTCTCTCTCTCTCTCTCTCTCTCTCTCTCTCTCTCTCTCCTCTCAACTTAATTTACTTTCTAATGCGATTTTACCAATGTGGTCCTAATTTATTTAGTGAACATTATTTTATAGAAAGATCAAAAATAGAATCATAATAAGAGAGAAATTAATTATTATATTTTAATTTACTTTGTAATGAAATGTATTATTTCATAATATGACATTTATACATCTCTTGTGAGAATGCTGTTATTACTTTGTTATTATTTTTATTAATATTTGAAGATTTTTAAGTTCTAAAATATGTACAATATCCTGCACTTTTAAACTGAAAAATGAGGAGAGCAATTAGAACAACGTTACATAACTTTTTTTTTCTTCCTTTTAATTCTATCCCCGTAAATACTTATGAGGTTAAGCGTATAGTTATCATTATTTTGATTTTATTACTTAAATACAATGCTATAATATAAAGAACAATAAACTTAAAACTTACTTAGTAAAAAGGGTCCGGAATATTGTATTTCTCAAGGATATAATGCGCTTCCATCTGATATAAAATAATGTGCATCATATTCATTATTTTAAGAAGCAGTACAGAAATACCTACTTGAAACTATATATTTGACAGTGTGTCTGATTATTTAGCAGTCAATAATGTTAAATATAATTCATCTTTCATTTCAGGAGGTATAGTTAGTTATTGATATTATTTATTGTATTATGTATTTGGTTTTGTGTATTTTGTATTTTGGCTTGACTTGTTCTACTCTGTAAAGACATGGAACGTAATATGTTATATCTTATAATTAAGTTAAAACATACAGATTTTTTTTTAACAAAATGTGTTTACTTTCTTACGATGCATTAAAAATTTTGATAATATTTCATAATTTTGTGAAGTAATTCAAATCTTTATTTTATATGTACAGTATATGAACAATTATTTTGCATTACAAGGTTAAGGAAAAAATTAGGTATGTGAATGCAACTTGAACATTTACTAAGTTAGAATTTGTCTAAAAATATTTTAATTTATTTGTTAAAATCGGTAAATTCTCTCGTACAAAAACAAACACATCATACTGGATATTGTAAACAAGCTTTTAATTTTTCTTTATATATAATATTATAAAGAACATGTTTTTTAAATAATAATAAACACAAAAGCGTATGCATCCATTTATACATTTCAATCAATTTTCTATGACGATGAGTTTATTTAGCAAAGTAAATATTATTTATTTAAACAACGTGAAAAGTAAACAAAGTTTTTCATTTTTTTTATATAAAATTTTATTTCTTATTTTCATATTTTGTAAAAGTGAACGTTATAGTTTTCTGACTGTTGAATAACGTTCATCTCTTCATGAAATCAACTGACGTGCGTAGATTTTACAATGAGATGTTTACAATCAGACAGGCAAAACTTTTAGTTTAAAAATATTTACGTATGAAGAGAACAGACTTTAATAATTCTCTATTAAAATAGCTTTGTTCAAGTTTTAAGCTATATACGTTAAAATTTTCAGTTAAACTAATATTTTCATTCATTAATGTATAATAACAAAATTGTATAGTCAGTTTATATGAATTAAGGGAGTAGGGGACCGACGTTGGCCATTATACTCAAACTTTTCTCGTCAAAAAAATCTGAAATTTTACACAATGATACTTCAGCTTGAGACAATTTCAAATATATAAAAATTTTGGGGGGTCACCGTGCAAATCAATTTTATATGATTTTTTGAAATTTTACGCCCATAAGGTCCAATGTTGATTTCAATATTTTTCTTCTTTTTTTTCGGGACGGTCAAACACCATTCAATTTTAATCGCGGCTAGGTGTGACCCTTAGCTACACGATGACACCAAATTTAGACCCAAAACACTTCTAGTTTTTGAGATATAAGGTCAGTACCCTACTCCCTTAAACATCAGTTTTAGGTGTAAGTATTAAAAAAAATGCGATGATAGATATAAATATTTATGTCATCGTCGTAGTAACGGAAAAAATATCATAAGCGAATTGGCAACCATTGATTTGTTGTTGTTTTTTGAAATCTATATCATTATTATTAGCTATTTTTATCTAAATAATATTTCCCTACTGCTGCTCTACTGTTTTATAGAAACATAGTTCATCGTTGCTGATATAAAATGAACGACGTTACAAAAAAGATCTTGTTATTTCTATTTGATCTAATTTTCTTACGGTTATTATTAACAAGGGTTGAAATATGATGAGAAAAAATGATGACGTCATAAGACTTCCAGTTTTGAAATGTAAGTCAGCGTGTAATATTTGCATTTCTCTCTTCACTGCTCGTTAAACACACAAATAAAATATATCTATAACTTTTTGTATGGGAAAAATGAGAAAGAAAAAATTATACAAGTTCGTAAAGTAAAGGAAATGAGAGAGAGAGAGAGAGAGAGAGAGAGAGAGAGAGAGAGAGATGAAAAAATTGTCTTGTTTTTTCAAAGGAATAAAAAGCGAAAAAATAATAATAAGGAAAGAAAAAAAACTCAATAAAAAGTTGATTTTTTTTATTTTAACTTTTGAAAATAAATTGAGTTGTAATTCGATCCTCAGCTAACACATCATATACATTGAAAGAGAGAGAGAGAGAGGGGGGGGGGGGGGGTATACAGATTTTTCCATCAAAAAAGTTTTTATTATTTTTTATTTCAATATTAAATGTAAAAAAACAAAAACATAATATGCTTGTATAAATTTCATAATTTTTAACGTACTCTGAGAAAAAAAGTAAATATTTGAAATATAAAAAACTTTTTTTTTTTTAACACAAAAATTTCAAGAGTAATTATTTTTATACAGAATAGAAAACTACGTATTATTTTTATAAATTAAAAATATCCATGACGCAACACTTAATTTTCATTTAATTAATTATTTTGGTTTAGCTGTAGGCATGTAATGTTTTTTAAATTATTTTGCAAAACGTTTTGCTATTTTAATGAATGTTCCTTTCAAAGTGGCAAAAATAACACAATATTTTATATTACGGTAGAGACCAATCGTCGGACACAGCCCAATTATTTGGCGTGGGTCATTTTTGCACACTTTGTCGTTTTAAGTTTTTTGAGCGTATCATTGAAAATTAAGTTGATGGTTAACATTCCATAAAGTTCCATGTGATATAAATAGACTGTAAACCAATACACAAATATGTTGCTTTTTATTGTCACGCTAAACAGCTAAAGAAAAAGTGTACAAAAATCCTTCTTTATCAAAAGTTTACCAATAAATATCTAAAATATCCTTGTACATTCAAAAGTCTTAAAATAGACAAAAAGAAGCTTATCTTTTCTCTCCAAGTTAAGTTTAAATTTTAATTCTATATGATTAAAGACTATAAATCTCTTTGCTCAATATACATTTACTATGCTTCTTTCTTTGAGACTATAGTCCTT